>LDAU01000048.1:0-197099 GCA_001447515.1 Pseudocohnilembus persalinus
CCCCAAATAATTTTGAATTTTAAAATAATATTACAGAGAATTTATTAAGAATTTTTTAAGTATTGGCTAAAAACTATTTTATATATAAAAATTATAGATATATATTAATAAAGTAAGATAAAATTTATGAATTTGCGATCTGATAGAAAAAACTAAAATATATATTTAAAATATTTTAAAATTTAATTTGTTTATATGTTTATTTTAAAAATAAAAAAATCTATTTTGGTATATGAAACTGTTATATATAATAACTATAATTTAAACAATCTAATCCTTTTGTCTATAATTATTAATATATTAAATATACTAATGAAAAATTTATATTATATAAATAATATTAAATATAGAAACAAAAATTATATATTATCGCTCATTAAAATTTTAGAATGCAGTCAATATTTTGTTGATATGTACTTGATTTTAGATTCATTAATTTGCTTTATTCAATGGATTTCTTCATTATCTAATTAAAATTTGATAAAAAATTACATTAATGTTAAAATGAAATAGCAATATATACATATAATAAATTAATATATATTTTATTTTTATTAAATAAAGAAATTTTATGAATATTAAATATTTAATTACTATTAAGCAGCAGTTTATTATTAGGATTCAAATTGACTTTTTCTAATATTTTCTTCTAATTATTTAGATCTTTCTAAGCTTTCTTAGATTTATTTGTCTAAATCTTGTTATTATTGTTAGCTTTATTATTAGAATTCGGTGGTTTATTAGTTGATGGTGGAAACATAAGGTTTGTTTTCACTAGTTTTGACTAATTAAATGATTAAATATTAATATTTTAATGTTTTAAAATTTTTAGTTATAATATAAAAATAAAAATTAATTAAAAATATTTCGTATTATTTATTATTTTAAGCAATTCATGTGTTTTAATAAATATAATTAAAACAAAATTTTATTTAAATTACTTTTTTGTTAAGCAACTCCGGCGGGTAAAGGAATATAGTCGTCATCTTATTCGTTTTAAGGGGCGTTGTGGTAAGTAGTGGAAGATATGGGGTTATAGTGGGGTTATTGGTAAGATTAATAAGTTCTGTTGTAGTTGGAAGTATAAGCAGGTTAGTAACTTCCATAGTATTATTATTATTCGGGTCTAGTGTAAGTGGTATAAGTAACGGAAGTTTAGACATTGGATTATCTGATAGGTTCAGTGTACTCAGGTTTATAGGATTCGTAAACTTCGTTTCCTTTGGCTCCTCCGTATTATTAAACGGTGTGTTTGGATTGTTATAAGACTCTGTTTATTCTTTCTTCGATTTGAGAAAGGTCGTATCCAGAAATAGCGGGGGTGATGTATTCTTTTTATTCTTCAGGAATGAGTTAAATTCCTTGTCCGACGGGTTAGGCTTGTCTTTTGGCGTTTTCTTCGATAACAACTTCTTCTTAGATGAGTTCAGTTTGTTCAGGATTTTAGATAATTTCATCATTTTCAGAAAGAATATAAAGTTAAACTCCATTGGCTTATTTTTTTTCTTGTAATTGGGCTTAGATTTCTTCTAAAGTGGGTCTGTCTTATTCACTTTCGATTAACATGGAAGAAATGACATCATATAATTCTTAAGAATATTTTGATTTTAATTCATCCAAGTATTAGTGTAAAACTTCTTCTTTGAAGGTAAATTCTTCTCCGTACATTAAATCAGTTTATTTTAATAAAGCGGCTTCTAATAAAGTCAATCCCAAAGCAAAAACATCATTAGCAGCTTAATCGTATTAGTAGATATCCCCTTTATTTTTCAAACTTTCATAAACATTAGGAGAAACAAAGAATTCTTCTTTTCTTTATTCGGTTAATAATTATTAGTATCCAGATAAAGAAGATTATTATTAGAATTATTCTCCAAGTTTAACTTATCCGAGATCGGTTAAGAAAATTTAAGAGGGTCTAAATAATAAAATTAATTAATCAATAAATTAATAAAATCATAGTATTAATTTTTTATTTGCTTTTTTATTTAATTTTTTATTTTTTTTATTTTTAGAATTAATTTTATTTACCTAATATCTCCGTGAATAATATCTTTGGCTTTTAAATAAGATAATCCTTCGACGGCAGATTTTAAAATATACCATAATTCATTTTCTTCGAAAGGAATCAAAGTATCATTCCAAGATCTTAAAATGATTTATTCTTTTAAGTCAATTTTTACGTATTCGTAAAGGAAAGAAATCTATTTTTTTATTAATAAAATTAAACAAATTAAAATTAAATTGAAAAAATGACACATAATTTAAAGAATAAATCAAAATATTATAAAATAAAGTATCAAAACTATGGTTATTTTTAAGCATAAAATGATTTTTAGTGTTATTTTAAACAATTCTAGTGGGCTATATTTACTTTATAGAAGGTAGAACAGAATTCTTCATTTTTTTTAGTAGAGTATTTTAAGAAAGAAACTAAAGAAGGGTGTTATAATTGACTTCTTCCTTCAGCGTGGTTGACCTATATATAATAATTTGGTTAGTTTATAAGTTAAAAAATAAATTAGTTTATATTATAAAGTTTATATATCTTTTCTTGGGTTTATTTTATTTTTTTTGTATTTTTTTTTTGAATAATTTAAGGGGCCAAAAAAAAAATCAAAAAGTATGAAAGAGAAAGCAAGAAAAAATGAAATTATTTATAAAATGTTAAGAAAAGAAATTTAATTTCGTAAGTGAAAATTGTTCGGGTTTATAAACTTTTAGGTGGATTGGCCATTTTTATATAAATATAATTAAAATAATTGGCAAAAATTTACTTTTTGGTTAAATTCTTCTTCAGTAGTGATAGTTCTATCCATTTCACAAACTAACATTCCAGAACTGTTTTCTTTTAAAATATTAACTTTTCCGTATCTAATATCGTTGTATTAGGTTTTCCAAACGGTGTATTCTTCAGGGTTATAAAGTTGTTCAACTTTAGCAGTAGAATTGTTTCCTCCCATAGTATTTGATTTTACTTTTTATTTTTTTAGTTTGTAGTTTTTTTTTTTTTTTAGATATTTGTTTTTTTTTTATTTATTGTAAGAAGATTTTATTTTATTTTTTTATTTATGAAAATTTTGTTTATTTTATGTTTATGATTTAAAAAAAATTTAAAATAATATAATTTTATCAATAAAATAAATAAAATATATATTTGGTAATTAGGCAAAAATGTGCAAAACTAAAAATATTTAGTGGTATAATTAAGAATTAAAAATTAATAATAGTTAATATGACTATGTAAGCATGAATAAATATTTAGCTAAAATAATTTAATACAAGAAATCAAGATTCAGGTTGAATAAAAAGAAATTATATATAATTTCTTTTTTTATTTTTACCTTAATAGGAAATTAAAATTTTTATCATAAAACTGATTAAATATGGAATTTTCTCAAAAAAATTCTTTAAATTTTTTAAAAATTTGTATCCTTTTATAAATAGTAAATTTATTATTTTTTTTTTGGTTTTTATGTAAAATATAATAGATATTCGTATTTTTTAGTTTGTTAATAATAAATTTTATTTGAGAAGAATGCTATTATTATATTTCTAGCAGAAAAAATACATTATTTAAATATTAAGCTAGAAATTAAATTTCATAAATATGCATAATATTAATTTTAGAAAATTATCACAAAAATTTTTATAATTCAATTATTAGCATTGTCGTTAAATTTAAAATGTAATATTATATAGTTAATAAAAATAATATTTAAAATATTTTTTTATTATATAAGCAACTTTGTTTAATAAATTCTAAGTTTTTAGTATATTTAACTTATATTTATAATTTTACTTTTGTTAATATTAATGTTTTTCAAACATTTATTTATTCTTTTATTTAAATAATAAAATTAGATATTTTCTTAAATTAAAAAATTATTAGTAAAAATATGAGTATAAATAAATTTTTAATTTATTTTTTTACAATAAATTATTTTATAATTAAATTAGCAGCCTATATTATATAATAAAATAAAAGCAAATATGAAAAATATATTACTTACTTAATTGTTGTTTTTTAACTCATATGTATATAATAATTAATTTTATCAAATATAATTATTTTATTTTTTTAGTACAATTTAGAAATTTAGAAATACCTTAATAAAATTATTTTTTCTATTATATATCTAACAATAAAATTTATTGAGAAAATATAATTAGTAAAAAATTATTCATTTTATTTGTTATGAATGCAAAAATAATCTAAAACCAAAAAGTTGGTTTTAAAACAATTCTATCACAAAAATGATAAAAAATTAATAGAATTATTAGAAATTTAATTATTTTAAAAATATCCATTATTTCCACAAATTATATTTATATTTAGTTATATATAAATTTTTTAATTTTAAGTTAGAGAAAATTTAGCCTTTATTTGTAAAATTTATATATATTGATAAGAATTCAATGGTATTTATATAATTAATATTTTTATTTGTACCAAATTAAATTTAAAATTTCAAAATACTTATTTTATAAAATCATTTAAAGGTTTATTAATTATTAATAATTTCAAATTATATAAAATAAATTTAATATCCAAGTTGCTTTAGAGTTAATCTTGAAAAAATTATATCTTATCTAAAAAATTTTGTAATCATATTTATTTATAAAAAAAGATTAAAAAATTAGTAAATTTGGTATAAATTTAAAAATTATAATATAACATTCTATTATTTTAAATATAAAATTGAAAAATTAGTATAATTATATAATAAAAATAACAAATGATTGTATAAATTAAAATATTATATAAAAATATATATAAAGGTAATGTAAATATTTAGATATAATTTTGTTTTATATATGAATTTATGAAATAATATTTAATTATAATAAATTTTAATATAATATATATATATATTTTTATTAATAAGTAATATTAATATTTTTATATTAGCAAGTAAAAGCATTAAAATTAAAAAAAAAGCCAATTATTTTTTATTAATTTTATATGATGATGAATATGAATATGCTAAATATTATAAATTATTAAAAAAATTTTAATTTTTCTAATCTTCTTTCTTGTTTTTCTTACCTATTTATTAAAAAATAAAAAATTTAATAAAAAATGTCATTCGTCAATTTATTCTACAGAGATTTGCTTTATTTAATTTAGTAAAAAAAGAAATATTATTGGTTTTACTAAAATTAAATTAAAACAAACATGTAGTGTATTTTTCGGTGATATTTCTAAGAAATTCATAAAATTTATTTTAAAATAACAAAGATAGTTAATCAATTTTATTTTAATAATAATATTTTATGCATAATATTTATTCAGATAAAAATTAAAATCCATTTTATTTTTATTTAAAAAACTAATTTGGGGAAAGAGGGTTTCTGTTTTATTAAGTTATGGGATTAAATATGGATTTAAATTTGTATTCTAAATATTTAGGATTTTTGGGGACGAATAACATGATATTTTCTTTATCATTTTCAATTTTTATTTTGAAAATTAAAAGAAAATTTTTTAATCTTTTTTTATTTATTTAATTAATTCAAAATTCAAAATTTAATTAAACACAAAAATTTGATTAATATTAATTAATATAAAAATCATAAGTATATTAAATTTATAATGTAAATAATATTATTCATCATTAATAATATTAGATATATTGTATTTTATTTATGTTATAAATATAAGATTACACATTTATTTAAAATAAAATTAAAAAATTTAAAAGTTATATTAAAATTATCATTTTTTAATTATTAATATTAATTTTTTAATTTTATATTATCAAATTTAAATTATTTATTAAAACTTCATAAGAAATTTGGAATAATAAGTAAATTACTAGGTTTTTAAAAATTTTAACAGAAAATATTGATTATTTAATAAAGTTTTTTTATTATATATTAATATTTCAAATAAAAATTAAAGTAAATATAATTAATTCTAAAAATATTAGCTACTTGTAATTTAAAAATGAATTAAAATTATTATTCAGTAAAAAATATAATTAATACACATTTTATCAAAAAATTTTTAATTATAAAATATATTTTTTCGCTATAAAGGAATCATCAGGTGAAAAATACTTGAGTGATTAAAAAAAATATTAATAGTACGTTTAATAAAAAATCCAAGAAATGGAAAGTGGTTTAGAAGATTCCTAATAATTATAAGAATAAACTTTAAATTATGATTACAGCTAAAATAACGAAAATAGTGAAGATTTTTATTACAGTTAAAATAAAAATTTAAACGATCGTTAATAATAATAATTTATGTAGGAAGTATAAATGTAGAATTAATAATAAAATAATCCTTATGCTTTTCAAGATTAATACTAAGATGATGAAGGGGAAGAAAATTAAGATGATGAAAATTTTGATGGAGATGAGGAATATTTATAATAAGAATAATAATATTAAAACTTAAAAAATAAGGATTTAGAGTAAAAAAATTATGTTTAAGAATAAAATGAGAATTAAAATTATTTATAATAAAATTAAAATGAGCCAAATAGTTTTTAAGAATAAGATTAAGATTAAAATGATCTTGACGATGAAAATGAATTTGGTAGTTATAGTTAATCATTAAATTAAAATTCAAATTTGAATAGCTACAATTAAGATTTTAAATCAAACAGTAATAAAATTGAAAAAAATATTTAAGATATAAGTGACTAGATAAATTATTAACTGGAGGTTAGTGAAGATAGACAAAGATAAAAAATTTAGGTATATATATTAAAATTAAAAATTTTTTAATGATTTTTATTATTAATTTAGCAAGAAATTGATAAAAAAAAGTAATATGAAGATGATATTAATAATATAAAAGATGTTATGAATTAGATAGAGGATCATTTAGACAATGATTAATCTTTACCTTCTAAATACAGTAATTAAAACAGATAAATATAGAATAAGAAAAAAAATTAAGATTATTAGAACGAATAATAATAGTAATAAATAAAAAGTTCTTTTAGTATTTAAAATGATGTAATGTTATATTTCTATTAAAAAGCATGTTTAACTATTATAATTTATAATTTAATTTATTATTTATTTAGGAACATGAAATAGAATAGCAAATTGAAGATAAAATATTTGGCATGAAACCAAAATATAATGATAGTTAGAAAAAATAATAATAATATATAAATTAATAGATACCAACCCAAAATATTTAAAATAATAATAAATACAAGTAGCCTTATTAGTTATAAAAAACTACGTAAATTATTAGAAATTATTTTATATACATATTTATAATTATATAATGGTATATTAGCCAACTAAATATATTAATTAATAATTTTTAAAGTTCGAGCAAGGGCTAAAAAAATTAAAAAAATAAGTAAAATATAGAAAACGAGAGAGAAGAAAAAAAGATAAAAGAAATGTATAGGTTAAGAAATGAATAAAATTTATAAAATTAATAAGCAAAAAATAGAATTCCAATTGAATTAGGTAAACCATATAGGGATAGAAAAAATAGAATTATGTACGAAATTGATAATGAAATTTCAAATTAAAATTAAAGAAATCCGATAGATTTAAAATTGCTATAATCTTAAATATTAACTTCTAATTTATAAATGAAGCATGATTATAATAGTAGTTAAATTTAATAATAGGTAAATTAAGTTAAATAAAAATTGGGTTAATAGTTATGTAATCCTAACAGGTAAATAAATATTTTATCTATTATTTATTCATCTAAAAAAACGGTTATTTATATGGTAAATTTGCAACTAGTTTATATTTATTAATCAAATTTTAAAGAGAAAATATTGAGAAATTTAATGCTAAAATATAAAAAACTCACATTTGTCAAGAGTCAAAGTTTAAATAAAAATAAAATGTATATTGTGCTAAAGATAAAATTATGAAAGAAGCTTTTGGGTAAACATAATTAAAATTAATTAAAAAAATTTTTTCCATATTTATATTGATAAATAAAAAGAATTTGCCTATTTATATTTTATAGAATTTTATTTATATAGTTCAAGGAAATAATGTCATGAATGCACATTTTTAATGAATAAAGGATATTCAAGCTAATAATGTCAAGATCATGGGTCATTTAAAAAAAAAATTTAACCTAAAAATTAGATGCCAAAAAGATTTTAGTTTATTTGATGCGAAATATGTATATGTTGATGATTATAAAAAAAAAATATATATGTTATTTAAAAATCATTTATATAATATTCATTGCTTAATTAATATATTATGTATGTATTAATAATTAAAAATGTATGTATACATAATTTAAGGTTTATTTAATAAAATATATTAATGTTAAAAGTAAAAGTATTAACCTAATATATTTTTAATAATAATAAAAAATATTTTAATCACTAATCTGCCAAATTTTTAAAATAAATTACATATACTTTTTGAAATTAAATAAAAATATATTAATATTATGTATTATAGGTTTAACAATATGAATATATAAATAAAATTATTAATAAAATAATTAAAATAAAATATTTAGTCTTAAATTATTTAAAAGTTATTTATGAAATAAATTAGTGGTAAATGATTATAAATAAACTGCTAATTTTTTATAAATTGTGTTTTACACGTAAATATCTTTATTTAATGTAGAATATCATTATAAAAAAACAATATTTTTTTGAGGATATTATAGCACATATATAAATATATCTTACTACATTTTACTATTATTATAATGGATATGATTATTTCATAAAAATTAAAATTTGATAATAAATTTTGGAAAAATTTTGAAATAATTTTATCATAATATTTATTTTTATTAGGAAAATTATTTTAAAATTTGCAGCACCTTACTAAAAAGTAGTTATTTTTATTCTTAACTAAATATTTAATATTTTATAATATTTTCCCAAATTATATAGATTGATCATAATTTAAAAATTAGTTAAATACTCTCTTAATACATACTAATAAATTAATATAACTTACTAACATATAATATAAACATATATATGTACAGTCAATTTAAAATTTATACTAAATTTTTATCTATTTTTATAAAATACATTTTTATTGTATTAAAAAAAATTATTTTATAATAATTCAATAATGGCATGAATTAAAATTAATAAATATTTAAACTTTTTGACTAAATGTATTTTAAATTGTCTTTTTTTTATATTTATTTTTGTCTTAATTTAATTTTTATACCAAAATGAAAAAATAAATCCAAACAATTTTAATTAATAAAGATTTATGGTTTAAACTTTAAAAAAAATTTTTTTTTATTATTTTGTATTCGAAAATATATTATTTGTGACTCATTTAAATATAATTAATATATAATTTACATAGATCAGGGAAGTCAGAATTCATCATATTATAAAATAGGCCTGATTTTATTTAATGGAAGACAATTTTTCCTTTTCATTTATTATTTCTTTTTGTATTTAATTTTTAATTATGGTATTAGAGACTGACAAATTATGATATTGTTAATATTGAATTAATTTTATAAGCAAAATTATGTTATTTGCTTTTTTGGCTAAAAAATGATAAAGTGTATTATTGTTGTGTATTTTTTAAAAACCAGTAAAAAAGTTATAGTTATTCTATATTTTTTAAAATTTTAACTATAAAATCAAAAATGTATAATATTTTTTAGTGTTTATAAGTGTGTTTTCGCATACTTATATTTTGAATATACTAAATTCTGATTGATTATTATCACTAAAAGATTAAATAAAGGTAAATGGTTTAGTATTCAGCAAAATAGAATGTTCAGTTTAAATTAAATAAAGTAATTTATTCCGTGTAAATATTTTAATAATATTTGATTTAATTACACCTTATAGAAATTAAAGGAAAATTTGAGAAAATGGTGTTTTAATAAAAATATTAATAAAAAAAAGTAAAAAAAATTGGTTTATAATATATAAATAATTAAAAAAAAAAAATTAAAAACAAATAAAAAAACAATTTATTATAAATAAAAAATTTAATCTAGTATATTATTAGTCAATTAAACTATATATAATCCAAATATAATATATTTCAATAATGTAAATATCTTAATAATCATACTAATCATAAAATTAACATTATGGTAAAAAAATTGCCGAAGGTTTGAACGGAGAAATATATTTTTACAATAATTTTGAAGAAAAGCAACAATTAGATAATAATAGTAATAATTCCAATAGCTTAAACTTAAATTAAAATAGTAATTAATTTGCCGGTCAAAAAAAGAACTAAAAATACGTGATAAAAATATTTAAAAATGCTTTGGAGTTCCGAAACGAAGAGCAAGCACTTAGAAATTGCGACCACCCCAACATAATAAAAATAGCTTAAAGTGAAAATTACAAGTTAATAATGAAGTACTATAAAAATGGAGATTTATTTGATTTTTTGCAAGGACCTGGACAGTCAGTTTTGGGCGAAAAAATGGCCAAATTTTTCTTTAAATAAATGGCTTAAGCAGTATCACATATACATAAATAAGGATTTGTACATAGGGACATTAAATTAGAAAATATTTTAATTGATGACGATTATAAACTTGTACTTTCTGATTTTGGGCTGTCCACTAGAGTCAGTAAAGGTGAATTGCTTACTTAATATATTGGGACTAGTAGTTATATGGCACCTGAAATAGTTGCGAAATAGGATTATTATGGTAAATTTATTGGTTTTTTATATATTTTTTTTATATTTTTAATTGTGGCTTGTTTTTTTTTAATTTTTTACGGTTTCGTTTTTTGTTTTTTAATTTATCATTTTTTTTTTTTGATTTTGTTTTTTTTAGAGTGTTTTTATGTTTTGACTAATTGTGAAGTATTCGATTATATTTTGATTAATAAATTAATCTGAAATTTTAATTGATAATTTATTTATTTTAAAGTGTTTATTTTAATTTAATTTTTCTTTGTTTTTTTCAAATAATTAAAATCATTTAGTTAGGATCATAGAAAGGTATTTTAAAAAAGCTTTTTAACTATAATAAAGTTAAATATGCATGAAAATTAAATATTAAAAAAAATTATTCTTTATTAAATTTAAATAGAAAAATTAATTTTGAATATTTTGAATATTAGATTAAATTAATTTTATCGATACATATAAATTGTTATTATATAAATTAGATATAAAAATTATATAAAAAAGCCCATTAAAATTATTATTAGTTTTGGTCATCTTTTTAACTAAATTTAAAATTTATTTTATAGGTGAATCTTGCGATATATTTGCTTTAGGAGTTATACTTTTCTGCTTGTTATATTAAAATTATCCTTTTCAAGGAAAAGCTCAACCTTCTGATCCTCATTACAAATACTTTGCTAACAAAAATCATATTAGATATTGGTTACTTGTTGAGAAACAAACAAAAAAATTTTATTCCCCTGAATTAAAATCATTAATTAATGGAATGTTAGCTTATGATGTCAATGAAAGAATTACAATGGAAGAAATTTTAGAACATGAATGGCTTAATACAGATGTTCCTAGTTAAGAAGAAGTAAAATAAATAATATAAGAATACTATTAAGAATAAGAATAAAAAATGGAAGAAGACGATTTGATAAGTAATAGTAGTAGTACTCATTTAGACAATAAATTGTAAGGAAATTATGGCTAGGAAGGGGTTAAATAAAAATGCTGAGTGTCTTTTATTTTATTCAAAAAATAAATAAATAAAAATAAAAAATAGTGATCTATAATTGTCATTTCTAAATAAAAATAAATAGTAATATTAAAATTATATATATATAGCAAAACATTTTATGATTGTTATTTTTGGTGACAAAGGAGAAAAAATTTTAAATTTAATTTATGAGAATTGCTTGCGAAGTTAAATTTTTTCAAATTTTTGGCAAACTGACAATTATAACACTAATAATAACTGATAATTAATAAGGTGATATAAAAATAAATAAATGATAGTATTATTAATATTAATAATATAAGGAATAGTTTAAAATTTTTCATTTTAAAAGAATATATAGTAGCTCGGTTGAGATCATAGTAATTTAACCAGTATTTCTATTATTTTTATAACATGAAATTTTTTATCTATTTTAACTATAACACTAAGGATTATATATTATATACTAATTATAAATAGATTAAATTATATTATATTAACATTTAAATATTTTATTAGTTATGAATATATATATATATTTTAAAAACATTAAAAAGTTATTATAAATAATCATTAAGGATTTATATTTAAAAAAAACTTTTTTTTCTATTATAAATGAAATTAAGTACTAAATTTCATACTCATTCATTTTATTGATTAATAAATAATAATATAAAAAATAAATAATTTTTAACTAGTATATCATTTATTAATTATAAATTAGCAAATATAATTATAAACATGTGAATATAATGTATTCACTTTTCTATATTTTATAAAAAATTAAGCCATATAACAATTCAATATATGTTTATTTTGGGCTATGAAAAAAAAAAGAGTGCAATATTGAAAAATAAAAAATATTTTTTTTAAAAATTATTATAATAATAAACATAATAAAATATTTAATATTCCTATTTTTTTACTAATTATTAATTCTTCATTTATTTATAATTGAATTCATTCAGTTTCTATATTTTTATAATTTTGTGAAATATTTTATAGCTATTCAGAATTTTTAAATAAATTTGCAGTTATTTAGGATAAATTAGCATTTAAATTATTTTAATTATTATTAGAGTTATTTTCATTATTATGGTGGTTATTATTTTAATTTATTATATTATCTATTTCCGAAGTATTATTCATAAGTAAGCTATTATTTTTATTTTAATATGTGAATAAAATGTTTTTGATCTTTTATTAATATTCTTTTTCAGGAAGTTTATATTTTTAGAACCATTCATGTTGCTAGTTAATTTATTAAGTATTAATTTTATGAATTATATTTATAATATTTTAAAATTATGAGTATATTTATTATATAATTTATTACTAATAACTGAGTAGCAGATTATCTTTAAGATAGTTATTTATTTAGGCTAATAAAAAATTTTAATAAATATTTATACAATTTTTTAAATTCATTTATTTTATAATTTAATTTATAAATTATTACCATTTCGACAATAAATCTTTAAATAAATCAGAAAATGGTGTATCTGAAGGTAATTAAGGGGCAGGAGAATTATTTAAAAGCACAATTAAGTCAAACATAGATTTAATATTATCTATATTGTAAGGATATTTTCCCGTAGCTAATTCAATTAAAACTATGCCTATTCCCCATATATCACCACCAAATTAAGACCCTTATCCCTCTAGTCTTTCAGGGCTCCTAAAAATAATTTATTTTAATATAATTGCTTATTTATTTATGTTTAATAAACTTTAGTTTTAAAAATTAATTTATTTTTTAAGTTAGAATATAATATTAATATGATAGATATGATTATATTTTATTACATGTAATAAGCTGTGCCAACAAAGGTTTTAGCTATTTCATATGTTTTATCAATTTTTTTAGAAATCCCAAAATCTGTTAGCTTAACATTTCCATGAGAATCTATTAAAATATTTTCTGGTTTTATGTCTCTATGTATTTATTTTCTGTTATTGTGTAAGAATTCTATTCCTTTCAACATCTTAAAAATATATATAAAAATAATTTTAAAATTTTTTAAAATTTTAATTTTTACTTGATAAGCAATATTGCATAAAACCCCTTCTTCTATAAAAGGTAAATGTTTATAAAGAGGTCTTTAATGTATATCGGATAATATATTCATTAAATCTCTTAAAGAACCTACATCCATATATTCTAAAATTATTTTAATTCTGGCTTCTTCGGGCTTTATGTATAAATAAATTTTATTATTAATAATATAAGTTATTTATATAAATTAATGAAATTTTGTATTTATATATATAGGAATAAAATTTATTCGCAATAAATTATTATTTTAAACTAATAGTTTTTATAATTACTTCATAATAAGCCCCAAAGCATTATACAATATATTCACTTTTTGCTCCAACCAATTAAACCTTTAATTCATTTAACATTTAATGTCTTTAATCTTTATTGTTAATGTTTACAGTCTTAAAAATAATTTAAAAAAATTATATTTATTAATTTGATGGTAAATTAATAAAGATATTAATATAATATCTTAATATTTCATTTTTGAAAATAAATTAAAAAATTTTTTTATTATTTACTTTAACTGCTATAATTATATTTTCTGGCTTATATATGGCTTTTTATACGTATCCTCCTATTCCCTAACCTAAGAATTCTTTAAGCTAATATATTTTTATAAAATATAAAATGAATATTATGTATAAACTAATTATTATAAAAAATGAATATTATGATTAAATTAATAATTATAAAAAATGAATCCTAAGTAATTTAGAGTTTTGTTAAGTAAGTTTATATTATCAAAATATTTTTAATTATTTTAAAAATGATTAATTATAAGTTTTAAACTAATATACATTTAATTCAAGCTTAATTTTGTTTTATTCAGTATACTTATTAAAATTATCATAAATTTAAATTATTTACAATTATATCTTATGCTCTTATTTAAACAAATACTGAACTTCTGTCGGTTCCTTCTTTTTTAACTCCTTAATTATCGAATTTTAAATCTAGAGTTGGAAATCTTACTTCACCATTATCTCTAAAAAAATAAAATAAATAATCATATTAAAAATAAAATTTGCTGATGTAATATTAAAATATATTAAATCTTTTATGAATTAATAAAATACATTTTTATTTTCTTTATTTTTATTGTTTATATTAATTTCATTAATTTTAAAAATCTGAATTATCATTTAAAATAGAAAGATTTTTTAGTTTTCGACATATTTTATTAATATTTAAAATGATAATTTAATTCATAAAAAGATTATAAAAATTTTAAAATTTAAATTTGGAATTTAAGCTATTTTTACTTTTCTATAATAAATTGTTATTTATTATTTTGTATTCATAATTTTGTTAAAATATTTATACATTTTTAGCATTTTTATAAGAAAAAATTTTCCATGAATTTTTAATTTTTGGAAAATAAATAGAAAATTAGTATTTTACATTATAATCGATACAGAGAATGATGATAAATTATTTTCTTCATCTAAAGTGTCTAAAATTAATTCTTCTTCCATTTTTTATATATTTATTTTAAATAGATTTTTAATTTCCCTATGATTTATAGTTTTGTGAATAATTTTTCTTACAATTTTTTAGTATTATGTTAATAATAAATTTAGTTTTTAATTTTTGAAAATACAAATTTTTTTAATTTTTTTTTACTAATTGAAAAATAATTATTATTAGTAATAATAATATAATTTTTTGGGAATAATTAATAAATAAACACACTAATTATTCTATATATTAAATAATTTTCAAAAGAGTAGTAATTTCATTGAGTTTAGATTTTTAAATTATATTTTTTAGGATAATTTAGCAATGCTTTTAGAATAGAAAAATATAATTATAAATTTTAATAAATAAATTAAATTATTAAAAATTAATTTACAAATAAATACAAGCTTATATTTTAAATTAATTTTAAAAAATCAAATTTATAAATAAGGACAATTTTAATTAATTATTTTTAAAATTAAATTGAAGACATTAATATATCTAAGTAATTTAAAAGATTTAAAATAATATTAATAATATTATTAAAAATTGAATATTTAATTTTAATCTACAAATAATTAAACGTTTTAGAAAAAAAATTTTAAATAAAAATATAAAATTTATGAAAAAAATAATCATATTAAGATAATATTTATTTTACATACAATCTTAAAAATGAAATATTAGAATTTAAAAATTTGTTATTTGTGTTAATTAATATACTATAATTTTTGATTAAATAATAAAAATATTTATATTAGGTAATTTTTTATAATAATTTTTCACCTAAGAATTCCTCAAAAATAAATTTAAAATAAAATAGATAAAACAAAATAAGCCTAATTTTTTTAATACAGTATTAATTTAATAAATAAAATGGGTTAATAGCAATCGGATTCATAAAATAAAAGTCAATTATAGGGCAAAATAGAAATAAGCAGAATAATAAATATAAAATAATTAAAAAATATTGGTAATAATTTTTTTTTATGAAATAAAATTCTTGATCAGAATTCAATTATTTAATTATTTTAATTTAATTTTGGTTTTAAAATGTAAAATTACTAATAATAATAATTTTTTTAATATAAAAAAGACGAAGAATTACTATAAGTTACACCAGATTTGGATTATTAAAAATGTATTTAAAATATAATGAAATTTGGAAAAGAAAATAAAAAAAAAATAGCAATTTAAATTAAAAATTTTTAGTTTTTTTTTACAATGGACATGTTTTATTAATTAGAATCAGTGACTCGGGAAATGAAAAGTGTTTCAAAAATTTATTTTCAAGCATGTTAATTAAGTTATAATCATTTAAAAATGCTAAAAGGATTTATTGCATATGGAAAATATTCATTTTTAACTTTGATTTTGGACTAAAATAATTTAGATTTTTAGGAAATTGATGGATTTTTTTTTGGTAATAGTAATGTTGTTAGAAATAAAATAAAAGAAGATAAAATTTGCATAATTATTGTAAATAATAATGGGATTTTTAAGCAAGGTTATGCCGAAATATTGAAATAAAAATTATAAGATAAAATAGTTATTGATAAGAGATAAGGACTGTATATTTATTTATTTTTATTATATACATATTATAATTTTATATATATAAAATAATCATTAAATTAGATTTGTATTAATATTTAAATTTAGTATTTATACGTAGACAAGTCAATTGAAAGAAAGGTAGGAAGATTTAGTTAATGAAAGAGTCAGAAATTATTTGCAGATAAATTTTAGAAAGGGTGTGGAAAATGACGATTAAGAAAGTATTGAGTCATTAAATTACTTATTTCCTAATAATAAAATTTCATTTGTAGAAAAAATTAATTTGAGCGATATTTAAATTAATAATTTCGAAATTGCAAAGAGTTTATTCACAAATATTTTCAAAAATAGAGGATTAAAGTCTTTTATAATGCAAAATATGAATACAGTTACTTTTGAAGCTTTATGCGATGTTTTTTATAAGTAAGAAAATATTAATTTAAATAAAATAGATTTGTCTGGATCAGATTTATCTACTAAGGATATATACAAATTTTTTAAAAGTAAATTAAATTAAATAAAATTTAAATAAATTAAATATATTAAAACTTTTGAATTAGATCTTAGCGTTAATAAATTGATATTAAGGAATACAAAATTAAATAACAAGAGTTTATAAGCTTTAGAAAATAGTTTAAAAAAAAACAAGAGCTTTAAAAAAAGTTTAAGAATGATAGATTTATCGAGCAATCCTCTAATTGATAATTATAACCATCTCGGAAGAGTTATCCAGCAATTTAAATTTTTAAAAATTTTGAACTTGAAATAAATGAACGGTTTGATGTAAAAAAAATTTTACCAAATTTTTTAAAAACATGCAAGTGGAAGAAAAAAAAATTAAAATATTTTCGAAAATTTACACGAAATTAATTTTTAAAATAACAAAAATATGCAGCCTGAGGGACTTGTGAATTTGATAAAAGAACTTGAAAAATTTGTAAATTTGGAAAAATTAACTTTAAGTTAATGTGATTTAGGAGACGAGTATATAAAGCAATGGGGAAAAAATTAGAAAATTTTTTAAATTATAAAAAAAATTGATATTTCAGAAAATAACAGGATTGGGCCTTTGGGATGGGGCCATTTTTTCGAAATTTTAGGAGATTCTTAAAGAATAGAAAAAATTAAAATGCAAAGTTGCGCCTTGAGTTAGGAATCTTTATCAAAAATTACTGAAAAAATTTTTTACATAAAAAAAAGGTCAAAATTCGCGTAAAATTTGGTAACTAACTTAAAATGTTTGGATTTTAGAAGAAATAATTATTAGCAACAGTTAATGATTCAGAGTTAAAATATGATTAATAGCAAT
Organism: Pseudocohnilembus persalinus; assembly: GCA_001447515.1. Lineage (NCBI taxonomy): Eukaryota > Ciliophora > Oligohymenophorea > Philasterida > Pseudocohnilembidae > Pseudocohnilembus > Pseudocohnilembus persalinus. The sequence continues at coordinate 17,956 of LDAU01000048.1, forward strand.
AATTAAATAAATATGAATAATAATAATATTAATAATATTAATAATAATTAGCTTAATTAGAGTAATAATGGAGGTAATTTGGCAAAAATAGAAATAGTGCAAAAAAGTTTAAATTGGCAAGAATTTATGAAAATAATTTCGACAAAGACAAAAATTAAGCAGGTAAAATTACAAGGCTGTTATTTTTCGAACGAAGCGATTTCTTATTAGGGTTTTTTTAATTTTTCTTAAGGGAGTAATTTGGGAATCAATTTGCAGAAATTGGATTTTAGTTATTGTGTAAATTTGGGGGCTAGGTAGTGGAATGAGATATTTTAAAATGTTTTTTTTTTGAAAAATTTAAAAGAATTAATACTAGAGTTTTGCAACTTGGACGATTAAAAAGTGGATTGTATTTTGAACCATAATATTGAAAAAAATACGAATTAAAATAACAATTTTATGGGGCAAAGTAGAGATGATCAGATTAATTTTGACAGAAATATTACGTAAACTTTAGAAAAATTGAGTTTGAAAGGAAATCAAATGATATTTAGTTAAGGTTATAGTAAAATATTTTAGTTTTTGGTGTTGTGTAAAAATTTTAAGAAGTTATACTTATCAGAAAATGGTTTAACTTGGACAAAAATTAAGGGAATAAATGTACAAATTTTATAAAAAAGTCCAACTTTTCTAGAAAATTTGTAGATTTTAAAGTTTTGCAGAAATAAAAATTTAGAACCAAATGGTTGGTCTCACTTGTTTGAAATTTTTAAAGGAGTGAAAAATTTAAATGAGTTAAGAATTAGTGACTGTAGATTTACTGATGAAAAATTTCACAGAATTAAATAAGGAATTTTAGGACTTAATTGTAATTAAAGTTTAAAAACAATTGATTTTTTCGGAAATGGACTACTTTCTAAAACATCATGGTCTATTTTTTTTAAAGATATTGTCTTTAGGCATGATAATTTAGAAAATTTGTACATAGGTTGCTGCAATTTAAATGGAAATATAATTGAGAATGTGTGTGAAAAAATAAAGGACGAAATAAGGTTATTTTATGAACATGTAAGAAAAGAAATGGCTTTACCATAACATTAAAAATTATAATAATTAAATTAAATTTAATAAATATAAATGAATTCTATATACAGTCAATAATATAGCACATAGAATAATGGAAGTATTTTAAATAATTTGGATAAAAATTAAAATTTGAAAGAAATTAATTAATAAATTACTAGTTAAAGTAATTAAAACATGATAAATAATAACAATAATATACCAATAAAAACAGAGTCAGAGTAGTATAGTAAACATTAATTAATAAAATAAAAAAGCATGGATTAATAAAATTTATTATAAAAAAACAGTGAATATTAATAATAATTTTAACAAGTGGATTTTTACGAGATTATAGGTAAATATAATAAGGCCAATTTTTTATTTAAAAATTTATAAATCAAAAAACTACTGTGTTTTATTATTCTTTAATTTTTAATTATTTATATAAATTATAATTAAATTGTATTTAAAATTAAATTAATAATTAAAAATATAAATATTTTTAGATAAATATGTTTTTAGAAAGCTAAGAAAATTTCATTTAAACTAAAATAGTAGCATAGGATAGGAATAGTTAGAGTAATTTTTTAATATTATAACAAGAAATAGAGTTGAAAAAAATTATAACTTTAGCTAAGAAAAGGCTTTTTACGAAAGGTACAGTAATTAATTTAAAAAAATTTTGGGAAAAGAAAGTTAAAAAAATTTTAGAGTGGATTCTTTAATTTTAGATGGAAATATTAGGTTTAAGCCTTCTTAATGGCATTAATTATTTTCCAATTTGGTTTATTTTGATAATTTAAGAGGTAAAAAATATTAAAAATTATTTATAAAATTATTTTTAAATTTAAAATTTAATTTTATTAAAGAAAATAATTAAATTTATGTTTATAATAATTTTTTTTGTATATAGCTATTAGTTTAGGAAAATGTTATTTGGACATACAAAAAATAGAGTAAATTGTTTCGGCCGTAGAAGAGTTCGAAAATATGGAGATCGATGAAAGTTCAGATTAGAAAATAATTAGCAAAAATGGAAAACCAAAAAAAGTGAAAAAATAAAGGGCCAACAGTTCAGTAAAAAGTGTAATTTACTGCAAAAGTTTTTACAAAAATATAAAACATTTTAACTTTTCCGGAAATAAGTATATAAATTAAGAGGGCTGGAAAAAATTGTTTTAATTTTTAGAAAAATTTTAAAATTTACAAGTTTTATAGTTGAATAATTGCGATTTGGACGATTAAATTGTCAAATTTTTTGCTGATAGTTTGAAAAAATCAAAGGATTTGAGGTCATCTTTAACGTAAATAGAATTTGGCAGCAATCAAAAAGTGACTTAAAAAGGGTGGGTTTATTTGTTTAGATCTTTTAAAAAGTGCACATTTTTGGAAAATTTAAGTAAATTTTATTATTATATATTTAAAATAGAATAACTATTATAAATTTATTTTTAAATATAATTTTCGCCAAAAAATTAAAATTTTTATAAAAAAAGATTTGAGTAACTGTAATTTAGACTATTAATGTATGTAAGCATTTTGTGATATTTTTGAGGTTGGAACAAGTATGATAGAAAAAGTGAATATAAATTGTAATATAAATATAGAAAAAAAAGGATTTGATATATTTTTTGAAAGAATATGCAAAATTAATGGTATTACTAAAATTGATTTGAGCATGACAAAATTGAATGATAGCAAAATTTAAGAACTTGTAATTGGCTTAAAAAATTAATTGCCTATAACTTAATCATTAAATAGTTTAATGTTGATGGGAAACCACAAAATAAGTAACGAGGGCTGGGAAAGTTTATTTTAAGGTAAAAAAACTAGTATAAAATTATATATATATAAAAAAAAAGATAAAATATAAAATTTAAATGTGTGATTATATCTATTTATTAATGAATTTATAATTTAAATGTCAGAAATTCTTTAATAATTATTAAATAAAAAATTTTAGGTATAAACAACTGTGATAATTTTTAATAACTGTAGTTATAAGTTTGTAAATTGACAGGTTCGATAATTAAAAGACTTATAAGAAATTCCTAAAAACTTAAATAAAATTTAAGACACTTTAATATTTTAGGAAATCCAGATATAAAAAGAAATCACATGGCCGATTTAATAATGTATTTATTTGAATTTAAAAGATTGGAATATTTAAATTTGGGTATGTGCGATTTAGACACCGATTTGGTTGTGGATTTGGAATAAAAGTTGTATATTATTAAAAATAATAAAAAGGAAGTTAAAAGTAATTTAAAAACCTTGGAATTGATTGGTAATAACAGAATTTCTTCATTTGGGTGGGAAAAGTTGTTTAATTTGATTGTAAATTAAATGCCAAAAATTTAGAAAATTGGACTTAGGAAATGCGAGTTAAATGATGAAGATTTGGCTAAAATTATTTCTGAGTGGAAAAATAGGCCACCTATTTGTAAATCGATTAAATAAATATTTTTGCAAAATAATCCTGATATAAGTGTTTAAGGATACGTAGATTTTATAAAAAATGGTATAAAGTATTGCTAGTCTATAGATTACCTAGATTTAAATTTAGAGATTTTTAGTAAATTTTAGTTTTTAATAAATTTATATCAATTGTAAGATTTTTTATAATTCATTTATATTTTTTAAAAATTCAAAGAACAAAATAAAGAAATTATGAAATAAATTAAACCATTGCTATTGAAAGATAATTACAAAAAATAAAAATTTTTACATTAAAAGAGTGTATTTTTAAGTACGGAGGGTAAAAAAATAATGACCAATAGGATGGATAGAAAACAATTCTTATAATAAAATACTAAAAATTATAATAAGCAATTAAGTTAAAATTAAAATTAAAATTTAATAATCGGTGATAAATATGAATTTGAAGTTGTAGAAAGCTTACCTAAATAACTAGGAAATTAAATATATATGTTGAATAAATATTTTTCGACAAAAGAAAAATTAACATTAAAACCAGATATTTTAACAAATTCTAATGCTTTTAAACATACAGGAATTGTAGGTAATAAATAAATATAAATATTATATTTATATAAAAAAAATTTTTTTATTATATCATATATTATCAATTAATTTATATTTAAATTTAAAAGATTTAAAGTTCTTTTGTCATGATTTTTTGTATATTTATTGTGAGAAAAATTAGGAAATAGCCTTAAGCACAAATTGTTTATAATTTTTATCTCAGATTTTTTGCTATTATTTCCCAGATTATGAGTTATAAGGCCCTTTTCCCTATAAATTATTGTTTAATGATTTTACTTATGATAAATTTCCCAAGATGATATAAAAACTTGTAATTATTGATAATATGCAGAAAAGATAGCACGAAAATATTAATAAATATTTTATTAAATAATTATATGATAAGTTTAAAGATTAACAAAATATTAAATAAATATATTTAGATTATACATTTACAGATTAAATAATGACTTATTTATTGGAAAAATCCAATGAAGAAGAGCTAGTTGAAATCTTACTTTTATTTCCTCCAAAATAAATACAAATTACATAGTAAATTTTTATAAATGTATACATATTTTTTAATTATTTTTTTATAATAATTTATAACCATAATTATATAATTATATTTCATATAATTAATATACCTATTTTTTTATAAACTAATAAAGGCCATTAACTTTAAATACATGGAAAGCGATTTATACAATTGGTTTTGACAGTTATAATTTAGACAGTGTATGGATGTAATATGATGCGACAAGCAGTTTAAATATAGGATTTGCATATTCTTTAAGAGAAAAATTATATTTTAATTGGCAGCCCAATAATGGATTTTTAAAAATTATTAAGCTGATTTTATATAAATTTTTATCTATTTTTATAGTAAAGGGTTAGAATTAAAGGTATAGATATGATAAAGATATTCAGGGATTTAATGAATAACTTAAAAATTAAAAAAGAATGTTTTTTTCACTATTTTTCTTTATTTTGTTTTATAATATAGTCTTAATTGGTATTTTGATTTATGAATCTGACTGGTTTAGCTATGAATTATGTATTGATAGCGGTAATTATAAAATTAATATTTATTAAATTTTTATATTTATTTTATAAACTTTATTATTTAATTATCATATAAAATTTTAGCTTAGAAATTAATGCCAGCCCATTATGTGTATATATTTTTTGCCTTTTTTACTGGTGTAGTCGAATGCATACTTTTTAGGAATATGGTAAAGAAATTTGGACATTATTTACCAAATATAATTGATGAAGAAGAGTTTTATTATGGCGTAAAATATGAAAGCAAAACTGTTTTTTCAAAATTAAAATAGAAAATATAAGAAAATAAATGGGTTACTTATTTATTTTAGTTTATTGTTTCATAAATTGACAGATATGATTTTTACAGTGATATTTAGTTTATACTAATATCTTATTCTTGCAAGTATTATCTAATTGCAAACTTAGCACTTATATTTAAAGGTATAATTATCCAATAATATATATATTTTATTATATTTAACATATGATGATAATTTTTATTTCTTTTAATATAAACTTTTTTATTAATTTGCTATTATAAATGATAATATATATATATTTTTTATTTCTAGGACTTTCTTTTATTTTTTTCTTTTCGAGAAGTTTCTCCGCTTTTTATAGAAGGATTAAAAATAGTGAAAGAAGAATTTCAACCTAGTATATAAATGATTTTTACTGTTTATGTTCACATATCGAATTTAACGCAGTTGCAGATGTTTTGGATTTTATTGCGCCCTATAATGTAGTTGTTATTCCTAATAATTGTATTACTAGGATAATTTTACCATAATTTTATGGAAAAGCTATAAATAATAAAGTTTTGGTATCAATTTTAACATTTATTTTCGAAGATATCCCCTAGTTACTATTAGGTTTAGCCTTTATATTTTAAAATGAACAAAAATACACTTTTAATGTTATAAGTGTTATTGTGATGTCTTTAATTAGTTTAATAATAGCTTTTTACAATTTTATGAGTATTCGACCATCAATTTTAAATTAAATGGATTTCGACGAATTGATAAAGAAAAAAAAAGAAGACTATAATTAGAATGTATAACAATATTTGTCAATGGAATAAAAATTAATGAATTATTGGATAGATTATCATTTAAGTGATAGAAAAAGTTACAATATTGAGAGTGAAATGTTAGATGAATAAATTTTAAATTTGGAGGTGGATAATAAATTTCAACCATAAAGGCAAACTGGACATAGATAAACTGAAATATAATAATAATAAATGTTTAAAATTGATAATTTAAATGTAAAAGCTAATAGTAAAAATAATGACATAAATGATATTGATTCTTCTCCATATAAAAGTAAAAGTTTTATATATTAGTAAGTTAATGATGGCAAAATTTTAAATCAATCGTCTCAAGTTTTATAAAAGTGATATTTGTATGTTTAAATAAATATAATTAAAAATTAATTCAGATTTATTTAAAGATTTTAAAATTGTAAACATTATAGAATAATTTTATATGAAAATAATATAAAATTAGATAACATTAACATTATGTTTAAAATAATAAAATAGTAAAATTTTGTATTTTTTTCTTTATTTGTTTCTTACTGTCAAACTAAAATTTTTATTTAAAACAATATTTTGGTTTATCATATAGAAAATACTTTATTTATATTATCAATAGCCATACATAAAAATTAATTTCTATAAATTAATTAAAAGTAATCAAAATGTATTCCTTTAAATAATAATAAATATAGTAATTTTCACTTTTTATTAATACCTTTAAAAAAATAAAATATTAAAAATAATCATTTAAATATAGAAAATAAATTTTATTTTAACTAAAATCCTTTTAGAATAAAACAATTAAATTTTAAATTTAAGAGTATCTTTAAATAAAAAAATTATAAAGCAAATAATAAAAATTACTGCATAAATAAAAAATTTAAACTTAGAAAATATTAAAAAATGTCAAGTGTTTGGAATTTATTAAATCCTATTAGAAATGGAGGAACTAATTTAAAATTATTGAGTGGAGGAAGAGAGTTTTTCGGAACTGTAATTAAACACGGAAAAATGGATAAAACTGTTACTGTAAAAATTAAAAATGTTTATATTATAAAAAATATTATTAATTTTATATATTTATTTTTAATTCATCAAAAATTAAGTTAAATTAAAAAATTTCTATGTTTTTAGAAAATTTTAATATTTACCCTTTAATAGTGATTTAAATTTTAATTTTATAATAAAATGATGAAAATAATTTTTAACCTTATTGATGATTTAAAACTTTTATAACTTAAATTTTTAAATTATTGTATTTTGTATAAATTTTATATAATTTTTTTTTAGGTTAAAGTTAATTACTAATATTATGTTTAAAAATATAATGGATATGTATCTAGATCTTCAAAATTTTTATGTCATGATGAGGAAAATTTCACAATTTCCGGAGACAAAGTTGTCATTAAATCTTGTTAGCCATTAAGTACTAGAAAACACTATTTTGTGAGAAATATAGTAAAACCTTTTGCTAGAGACGATTTTTACAAATAAGAGAAAAATGCAATGTTTGAAGAAGAATATTAGAAATTATATAAATAATTTTTGTAAAAATAAATTGATAATACTTGGATTAAAAATAAAAAGTAAGAAGCTAAAATTAAGGCATCATCTAAGGCCAGAGCCATGTAAACTGCTATTTAAAAATTTAGAAAAATTGAAGCTTAGTAAAATGCTGAAAAAAAACAGAAATTGGTAGAATAAAAGTAAAAAGAGACTGAAGAAGAGGTTAAATAAGAGTAAAATATTTGAGATACTTAAAATTATTTATAAATGAGAAATTATTTGATAAAAAACTATTACATTTGGAAAATTAATGAAACATAAATATTCATTTATTTATAATTAATTTATCATTTATACAATAATTATTTATTTAATTTTAATATGCTTATTTAATTTATATATGATTGAAGTAGAATTTTATAATAATTTATATTAATTAAAATTGTTCATTTTAAAATTATAAAAAGTAGTATTTTTGTTTAGCTTCGTTTTATAACAGGCAAAATATTGCATTTATAAAAATATATAAGATTTTTTTAATTTCTTTATTAATAATAAAAATTTAGTAAATTTGAAATTTTAATATTTATTTTAAATAAATTCTAACAGATTTTTTGATAAATATAGTTTATAAATTGATAAATTAAGGCTTTATTGCAGGAAAAAAACTAAAGTATATCAGCATAATAAGAAAAAAAAATTATAATATTATAAAATGTGTAGTAACTATTTATTCATATGTATTTATATATTCTAATGATTTTGAAACATTATTCTTTTAAATCTTTATAATTTAAAAATTTAATATATATTTATTATTAATTTATAGCTTTTTTATTTAGATATTAATGATAATCAATCAATCAATCAGTTTATTTTATAATATTTATTATATTCAAATATTTTTATAGATTTTATAAATATAATATGTCCTATTTATGATATTTAAAATATTTTTTGTTATTTTAAAAACAATAATCAATTTAAAGTGCCTTAATTAATGAAAGATGGGAAAAAAAATTTGTTTTTAAGATAAATGAAAAAAAGATAAAATTATTAGCGATTTTATTACTTTTTATTCAAAATTAAAGATTTATGAACGAAGATTTTTTAACAAATCTAATCTTTAATAGTGAACAGCAATAAAATATGTATGTGGGTAAAATTTTAAGATTCTTTTTTTTCATTTTTTTGGAAATTTATTATTTTTATTGTTTTTTTATATTATTATTTTTTTCTTTATTTTTGAATTTTAATTGTTAAATATATATAAATAAACATATTTCAAATAATTATATAAATTTTATAGTACTTATAGAGAAGTAAATTTATTAAAGTTAAATATGATTTAAATCATTCAATTTGATAAAAGGGTTTATTTATTATTAAATAATAATAATTTTCTCTATATATTAATATTAAATTAAAAAAATTATAAAAGAATTATTTCTTAAATTATAAAATTATTTATACTGCATTATTATATATTATTATATTTTTAATTTACATATTTACAATTTGGTATTAATTTTATATAATAAACGAAATTGTTTTGAGTAAAATGAATAAATTCATATTAATATTAGAAAAAAGAAATTCGTAGCAAAATTTTAAGAATAAAAACAAAATAATTTTAGTAAATTAACCTAATTTTATATAAATAATAAAAATAATAATAATAAAAAAAAAAACAAATAAAGTTAAAAATAAAGTAAAACCAGATATATAATTAAATAATGAGACTTTTTTCCCACAATTTATTATAATGCAATGTCAAAAATTGTGATAAAAATAATTACCCTTTAAAAATTTTTGTTTAAAAATCATAAATCGTAGAATGTGAATTTAAAAAAGAACCTTTGTTAAAATTAATAAATAAATTAGATTTCAATGCATTATATTAAACCGTTTTCTTGGTAAAAAAAATAAAAATATATGATTTTATTTATATAAAATTACAATTATTATAATATTTTTATATATAAATTATGTATTATTATTAATATTTATATAAAGTTGGGAGATAAATCTTTTCCTAAAGAATTAACTACTGAATTATTACAAGATGAAAAATTTTTGAGATCTTTGCATAGAGTTTTAATGGAAGTAATTTATATTTTTTCTAATTTCTTTATATTGGATACTAAATATAATAATGATATAATATAAATTTTATTTATCTATTTTTAAGTATTTTATTATATAAATTGTAAAAATGATAAATGAATTAACTATTTATTTATAAAAAATTTTATAAATAAAGACCCATATTATGGAAGGATATTTGTAATGTGAAAATTGTGAAAGATAATATTAAATTGCCAATGGAATCCCTAATATGATTTTAAAAGAAGATGAATAGTGATTTCAAATATATTTTAATGAATAAAAATATTATTTACACAATAAATAATATTACAATTTTTTATATATACTGTTTAGAGTTTGTTAAAAATATTTGTTACCTTTATAAAATATATAATTATGTAGTATATAATATTTTTATATATTAAAATATTAGGATAAAAGTTTTATAAACTAATTTAAATTGTCTTATTTTCAATAAAAATATACAAATGTTTAAATTAATATAATTACGATTATAAACATAAATTAAAATTTATAAATTGTATAGTTTTTATTAAGTAATTAAGAAATATTCATATGTTTTTTAATTCTTCCTCCTCTTATTATTGGGGTTTTTATTAATTTTTATTTCCCAAATCTTCATCTAAATCTATGTCATCTAAATCAAATTTGGGTAGGTGTTCTGTTTTAACATGTAAGGCAATATATCCATAATTTTACATTAATTTTTCGATATCTATATTATTTTACTCGAAGGCTTCTCTTATCAAGCTATAAATATATAATTAAAATATATATAAATTTATAAATATTATGTATATTTACAATTATTTGTTTATTTTAAAGTGAAAATATATTTATAAATTAGATTTTTTTTTACTCCATTTATTTGTTTTAAAAGGCAAAATTTTGCAAGATTTTTAAATATTCGTACTAAGTTTTTTCAATTTATTCTTTAGAATATTTGGATCCTAATTGATTTAGTTTAGGGACACCTTTGATTCCAAATTGAATTAAATCTCTGCAAATTTATTTCTTTTTAACCAAAGGCCTAGAAGCACTTGTCAGGTAAGAAATAATTTGTTCTACAGTAAAGTTTTCTATTTTTTGAATAGCTTTAAGAGTAACGATCTCATAAAAGTGGTGGTTATATTTTCTATATCAAATTTTTTGATTAAGTATATAAATATTATATATTAAAATTAATTTTTGATTAAATTATGATATATTAATGTATAGATTATTTTTTTAATATTGATATTAAATTTATTTAAATACTTTAAATTTTTTAAAGATCTTCTTTTATAGGTTTTTTTATTGGCTGCGTAATAGTTCATTAACATTTGTGTACAAAGTGAAGAATGGGCAAAAGCATAAGTTTAAATAGATTAAGGAGAAGCTTCATCTAATTTTTTAATAAAATTGTATTCTAAAACTTCAAATAAATGAGTTTTTATGATTTTTAATTTGCAAAATCCAACTAATATTTCACTGGCATCAATAGGTTTTAAATCATCTGTATGTAAAAAAGATTTTAAAATAGAATTAAGAAATAAAATTATTAATAAATACTGTATGTAATTATATTATTTTATAATAATTACAATTTTATTTAATATAATTTAATTACAAACTTTGTTCTTTTCTTAAATATTTAATTTTAACTCTTTATTGTAATTTTTAGAAATGTATAAAGAAGGATTAATGGATATATTATCTTATTGATAAATTTACAATTTTTATTTTTATTATTCATTTTGTTCATTTTATACATGTTCTTAATTATCCAAGCTTTATTAATTTGTTTAATCATCCTTTTAATTTTCTTATAATGAGTACAAATTCTTTAATTTTTATTCATGTTATTACATATCTTATTGAATTTCGGGAGAACTAAAAAATTTTTCTAAAATTACGTCTGCGTTTTAATTTAATTGATTATATACATTCTATTAACTATCTTCGTCTTTTTATTCTTAAGGTAAGTTTTCTTGTTATTGTTAATTTTTCAAATTATCTTCTTGATTTATATTTTCTTCATCATATTCATAATTATTTAGTGAATTTTATTAGTTTTGATTTTCTTAAATTTCATCTTATTCCTCATTTAAAAGAGGCTCTAATCTTCTCAAAAGTTCAGCTTCTATGTGATTAAATAAATTGTGATTTAAATAATTTAAATTAGCACAATAAGTGACTGTATTTGCTATATTTCTCATGGTATGTGTTTAAATTATAGCCATGAATCTTTGAGCTAAACCATCAAGCAAATCGAAATTTGTTGCTTTTAAATACTTATTGTAGACTGCAAAAATTAGATTTATAGACTAATAAAATTAATTATTATATAATTAGATATTATATAATAAACATTAAAAATAAAATTATAATATTATTTATATATTATTTTTTATTTTTTACTGTCGAATCTAGTTATTAGGATTGTTCAATAAGAAGGTATTCTAATTTTTTAATTAATCTTTCGTTATCTGTTTTTTAAAAGCATATTGAATAGAAAATATTGGTTAAACTTTTTTAGTCTATGTTTTTTGTGTAGTTAAGAATATAATTTTCAGAAAATTTGATAAAATCTTGATAATCTCTTAATTTTTACTTTTATAAAGTCCATAATACATAAACGATTGCTTTTAAACTATATTATAAAAAAGAAAAAGGATGTTAAATATTAAATAAATTATATTAAAATATTTTAAAATTAAATAGTTTTTTTACTTAAATTGTTGATATTTTTCCGGGTTGGTAAGTATATTGTTTATTATTTCCGTGTCTAAATAATCCAATTTAGCTAAATTAGAAATAAAATTACTAGCAGCGAACGAATTCATTTCAGAAATATTATTTTTTAAATAAGAAATAATTTCTTAAATTTCTGCTTTATTTAATAATTCAACTTATTTATTTTTGATAAAAACATTTAGGTTAAAGCTAATTTTTTAAAAATTATTAATATTTTTTTTTAAATTTTGAAATATAATTTGATAAAAAAAACAATATAGATAAAGATAAATATATATAAATGGTAATTTTTACTTTTTATCATTAACTTATTCTTATTTTTGAGAAAATTATGCCTTGATAATTCTGTGAAATATGGTACTATAATTGATGAAATTAAAAGTCGATTTTCTTTCATTATATAAATTTAAATAATCCTGTACTTTTCCTTTTTTTTCTAGTTATAAAATCATGTATTAATTGTCAAGTTGTTCGGCGGGATATTTTTGGTATAAATTTTCTTCTTTAGAAATGTAATTTTGTTATTAATTTTCCTGAAAATTAGTTTCTTCGTTGTCGAATTGAATTTCTGGGGTTTTAATTTGGGCTTTTTTTTGAGAAAATGAGACTTTTGTGTTGGGAACGTTTCTTGCGAAGTTGTAGATTTTTTGGTTTATCAGTTTTTTGTTTTTTAACAGGAGAAGTAAATTTTTGGAAATCATGTTTATTTTTTATTTTTGAGCTTTTAATACGTTATGTATTTTTTTCTTTTCTCTACTTTGTTTTTTTATTTGCTTTTTGTTTTTTTTATAAAAAAGGTTATTGTTATTAAAATTAAAATAATTTTATAATTTTGCTGAATTGTAAAATTTCATTGGAAATAGTATTTAATTATTTAATTTAAGGTGAAATCTGAACAACTTTATAAAATAGAATTAAAAACAAATGTTATTTTGAGGATTTCTGATAGATATCGCTATATAAATTAAATTTGTAATATTTATATTGGATAAATGAACCTAAGATTCTAAATTATTTTTGGAGTTTAAAATACTAAATAAATTTTTTTATAACAGTTTTTATTTTTAAAGATAAAGATTTTTATATATTTAATTGATAGAACTGATAAAATATTACTACTGTAATAATATTTGGGCATTAAAATATTAAAATATTATAATTTTAGAAACGAATATAGAAAAAATAAAAAAACTACAATTAAATATAAAAATAATATATAAAATTTATTTATATTTAAAATAAATAAAAAAGTTATCGTATATATAAAATCTAATGGAGTCCAGAATTTTTTCAAAAAATAGTTCACAATAATTAAAAAAATCTCATAACAATTCTTAAAGTTCATCAATTTAATACCAAAATACAAAAAGCAAATATGATAGTGATTTCGAAACAGTTTATAATAAGTACACTTAAGAATATAAATAAATTGAAGAGGATGAAAATAAGGCATTTTAAATTGATCCCAATTAAAATGGCAAAAAATCTAAATTTTTTAATTAGGACAGCCAAGATTATTTGTCTTTTAAAGGTATGAAAAATAAGAAAAGTTAAATGATAGAATAGGAAATAGATTATAATAAAAATTAAGTTTTATCTAAATTAATGGGCACTAAAAAAATGATATAAGAATCTTAATCATAATAATTTTCGCATTAAAGTTCAAAATTTGGAAATTAAGAATCTTAAGAAGAGGGAAATAATAGATACACAAAAGCTCTTTAAAATTTTAGGGAAAGTCAATGTAAAAATTTTAATTTTTAGTTTTTATTTTATCATTTATTTTTTCTATAATAATATTTTTTTTACTTTTTTAAAAATAAAAGAGGGAAGTCAGTAACTAGATACTTTGTAATAAAAAAGAAAAAGATCTTCATAGTTATCAAATATTTCTAATAGAAATATTCAGAGTGCATCTAATATAAAGATTAGAATATCTTAGACGTAGAAAAATTAAAATTAGTAATCAAAATAAAGTTTGTTTAGAGGAGAAACAGTATAGAATAATTATATGGAAAAAAATTAGCCCTAAAAAAAAAAATTAGCAAATTAACAATATAAGAGTGTTTAAGAAAAAATTTTTAGAATTTCTAAAAGTGGGGTAAAATCTTAAAATCAGGGCTAGTTTTTTTAATTAACAAATTAATAATAATAAAAAAATTAGTAATAATTAAATGATTTAGATAATGAAAATGAAAATGAGAACGAATAATAAAAATTACAAAGAAGATAAACTGCTTAAATTGATTAGTACTATAATATTTATGATTTAACTTAAATTGATGATAAGTTTGATTCTGAGTTAAGTTAAGGTAAATAAGGAACTAGTTATATATAATCTCCCGCTGCTTCAGTTTAAAGACAATAATTATATGTAAATAATAATTTTTATATATAAATATGTATAATATTAATTTTAATAATTTATATATATATAAAATGAATTATAATCATTATTTATATGTAATTTATTACTTAATATTTAAGTGGAAAAATATAAATTAATGGCTAAATATTTTTTTATTTATTTTATTTTAGTAAGGTTAATAAGAGAAGAATTAGGAAGTTAATAATGATTAATAAAATAATATAGATAAAAAAAAGGAAATATTATTGGAATAGTATAAAAAAAAATATGGGTTGGCTTAGGAAATGAATAGGTCAAAAAATAGGTAACTAACTTTGTCATAAATAAATTAAAGAGAAAGTAAAGATAATTTCAGGCCTTTGGAAATGTTTAAATTAGAAAGTGAAGAGGACAAAATTATTTAATTATAAGTTAGTAATTAAATAAAAAATTTAAATTATTTTAAAAATAAAAGATAAAATATAAAATAAATAATTTTAATTATATTTAAACTAAAATTATTTATATTAAACACATATTTAGGTAAGGAGCCATAACTTAGTGAAATTGAAATTTCTAAACTTTATTAGTTGAGATGTAAAGATATGGGTATAAATTTAAATTAGTTGGTTTAAGATTAATTTTTTCAGAATATAAAATTAAGAACGAAAAATTAGAATTTGGATTTGTCTGACTTATAAATTGGTATATATAAATAAAAATATTTTTTATTATTATATATTATAAATTTATACAAATATTAATATATTTTTATATAAATTTATATATAAGGTAAACATAGCATAAAATTTGTATGTTAAATAATTTAGAAAGACAGGTATTTTTCCAAGTTAAATATAAGTTAAAACGATTTAGGAGATGATATAGTATTTAAATACTTGTTAAAATGTATAGGAAAAAATAAAAACTATTTTAGTTTATAGATGAAAAACAATAATTTATCTTCGATTTCTTTACAAAATTTGCTTGGATTTGTCGAGAATAATCAAAATATAGTAAATCTAGATATTTCAAATAATTTGGCCCATTTAAGAAATAAATTTGACTATTATACCGGAGTGAAATTAAAAAATATTTTATTAAATCCAAATTGTTTGTTAAATTACTTAAATTTATCTTCTTGTTTTATCGGTTTAAAAGGACTTTACTAACTAACTTAAGGTTTAATAAATAATGAAAATTTGATGCATTTAAATTTAAGCACAAATGACTTAAACGAAAAAGCAGGGGAAATTATAGGTATGGGTTTTTAGAATTCTAAATTATTAGACGTAATTTTTAAAAATAATAAAATAATGGATGAAGGAGTAGAAAATTTGTAAGAAATTTTTAAGCATCACAATTTGCCTTTTAAGCCAGTAAAACTGAATTTTAGCCGAACTGGAATTACTTGTGTGGGATTTTAAAAGCTTTTAACTGGAATTTAGCATATTGGAAGTGTAGAAAAACTGAAAGTTAAGGGTAATTATTTGAGGACTAATGATTTTTTGTTTTGTAGAAATTTTTTGGCCGATTATAAAAATATTAAATATTTAGATATGAAAGACTGTAGTTTAGGACCAGACGGTAATAAAATAAAAATTTATTATTTAAATTATTATAATTAATATTAACTTATTCGATTTTCTGTTAAGTTTTTAATTTACTTATTTGCTGCTTAAATTAACAAGCTTTAAGCAGAGTAATTAATTGAAATACTAATTAAAAAAATATATAAAAACATGTAATACAAAATTTTGTTAGCTAAAAATATGAAAAAAATAAAAAATAAAAAAAACATTCATGTAATATATATAATATAAGGTTAATTAGGTTTAAGCTAATCTATAATATAAATTTAAAATGCTTAATAACAAATAAATATAATTAGAATTAGAATTAAATTTACATTTATACTGATATTTAAATTTATATTAATATTCATATTTATATTGGTATTTATATTGAATTTGATATTATATTGATATTTATATATTTTTTTGTTATTTTTTTTATTTTTTTTTTATTTTTAATTACTAATTTTTTTTTTAAAAATAAATAAAATTTATGTAGGGGTGGACTCAATAGCCTAAGGATTAAGAAGTAATTACAACTTAAAAGAGTTAAATTTATCGTTTAATTGGATAGGAAACGAAGGAGCGATTTCTTTGGGAAGTATGCTTAAAGAAAATATAGGGTTATAATATTTGAATATATCTAGATGTTATGTAGAAGATGAAGGGTTAAATTAAATTATAGAGGGGCTTTAAAAT
Organism: Pseudocohnilembus persalinus; assembly: GCA_001447515.1. Taxonomy (NCBI): domain Eukaryota; phylum Ciliophora; class Oligohymenophorea; order Philasterida; family Pseudocohnilembidae; genus Pseudocohnilembus; species Pseudocohnilembus persalinus. The sequence continues at coordinate 35,045 of LDAU01000048.1, forward strand.
AGGAAAATTTATTTTAAGTTGGATTTTTCGATGAATTTTGCAGGGGATGTGGCTGGAAGTAAGGCCTAGTTAATGTTGAAAAAAAATATATATATATTAATGTTTAATATGAAAGATAATATGATGAACCACGAAGTTGCGAGTTAGGTTAGAAATGCGGTTTAGGTAAATTAGGAACTTTTTAAAAAAATGCGGGTTCCGAAATTGACTAAGGAGTTTTAAGAATTGTAGGAGAATAATTTTTCTAAGTAAGAAATGGAAATTTAATAGTAAAATGAAGAATTTAATGTGAGAAGGCATTTTTTAAAAAAAGATATTAATGATTATATTTTGATTAATAAGAGGACTTAAGAGGAGTTGGAGGAAGCGAATGATTTATTAGAATAAAAAAATAAGGAAATTAAGTAACAATCTATATAAAAGGATTAAAGTATTTTTTAAAAAGAAAATAAAATGAAAAAAGAATATGAAGAATTAGAAAAAAATATAGCAGACTATTAAGATGACATCATTTAGTGTAGGAAAGATATTGTGGATATAAAATATTAAATTTAGGAAAAGATTAAGAAAGTAAAAGAAAAAAAGTAAAATAATGAATAGATTAATATTATTTTATTTATTTAATTTTATGAAATAGATGGAATAATTAAGTATAGTTGAAAAACGAACATTTGATATTAACAAAAGAAGAAATTTTATTTAAAGACTAAAAATCTGGAAATGAAAAAAAGTGGACATAATTTATAGATTTAATGGGTGAATATGAAAAACTAGTTAAATAATATTAAGATGAATAAAAAAACGAAATTTTAGATTAGCAACAAAAAATTAAAAATTAAAAAGAAACTGAAGTAAATATCTAAAATTTAAATAATAAATAAAAATAAGAGGACGAAAGCATAATATATAGCGTGTAAGAAATAGTTGACTAGGATTTTTTTGAAAAACTACAGGAAAAATAAAAATAACTTTAAGAAGAAGAAGAAAGAAAGAAATTATAAGAGTAATAGTAATTAATGTCGAGTATGGGTTAAAAAAAAAAATCATTGCTTGGAAATAGCAGAAAAGGCTCAAAAAAAAAAACAATTTTAAATGGATTAAATTAGTAATAAGCTAGAAACAGTAAAATATTGATTAATTAAATTTCAACAGTTAAAAAATAATAAACGAGAAAATCTATATAATAATAAAAGCAAAGTATTAATAATAGTAATAATAAAAATAATAATGATACATAAAATAGTATTATAGATAGAAATAGTAAAAATTAAGGACAAAGATAAAATAAAAAGAAAAAAACTTAGATAAATAGTGATAATATAAAATAATCGGGAAAAGCTAGTTAAATTTAATAGTCTAAATCTAATTTAACTACGTAAAATAGTTAAAAATTGTGATTTTATTATATTATTTTTTTAATATAAATTATTCTTCAAAATATATATTATAATCAAAATATATGTATATAATTATAAAAGAATTTTATTTTTTTTAAAGCTTAAATTTTACTATATTTAGATTAATTTTTAGTATTTTTTTATGAATCTTATATTTTAGTTAATAGAGAACATTTTTAAATCATTTCAAATCAATAGCAATTTTTAATATATTTTGTATATCTCCAGGTTATATGCATTAAAACCTGTTAAAATAATTCATTATATCTATTTATTCACTTTTTTCTAATATTTATTTTTCCTTATATATAAAAAATGATGCTATAAATAAAGAAAATTACTCTTAATAATTCTTTTCCTATAAAATAAAGTCCAAAATATTTTATTGCTCATTTATTGGGATTTTAAGACTACAATATAAAAAAAAAATTATAAGAAAGTTATTAAATTAATTATTTTTAAATAAAAAACTAATTAAATTTACGAATTAAAAAGATACAAAAGAAAAGGAGAGAAATGAGTTAAAAGGTTGAATTCATTATCATGTAAATGATTTAAAAATTTTTTTTTATTCTATTTTTCCAAAATTAGGCACGATTTTTCTACAATTTTTTAACAAGTTTCCATATAATTTTCTAAAAAAATTTTTTTCATAAAGGCTTAATATTATAAAAATGTAAATAATTCTAATTCTTCCCATTGTTCATCGTTTAAAGATTAAGTTTAAAAATTTTCAACATTTTACTTGTTTTTATTTATATCATAAATTTATAATTGCGATAAAAGATTTGTGATAATAAACTAATTTATAAGAAAACTTTATCCTCCAAAATATTTTTCACCTCCATTTAAAAAACAATATAAAAAATCTATATTTTATTTTATTTTTGTTATTTTATCATTTTTGAAAATTTATTAAAAATGGTGGCTTATTGTTCTTGGAATATCTTTTTATATCCAAGAAATCCATTAAAATTCTTTCTATTCTTTTTATTCTTAATTTTTTTATTACAAAAAATTATTCATTTTTAGAGAAATTTCTTTGTAATATGTTTTTAATTTCACTAATTCTTGTTCAAAAATTTCTTGTTCTTTTATTTCAGAGTCAATTATATCTAATTTATAAATGTATACGATATTTCTTATGTTAGAGGGAAAACCTTGGTTGAAAATGGCTTAGTTTAGATTTTATAATGAGAAATTTTTGTAATTTTAAAATTCTTTTAACATTTTTTAGAAATCTTTTTTAATTTTTTTTTATTTTTAATTTATTTATAATTTAATTATTCTTCTTGTTTCTATTTTTTATCATTAAATTTTAATTTAAATAGAATGTATTAGTTTTCATCAAAAATACTAGAAATAAAAATATTACTAAATTATTTATAATAAAATAAGAATTAAAAACTATCATTTTTTCCAAAATAAAGCAAAAAACATCTTTTTTTTTATATTTAAAAAAATATATTTTAATAATAAGTTATTTTTTTTTTTAGTTAAAGTAAATAATTTTTGGCATGTGAAATTATTTTATTTGCATTTATATTACAATTTCAAGTAATAATATTATATAATTTTTAATATATTATAATAATTATAAAATTAATCACTGAACTATATTTTTAATTAGAATGTGAAATTAAAAATTAATTAAAATAAAAAAACAAACAATAAAAAAATAAATATAAAAATTACAATTCTTATAATATGGAATCCAATAATTAAAGTAAGAATACAAATTAAATTATAGATATTTCTTAAGATAATAAAAATTAAATCGATAACAGTAACATTTAAACATAACAAGAAAATTTATAAAATTAGACACAAAAATAAAAAATTTATAATGAATTTATGAATTAAAGTTAAAATTTCCAAATGTAAACATAAGATGTAAAAAATTTTTAAGCCAGTGAAAATTTTTTAAAAATAGAGTTATCTTAAAATTTAATTTACGAACAAGACGATAATTTTATAAATGAGTACGATTATTTTTAAAATTCGGATTATTTAGAAAAAGATTTATTTAGAAAAAATTTGACTTTATCCCCGAAAAATTAGGAATGTTATGATTTAAATAGAATTTTAAATTAAAATGGAAAAGAAAAATTTATTTAGGAAAATACTTGTCCTATATGTTTAAATTTGGTAAAAGATACTTGTTAATGTTAGTTGGGATGTTAGGGACTTTTTGGGTATAAGTGTATTTAGCACAGTTCTTTAGACAGTTGTCCCTATTGTAGGAATAAATTTTGCGAACCAAAAGAACATTATAGGTGAATTAATTATTAAAAAAAAATAAAAAAATAATAGTTATAAAGTATATTAGAAAATTTTAAAATTAGAAAATAGAATAAGATAAAATAATTAAATGTAATTTTTATTTTAACTTAATTAATTTTATATAAAATAGAAATGATAAGGTAGCCAAGTTGAATTCTTGTAGTTTAAAGTTAAAATGTGCCAATTTTTAACAGGGTTGTAAAGTAGAACTTCCATATTATTTTTAAAAAATAGATGAACATGAAAAAAAATGTGAATTTGCTAAAGTTGAGTGTAAAAATAGTATTTACGGTTGCAAATGGGAAAATTTGAGAAAAAAATAGGCAGAACATTAAAAATTTTGCGAGTTTTAGCAAGTTTAGTGCAAATTGTGCAAAAATATGAATGAACCTTAAATTTAGTTTAATTTAAAATAAGGAACGGAACATTTAATGTATTGTGAAAATTTAAAATTGGAAAAAATAGCTTAGTAATTAAAAAAAAATTTAGAAAAAAATGATAAAGATAGTTTAAACTAAATAAAAGTTAGTTTTGGTTTCATGGATGATGTTTTTAAAATGCTGGTTTTTTGTTAGGAAAAAATAAAGCATTTAAATTAAAAATTGGATTAAATGGTTAAATTTTCTGTTTGTTATGAGAAAAATAAAGACAAAAAAAGAGATAAAGAGTTTATTTTACAAGATTTTAAAAAGGGAATTGTAAATTTCAATTCTTTAGAGTAGCTGAGAGAAATATAAAAAAAAATCGATAACTAGTTTATAAAAGGAGTAAGGTGGAACGAAAATAATTTGGGTTGTTATAAATTTTCGTTTAAATCTAAGCATAATTTTAAAGAAACTATAAATTTTATAGAAAATTTGGCTAAAAAAGGCGATAAATACTCTTAGTATTCTCTTTCGAGGCTTTATATATTTGGAGATAAGTAAAGAAAAAAAATTTTAAAATAAGCTTACAAATTAAATAAAAATAATTAATTATTTTAAATTATTTTTTTTTATTTATTAAACCGATAGAGACGTAAATAGAAGCGTGGAAAAATCGCTTTACTGGGTAAAAAAATCGATAGAGTAAAACTGTCCTGAAGGAAAGTATTTATTAGGCCGAATTCAGCACAACTAAGTAGAAAGAAAATAAGAAGATTTGGACGAAATTTTGGCCCTAGTAAATTCTGCGAACCAACTGGGAAATCCCGAGGCAAAAAATTTTTTAGGATTTATTTACGGGAAAGGTGAAGGAATAAGTTAAAATTAGGAAAAAGCTCTGAAATTTTACAAACAAGCAGCGGAAATGGGAAATTTCGCAGCTCTTTTGAATTTGGGCTCCTATTATGAGGGGGGCTACGGCGGACTAGAACAAAACTTTTTAGAGGCTTTTAGACTTTTTTATAAGAGCGCGAAAAAAGGGTATATAAATGCCATGGTTAAGGTGGTGCAGCTGCTGAGGTCAGAAAATGAAGTGCCCTGTGACGAATATTTGGCCTTTAAGTGGCAGCAGAAAATTGAGTTTCACAGCTAAAATTATACGCACGTTATTTTGTGGCAGTAGGGGTAGGATTAGTGAGGGAAATGTGAAGTTTTGATGAGATAAAAATAAAAATTAAAAAGAATAAATAGAATAATATAAAAATAAATAGAATAAATAAATAGAATAATATTTGAATAAAATAAAATTTAATTTAATTAGATATTAAATTAGGAGGTGTTTGGAAGTTATATACTTACTTTTTTTAAATTTTTATAATTAAAATAATAAAATAAGAGTTATAGCTGTTTAATGTATAGTATATTTTACAATAAATAAATTTGATTTTTAAAATTAGGCCAAAAATTATTCTTTTTTATAATAATAGAAGCGTATTTTTTAATAAATGATAAAAATTAATTAATATTTTAATTTATTCACTCTTCTTAGATACTATTTGTATTTAATTAATTACTTATACTTTATAAATTTTATAAATTTAAGTTATCTATAGAATTTTATTTTAGCTACTGTTATTATATGGTATTTAAATTATTACTATAGTCTTAAAAAACGGAAAGTAATTAGAAATATGAACCTTTATTGATTTTATTATTTTAGTAGATATTTTAATTTGTGATTCCTTTTTTTTGATTTTCTAGGTTTAAATTGATAATTTGGTCTTTTTACTTTTACAAGGCTTTTTAAATATTTTAATAGGCGACAATTTCATGTCCATTATGAGAATTTTTCAAAACTTCTGCGTATTTATTTTTCAATTCTTGGTGAAAATTAAGAATTTTTTTGTTTTAACAAGTATTGTGGTGTATCATTAATTCCGGTTTGTTATAAGTAACTTTAGGACAGCACATTTAATCGCAAAAATCACAAGAATTTTTAATAAAATCACAATTTCTCTCATGCTATAACAGGTCCCTCTTTATTCCGTGCCACTAACAGCCGATAAATTTTCTGGGACAAGTTTCCCTTTAAAATTCACAGTTATGTTCGTGTTACCATATTTGTTCGAAATTATAAGGTAAAATTTACGGGCAGCCATTTTGAAACTGCTCGCATTTTATTAACAACTGGTTTTTACCGTAAATTTATTATTATTAAATTTATTAAAATTATTAATTTTAATTATTATTACTATTACTATTTATGTTTTACTGAAATTCGAGTAAATTGCTGTTTTTGTAAAGAGAGTTGGGCAAATTGTTGTTGGTTTCTTGTTCAATTTCTTCATTTTGAATTCTTTAAAAAATGTCCATTTTCCGTTTTTGGTAAAGATTTTAACTGTAGGATTAAAATTAGTGTGCTTATTATTAAAATTATTATGAATTATTATTTAAATTGGGAGGAAGATTTATCTGATTGTAACAAAAAGTACAGTTTTTTATTTGCGATTTTTAAATACATTGACTGCCAAATACTTTGTTGCAATTGGGACAAAAATACTGTTATTTAGCTAATTTACCGCACAATTGACACTGGTTTTCTTTTATATAATGTTGATTTTAATTGAAATTTATTATTCTATTATGATTATAACATTAGTCATTAATTGAAATTGTATGTTAGTTTATGGAAATATTTTAACTTTAATTTTAAATTTAACTTTGCTATTATTATTATATTTAATGGTGGTTTTGGTTATTGTTACATTAATTTTGGAAATTGTTTTGAAAATTATCCATGATCATTTTTTTAGTAAATTTTTTTTTTATTGTTTATTTTTTTAGTATTTTTAATTTAGGATTTTTTATTTTAGGTATTTTGATAATTTTTTTTCTCATTTTTCTAATGGAACGAAATTTACTTGGTAATTTCATACAAAATTAAATTAATAATTAAAAATAGTAGTATGGGAAATTATTGCACTGTCCTATTAAAAAATAATATATATAATACATTTATTTATAAGTAAATATAAAGTTTTTTAACTGGTATAATATTTTAATTATTTTAATTTGGATAATTTTAAATTTTAATAAACTTGAATAATAAGGTAGTTTCATTATTAAAAAATATTAGATTTATTTATTAGTATAATTTTATGTATATATTTTTCATTGATTATTATTATTATTTTGATTACTATTTTTTAAATTCAAAGTTTAATTAGTACCTAAAGAATTTTTTAATTAATTTTATGAACCTGAATTTATTTTATTAGCAAAAGAATCGAACATAAAATCATTTCCTTATTTACTCATACTCATACCCAAGCCCATACGTTTTTTATGAAAAGTTCTGGATTTTGCCATTGTATTTAAAATTTTAGTTTTATACCTTTATTTTCTCCTTTTAAAAGTTTCTTCTATTATAGGTTTTTAAAATTCACTAAATTTAAATAATAACGTCGTATAATTAAAATTAGGGTAATAAATTTTGAATTCCTTTTTCGTATCTAAATCCAAAGCACAAGAAAAATCAATATCCAACAATTTCTATTGTTTTTGGTTCATTTTTTACTGTTCTACTTTTTCAGCCTATTCTTGAACTTATTATAATTATTATTATTATTTTTCAGCTTATGAATTAATTTATGAGTAAAATTATTATTATTAATTTTATTACTATTGTTATTATTGTTAATTTTAAAATTATTGAAATTTTTGAAACTATATAAACTAATTGAATAATTAAAATTGTTATTGATTATTTTAATTTTAAATCTCATTGTGGCTGTTATTAGCGATGAGTTGCGGAAAATTTTAAATGGGACTTGTATTATTGTTATTAATATTTGGATTTATGAGATTTTTATTCTCTTTTTTTTAATTTATATACTGGATATTTTAAAAATTACCTGATAATTATTTTAAATATTGACTTGAGAATTCTTCCGATCTTAGTTTTTTCAATTTTCTTTTATTTTAATCTGTTTATTTAAATTAAGAGTATTTTTAGGTTTAGCTAAAATCTACTGTAATTTCTTAACTATTTTTAAATTAAGAGTTTTGCTGAATTTAAGAATTTTATTACAAAATAAAACTACCGCTTGTGTTAACAGCGCCTTTAGATAATTAACTCAAATCTTTAGATTTCCTATTTCCAAATTAACTTAATTATTATTGTTATTATGATATTTTTTATTATTTTATATTTAAATGATTTTTATTACTATTATTATCAGATTATTTTTTATTTAGGCACTTATTTGTTTTGGTTCCCGTAATAGTTGTATTATTATTATTTTCATTTAGGTTAATAAAAATATTACTATTTTAATTAACATTTTAATTTCTATTTTAATTATCGTTAATATTTTAATTTCTATTTTAATTATCGTTAATATTTTAATTTATTTATTAATTATTATCTTAATAATTATTTTAAAAATTATTATCTTAATTATTATTATTAAGTTTGTTATTTTTTATGTTTATTTTTATATGACTCAGCTTTTTAACCTAATCTGATGTGAGCATAGGAGTAGATTGTCTTTTTTCTTTATTTTTTTTGTTTTAATTTTGTGGCTATTGAGAATATTTTTTACTAATTTTTCTTTTTATTAAATTTTAATCGGTGGAAAAGTTTTATACTTACTATTATTCTTATTCTTTTTTAGAGAATTGTATATTTTCACTTTAAATTTCGTGATTATTTTAGGACTTTTAAGCCTTATTTTTTTCAGTTTTTTGGCTTATTTTTTGCTAAAAAATTATTTCTCTAAGCTCCGAAATTGAGGAAGTTCCTTTACTTGTTCTCGGAATATTTAAATTTTTTTATATATGCTATTTCGGTGGAGAAGAGGAATTTGACGTTATAACAGATAATTCTGAAGAAGAATTTGAAGAATTTTACTAATTTTTAATAGAAGATTATTAAGAAGAAGAAGATGGTTAAGAAGAAGAAAATGAAGAAGATGAAAAAGAACGATTTTCAACATCTTATTATAATTTTTACTCAATATTTTATTCATTTTCCTATATTTTTATTATTTAACTATTTTTTTATTAATTATTTTATTTGTCTTATTTTTAATTTTAATTTTCATTTCCAAATTAATTTTCTTTTTATTCTTAATTTTTTTTAGGTTTTTTTAATTTTTTCCTTCTTGGAGAATCTGACTCTGTGTCCCCTAAAGAAGAAAGAGAAGATAATGGATCAGAATATTCTTTAATTTGAGCCTGAAGATTATTTTCATTATATACAAGTATGTTATTTGACATATATTATTTACTTTTTATTTTTTGCATTTTAGGTTAAAAATTTTAGTTTTTTTATTTTTTCTCATTTTAAATTTAAATTTACTTTTACTTTTAATCTTAAATTTGGTTTGTATTTTATGATAATGTGTGCTGTAAATAAATTTGGTTCAACAAATTATTTTACTTTGCACTTGGTATTTTTGAATCTAGTGAAGTTTTTTTTTAATCATAAAATAAATTTTTCGTTTCTTCTTATTCGAATAAAAATTTTCTCTACTTTTTTTTTTGTAAATGTGATGAACTTAAATTATTATTGGAATTCGAGAGAGTTCTTACAGAATTTATTGAATTTTAATAACTAATTTACAAGTTTACAGGTTAGGTAAACTCATTTTTTCTCTGTCTTAAAAGTGGATTTCCAGGATCTAACAGTCTTTATTATATACTCTATATTTATTTGCAAGATGTTATTTTTTTTGGATTAATTAAATTATTTTCTTTATTTCCTTTATTCAAAAACTACTATAAAACTAATGAAAACTTTTTTGTATTTTAAGGTTTTGTATTGACATTGAAAGAAGAAAATGCCCTGTTTTTGTTTTAATTTAAGTTTTAACTTTTGTCTATTGAAAACAACTATTCGACTTTTATTATATTATTTTCAGTTTAAAAAGCTCCTTTACTTTTTGAATTTAAATTTTAGTTTGGATTTAAGGTATTTTCATTTTGTTCTGATTTTAAATTAAAACTGTTATAATCTTATTAAGATTTTTCATTTTCTTCAATTATGTCGCTGAATTAAATTTAAGGGGAATAGGATTTATTTTTTTTATTTATTTTATTATTGTCAACTATTTCATCTTCATTTTAAAAATCTGTAGAATTTAAATCGTATGAATATGATTGATTAACTGAAGAATTATAGAACGAAGTACAAAAATCATCTTCATCAATAATATATGATAAATTTTCGATCAGCTATGAATTATTCAACTACAAATCTTACGCACGGTCTTAAATAAATATCATATTTAAAAGTGAATTTTTTTTCGCTTTAAAATTTTTGGCATTTCTGATATAACTTTTTCTAATTTGAGGCACAAATTTTAGACATTGATGAATAAGCTAAAAGTAAATAAAAATAATATATATAATTATTAAAAAAAAATGAATTAATAAAACTAATTATTTTAAATTTACTATTTTAATTTTTAATAAAATATAATATTTTTTAGAAAAGTTTAAAAACTATTTTTTTTACCTTTTATTTATTAACTTTCAATGAAATATAGGGACAATCGTGGCTAAAGTGCCAAATACTGTGGCAAGCGAGGCATTTATTAGCAATTCCGAGGTAATTTTGGCTGTAAATTACAGAATCTTATAAATAAATAAATTTTTCGTAATCTTCAGGATAATCTTTAATTAAATTGACAAAGTCACTTCTTTTAATTTACAAAATGGCGCCGTAGCCCCTGCTCCTAACAGAGTAGCGATTTGCAGCTGCTGTGAAAAATTCGAAGGCGCCCACTGACTCCCCCTTTTGAATTGTTTTTAAAGTGTTTGTTTCTTCTATGTAGTTTTCCAGTTTGGCGTCTTTTTCTATGAATATTTCTAGTTTTCCGTTTTCTACGAAAATTAAAGAATTATCGTGTTGGTTTTTTTGGAGGACTAATTGGTCTGGGGAAAGCTTCACTTCTTCAATGAAAATTATTAGTTTTTAAAGCACCTTTATACAAAAATTTAAATATATATATTTTTATATTTATTATTATAAGAAAATTTATATTTTTTTCTAGTGTTTGTGGTTATTATTATTTATTCAAATTTATTGTTGTAAATAAATTTTAATATATAAGAAATATTTTAAATTTATTTTTATATATAAAAATTCTTTTATTACAGTTGGACTGAAGTTGTTAGCAAAAATGGGAGAAGTCAAAATATTTTTATATGATTCTTACATAAGTGATTTTCTAAGAGGCTAATTAAGCATTGATCTTAATTTACTTTCAAAATTTATTTGATCTTCAACGTTATATTTAAAGTAATATTAAATATATTCTATAATACTTTATTTTAAAGATTTTGATATTGGAGTGTTTTTAATATATCTGTTTAATTAAGAAATAATTTCGTTTTTTTCTATATTGTCTTACTAAAGATTATTCATAATTGACTGAATTTTTCCAATAAAAAATGATTAAATGATGCAAGCGAACATCATGAAAATTATGGCTATTGTTATTTCTGTTTAGTTCATAGGGTAAATATCACCATACCTTAAAAATAAATAAAGCTAAATTTTTTTAAATTATAAAATAACATATATTTATTAAATAATAAAAAGGCTTATTTTTTAAAATTTATATATATTTAATTACCCTACTGTGAGCATAGTTGCAGTAGCGTAATAAAAAGCATAATTATACAAAATAAATCCTTTTAAGGATTCAGGGGTTTGGTTTGGGACAAGGTCGGTCCAATTATGTGTTCCATTTTCAATTGATATTCTAGATGAATATATTAAAATACATGCATAAAAATGTTGGAACAATATTAATACAAATATTAATTTGAAAATTTCGTAAATATTTTTGCTAATTTTATCAAAGCTGTAAGATTCATATATTTGTTTTTGCATGTATATAAATTCTCTTAATTTTAAAAAGAAAAATAGCAAAAGAAAGTCGAAAACTTGGTTTTTTTGGTGTCGAAAAATTGACTCTAGAATTAATGGTATATTAGAAAAAATATCTCTTTTAAATCTTCTTTTAATATACTCTTTTAAAATTATTCTTCTATTCATTTAAAGGTGTCCTTTTTTATATATACCTGTATTTAAATTTATCACAATATCCATAAAAAAAATCCAAAACAATGTCATATTAAAATAGCCAAAAACTGTATAAATTTAATATTAATTAGAAACTAAATGATAATTAACTATTAAAATCTATTTTATTTTTTATACAAATTTTTTATTTTTTTACTTAATTATATTTTTTCTCCATAAGCTATATTAATAGGCACGTAAAAAAACCCAAAAACAATTATAATAGATTAGAAAATGCTCCATAAATACTTGAACCAACCTGAAGGTTATAATACTGGTAATTTTTGCAATAATTTATCACAAGCATAAATCCATTTTTCATTTTCCTTATGTTTTGGCGATTTATTGGAATAATAAAATGATTTATCGTTAAAAAAATTTAATATTGCATCTGTGAAAGTTCTGTATCTGTACTTTTAAGAAGTTAAAATAAGTGTTTTAATACCTATTAAAAATTTAAGTTTAATGTATTATTTTGCTTAAAAATTAATATTAATGTATATATATATTTAAATTTATATAATATAATTAAATTATTTGATGATGGTTTTAATATGAATATAATTACGCACAGTAAATAAATTCATAAAAAAATTATTAAAATATTATAATATTATAATATTTTTATTGCCATAAAAGTATACTTATGAAGAAAGATTTTTTAAATTTATTTATTACCTTTTTATCTTATTTTCATGATTTCAAATATTTTCTAGATTTTTTTGGCTTGATAATTTGATAAAATTTAACTATTATTGAAACTTTAAAATTTTTTCATTAGATTATGAGGTTGAAATTAATTCTATTGTTCTTATTTTTATTGTAGGTTATTTTTTTCTTTTTCATTTTACTTAATAAAATTTTATTTTTAAACGTTCATAAATTTTTTATTAGGACTTCCTTATTTGGAAAATATTTTATAAGAATCATCTAGGGTAAACGAAGGTTCATAAAAAGCTGCGCTTTTATTATATTTTTTTGTAGTGTCTAAACTTTTTTTTTAATTATTTCCTCCATTTTTACTTATATATTGGTTTTAACTTCTGTTTAAATTTAAATGCCTAATTGAAGTCAAAGAATCATTAAAATTATATGAATTACTTATTTACAACTTATTTGTCTACGAACTATTATTATTTAAATTTAAATTAATATCCAAATTTTTATTTTGCACTAATGGTCTGTTACTTAATTGGTGGTTTCTGTCCGAAATTAATTAGCTTTCATCTTAGAATTCTTAATTTTTTCGGACATTTAACAATTAACTTAATAAATTTTTTGGTATACTTTTTTTTTCACACTATTCTTATTTTTATAATTATTATTTTTTGACATGGCTATTTTGAATTGAATTTTAATCATGAATTTAAATATTTAGATTATTGTTATTTTTCTAGTTTTCTTGCAATTCTTAGAAATGTTTTGGGGTTTGAAATTCATATATCTGTTACGATTTATATTTTTGGTCTATTATATCACTTAAATTGGTTTAGTTTTAACTTATGTCTTTAAATTTGGATTTTGAATATTTTTTGGAACGAAATGTATGGTCTGTAAAATCCATTTTATTTTATTTATAAAATGTTTTTATTTTTATTTTGTTTTAATTTTTCTTTTATTAATACATAAACTATCAATTAATAAATATAAATAAATTTTTTGAGAAAAAAGAATATAAAATAATATACTTATTAATCTCAATGAATTTTTTATTTTAATTGGAGTGTAATAACTTAATATGAATTTGAATAATTAGATATTTGTGATTAATTTTTAGGTATAAAAAATGCATATAAATAAGAATTTTTTATAATTTAGAATTAGATTCTACATTAAAAAAAATTTTTCTTATAAATTTAAAATCAAGTAAAATATTATTATAGATAAAATAAAATGAAAAAATTATATTGAGGTTTAAAATAAAAATAGCCATAAATTTATTTATAAATAATTATATTTGATTATGAAATTTAACAGTTAATTTAAAAAAATGATTTTCTTACTTTTAGTAAAATTTTGTAAGAAATTAATTCATGATAAATAACTAGATAATTAAATTTAAATGAAATTATAAGAGTATCAAATATAGCTATAAATTTAAAAATAAGTTATTTTTATTCCTAAGAATATTCTATGGTTTATTAACTTTTAATTTATATAATAAGTTTTTTATATTTTGAATTATTAAAATGATACTTTTAAAACTGTTAATTTATTTTTATTATCTAGAATCTAAATATTATATTTTTTTTAAGATTATTGAAATACCGAAAAAAAAAATATTGATATATTAAAAAAAAGCTATTATTTATTATAATTTTTAAACAAGTTTTTGGATTATATTCAGTCAAATATAATAATAAGATATATTAAATTAAATAAACAAACAATTATTTCATATTAATGAACATCAAATTCATTTTTTACATATTAACTTAGTGATTATTATTATAAATCATTATAATATATACTAAAATTAATAATTTCTTAAGAATAAAATATAAAAATATATATATTTAATATTAAATAAAATAAGCTAGAAAAAATTTATTTATAAAACTATGGGTGATTAATAAAAATAAATAAATTTATTTCCAAAATTTATATTTCTTAAAATATATATAATAAAATAAATTTATTTTCTGATGTTTAATTAATTTATGAAATAAAAATAAAAACGTTTAAAATAATATATGTTTAGTATTTTTTATGATAAATTAGAATGATCTTGATTTTTAACAATATAATATTTATATGTTAGTAAATTAGAATATATCTAAAATTATATATTATATTAATAATTGTTATAAATATATTATTTTATCATTTTTAAGATTAGCTTAGTACTTTTTGATATGATAAAATTTACTCTTTAACATCTTTAAGACATTTTTAAACTTTTGCACTTGCGTTATTAAAATTTAAGTTGTCTATTAATTATATTTCTATAACAGGTTAATTAATTTCAATTTACGCTAAAACAATATGGGCAAGTGAAATTAAATATTTTAATTAAATATCTTCTTGATTGGCGGTATCAGATTAATCATTTGTTAATTATAGGTATTTTAAAACAATTTAAACAACTTTTTGAATAAATTATTTTTTATATATTTTTTAAGAATTTTCTAACACACCCTTACAATAGTTATAAAAGAAATTAGCAATTTAATTAGAAAAGTTTTTATTTGATAAAAGTTCTTTTTCTCTTTTTTCTAATACTGAAAAAATTGCGCTTAGTATTTATTTTTAATTGTCCATTACTGTATAAGATGAAGTTTTCATTAAATTTACAAAAAAGGTTAAATAAAGACCTATAACGGGAACTTAAGCCTGTTCATTTTATAAAAGATCACAACAAGTAGAAATTATTTGAACTAAACTGGAACCTATTAATAATCTTTTAATTTATGGTTTTAAAGCTAAATGTCTTAAAATATCAAAAATTGGAACTTAGAATTCATTGGGCCAATTTATAAGCTTATTTTTTAGTAAATCTATAGAATTTTCTTCAAGTTGTAGTTAATAATTGGGATTTTCTCGGTCTTTATTATATATTAAAATTAATCATTTATTTTATTTATTAATAAAGATTATAAATTAAAAAATAATGACGATTTAAAACATAAAATTTAGAAATATTTTAATTTTTTATATAATATTTAATTTTTAATTTAATGTTTTAAAAGAGAGCATTTTTATTTTTATTTACCAATAAATTGAATTATATTATCAAAGTATTTCATTTCTGAATTTAAGTTTAGTGCTAGCTAATTGTAAGATTTATTTTCAGAAATTTTTTGATTAAAATCCAAAATCTTTTGTTAAGTCTTTTAAGGGTTAGTTAATGTATATATTTCTTAAAAATTAGGTAGAGGAAAAAATTCTGAATTTATTAGTGCTTATTTTTTGATTTTCTATTTTTTTTCTTCTTCGATAATATCCAAAGGAACAAGTTTTTGCCCGCCAATTTTTAGTTCAAGTTATCTTTATATAAAAAAAAAAAAAATTTCTTATTATAAAAGGGAAATTATAAAAAATTATACTAAGTTTACCCATTTCTTATTTTTGAAATTATTTCTTCCGTAGTATATTTTTAGTTATCAGCTAAAAGTTTGTAATAATCTTCAGGTTATCCTCCGAATACTTTTACCATTTTTAAAGCGTTATCTTTTTATTAAGGATTGTCTTTTTATAAAAATTTTCCATTATCTAGTTTAATTTTTAAAAGTCCTTTATTTATTTAATCTATTATAGTTTCTGCATTGTATGTAGGATTTTATATAAGCACGTTTAAATAGTCTTTTACTTCATTTCCAAATTCACTTTTTAATTTTTTCGCTTCTTCGATTAATTTAGGGTTTTCCTTAATTTATTATTTCATTTAAATTATTTCTATCAATTTACTATAAACATCTTAGGTTTAAAAATGATTGTTTCCATAAATTTTACCATATATCTTTATAAAAAAAAAATTTTAATTTTTTTCTATAAAATACTTTTTTTTTTTAATTAATTTATATTATTATAAATTAAAATTTACATAATAAGCTTATTATAAATATGGTTCTGCATCTAAATCTTCTCCTAACTCCATTAAAATATCAGCTAATAAACTATTTGCTTATCCATTTTAAAAAGAATTTTTTTCTCCATTTATTTCTAAAATATCTATAGCTTTAATTACATTTTATTTTGCAACTTTATAAAGTTCTAAATCTTTTTTTTAAGCAGACAACCTTGATTATTCATAGGCTAAATTATAGTAGGAAACAGCAAATTTAAAGTCATTTTCTTACACATATAGTGATCTAATATATAATAATTTTTAATTATAAAAATATATATTATTATGTTAAGTAATTCTGTATAATTAAAATATATATATATTAATATTAAGTATATTATAATTTTTACTAAATGGCTATTGCTTATTCGTATAATTATATAGCTTGTTCAGGATCTTCTTTTAAATTACCTTGGAAAAGTCTAATAAAAAGATTTTATTGATTTTTTAATTAATAAATATTAAATATTATTTTTAGAATCATTTATTACGTTGCTTTATATTAAAGCTATTCAGCTAATTTTTAATCAATCATATCATTTTTTTATCTACAATCGATTAATTAATTTATATAATACAAACTTCTATCAAACTATTTTAAATGGAAAGTAACAATTGCTATTTATAATAAAAAATAATTGTAACTTATACTTTATATTATTTTTATTCAACTATAATAAATTTTAAATTGTTACATAAATTTTCTAATACATATAAATATTCCACGTCTGAATCGAAATTTTGAAGTTTTTCAAGTCCTTTTAGTGCAAGTTCATAATATTTATGTGCTTATTAATATTAATTATACATAATGTATAAGTCTGCTAACCTAACATAAGTTTAACTTAGAATCAAATCATCTTATTTGCAAAATTTTTATTTATTTTCAATACCTTTTAAAATTAATAAAAAAATTTTTAAAATATATTGAGAAAAAAAAATTGCCTCAAAATTGTTGATTTACTTTTTAAGTAATATGATTCCGATTTTTAAAATGAATCTTTTAATTTACTGTAGCATAATCCTATTTAAGTTTCTACTTCTGCTGTCATTTTTATATCCATCATATTTGCCTACTATATAAATATAAAAATTAATAATTAACCTAGTTTTTAATTAATTTATCTTATTTATAGAAATATATCTATAAGTAACTATTTATATAAATTTTTTAGCTTTACCTTGTAGTGCATAAGGAAGAATTGCAAAGCTCTAGTATATTATTTATCTTATAAGAATATTCTTCCCATTATATAAGTAAGTTATATATAATATAAATTATCATATTATTCCAAAGTTTAAAAATACTTTTCATTTTGATTATAGTAATATAAACATTTATCAACCCCGGTTTTTAAAAGTCTGAATGCATCACATATATTTAAAATTTATATATCATCTTGTATTAATTAATCATTTAATGATTTATCAACAGTTAATAAAAATTCATCTAATAAACCTAAATCATCATATATATAATTTTATTTAGGATTTAGTTTTTATTTTAGATTTTAAAGCTTTGTTTATTATTCAGGAAGATTTTTTGAGTCATATGGGGATAAAAGAATTTTAAGTTGATCTACCAGGTCTTAATTGTAGTAATTTTCTAATAATTTAAGCGAATTCTATTTCATTTATAAATAATTTAATTATGATAATTGAAATTATATAATTTATTATGAATTTGATACTAATATTTTTTTAATTTTTATAAGGAATAAAAGTGTAATTAATATATAGGAAGTTACCTAAATTTATTCATACTTATTTTTAAAATAAATGGGTTCTGGAACATCAATTGACGAAAGCATTAGCAATTATACAGTTCTGGCAGCACAATACCTGTCAACATATTTTCTGTGTTCAGCATCTTATATACAAGTGTATTTAAAAGGAAAAAGTTTTTTATTATAGGAATAAACTATTTATGGATCAGAGGATAAAAAATACCAATTGTTAAAATAAATTTGATATTAATTATCTTATTTTAGAAATAGGGAAATATTTTCTTTTTTAAAGAAAAATATTATGATTAAATTTTTAAAAGCATATATAATAATAAAATTTATTAATATAAAGATTAATTTATTATTATTTTTTTTACTAATTGAGGAGTTAGAGTAATACAAATTATTTTTATGTAAAATATCTAATTATTCCAATAAAGCTTGTAATATATAAATGATATTATCTTGTCTATCTATCCATTTTGTTTAAGGTTCCTATTTTTATAAATTTTAAAGTGTACAAATTCCTTATTTTTCATAAAATTAATATTGTTCAGTTTAGAAGTAAAAATTTTCAAAATTAATTATTTTTTATTAATCATGCATAGGCTTTATTTATTTTTTTAGCAGTTGTAGATTATTAGTAATTAAATGATAAAGTGAATTAGGAATCAGGTTTTAGCTTTTTTTTAAATGAATATAAATATATTTATTAAGAAACTTAAAATATTTAATCTATTTTTAGAATATTTTATATTAAATATTTACTTTAAATCATTTATTTAATAAAAGGATTTAGTGTACTAATCATAAAAATTGAAAGATGGAAAGACATAATTATTATTCAAGAAATCTGTAATTTTATTTTAGAATTCTGGGGTGCTATTTTTATAAATATTTATTAATTCAAATGAGTAAAAAGTGGTCATAATTTATTTTTACTCTTATTCAATACTTAAAAGGACTGCAAACTGTTCATTTATAAATTCAGATTGCTGCTATTATTTCAAATTAAGATTTTTATTTTGAATAAGTTATATTAAATCGGAAATATATTAAATTGTAATCATTTCCTTGGGATTTAAATATTTGTTTAATGACTTTTATGCTGAAACGGTATTTATTTATTAATTATGATAAGATTAAAAATTAATTTAAGAGCTCGAATCACTTTCAGTTACCTATTTAAAAATAAAATTTATATAATAATCATGAATACTTGATATTTGAAGTTTAAATTACCTTTTATATATCTAAATATATATCTTTTAATGATTTTTCTAATTCTGAAATAAGTTCAATTAAAATTTTTCGCAGTGTTTTGTTCTTTATATTGTTATTAATAAACTCAATTACATTTATAACTTAATATTCTAACTTTGCTTAGTAATCTTAATCCAAAATATCAATTACTACCTATTCATTAAATCCATAAGCCTGTAATAAAATTTGACATATATTTACTCTTAGATAGGTTTAATTTTTATATAAAAATGGAAGCTTATTAGGTTAGGATATTATTTCTAAGTTTTTATAAATAATAGTTCTATCTAAAGTTAAACATTTTCCATCAAATAATAAATGTTAAGAATTTAATTCAAAAATCTAGACCTGGTGTTCATTTTCTAGAAAGCTATATTGAAAATATTAAATATATACTTTTTATAAATTATTTTTAATAATGTTTGACTATATTTCTGTTGTATTTTAAGAATCTTTATAATACTATTTATTTTATTTTTCTTATATATATTAAAAAAATAATTTAAAATAAAAATTATATTTTATTTATTTTTTTATTACTAGAGTATTTCTATCATATTTTACAATAATAATAATACTTCTCTATCGTTAAATTCGTTTTATGTAAAAAATTATTAGGTGTAAAATTCGTTGCTTAAACTATGTAATGCATCACAGTTAGTTTATATAACCAAAATTCTGTAATTATCAATATTATTATTATTTTAGTCAATTTCTAATTTTTATAAATTATTTATACTGAGAGGCCACATATATGTGTTTAAAATTTGGTTTTAGTTTAAAATATGATTTATTTTCATTATTTTTTGCAAATTTTATTCATTGTTTGACAAAATTATTTGTAAATTGTAGGGTTTAAAATCTTATTTTCTAATTGCTGTGTATGGATTTATATTGATGAGATTATTTTTATTGTAGAAATAATTGGGAGATACACTAAAATCTTTAAAAAAATCTTCTTCTGTTAGGTTGATTGGGTTTTCTATTTCCATAGATATTTTTTTATTATATATATATTTATTTTATTTGAATTTAGTAATTGTAGATATTAATGTTTTTATTTATTTTTATTTTTATTATTAAATTTAAATTTATGTTCACTTTAATAATCTTTTATTATTTTTTAGAGAAATTAATCTTCAATTTTTTTTATTTTAAAAAAACTACTTATATGATTAATAAATCAATTAGAAATTATAAGAAAAGAATAGATAATATAAGTATTATAATGATCAATAAATCTTTTTAAAGAAAATAATAAAAAAAGTAAATGGTTTTTAATTTACTAGATTAGTGATAATTTGATTCCAATTTTGGAATATTTTCGATTATTTTTTTAATTAAAATAATAATTAAAATTATTAAAAACAAAACAAGATTTTTTTTTTTGAAGTCATTAAATTAAATAATAAAAAAATTTTCTTCATCATAAAGAAATTTATTTAATATGGATAATTCATAAAAGTCACCTTGGGTCCAAAAAGAAATTTAACTTAGTTCACACAGTAGAGGCTGTCACGATATAACAGATGAAGTGGTTTCTAAGTTAAAATCTGATTTAAAAAATTTTAAAATGGGAATATTACACTTATTTTTAAAACACACTTCTGCATCTTTGACAATAAATGAAAATTATGATCCCGACGTTAAAAAAGATTTAGCTGATACTTTAGACCGAATAGTTCCTGAAAATAATAAATTATACAGACACACAATTGAAGGTAAATTAATTTTATAATATAATAAAATTTAACTGGAGAAAAAAAGAAAAGCTAAGAATAACTATATAATTTAACTATATTCTAACATTATAATTTTTTTTTGGTATATAAATAATATAATATATAAGATTTTAATTTCATTAATAGCGGTTATAATTTATAGATAATATATAAAAATGTTTTTATTTTTATTTTTATTTTATATATACTTTTATTTTATAGGACCTGATGATATGCCAGCTCACGTTAAAAGTACACTTTGTGGAGTTTCTTTAAATATTCCTATTACTTAGGGTAAATTAAATATGGGTACATGGTAAGGAATATATTTAAATGAACATAGAAATGGGAAAAATACCAGAACCGTAGTTGCAACTATCAATGGATAATTAAATTGAAATTAAATATTTTATACATGTTTATATATTCTTTTAAAAAATCAATTTTATATATAATAAGGAATTATACGAAAAATTTTAATACAAAATTGGTTTTTCAAAAAAAACTTATAAAAAAAATAAGTGATGAGTAGTTTTCTTATATATTACATTAAATTATGATAGAATTATAGTTTATATTAAGAATACTATTATAGTAACAATTGGAAATTAATGATTATTTTTTTGTTTGTTTTAAATCAAGTTTTACTATTTAATAAAATTTAAATAAAATTTTAGAAAACAAAAATTATTTTACCAAATTTAATAGAAAACTATTTATTTTAATAAAAGTATTCCTTATTAATAAATGGATTAAGGGATTTTTCGACTAATATTTTTTGTATTATTAGCTATTATTAAATGCAAAGCCTTTTTGGATCCCAACAAAGTAGTGTATGCTATAAATTGTGGATATTTAAATTTTTCATCATCAAATAAAAACGAAAAAATTATATATAAGCCTGTAAATAAAATTAATATTAAAATGCAATTTATTTTAAATAATTATTTTAAATAAATTTAAATATTTTTCATTAATTTTAGGATTAAGGGTACATTTCTGGTAATGCAATTTAGCATAATTTTTTTGAGAAACCAAATTAATAAAAAATGACAATTTTTTAAAATGAATATGATTGGAGTTTACATAAATCTGAAAGGAATTCTGAGGATTTTTTTACTTATTAAATTCCAGTTTAGAGTTAAAATGATTACCTGTTAATTTTTTATATTCATGAGGTTATTATTTATAATTAAAAAAAACTAAGAAATATAAATTTTAGAATAAATTATATCTTAAAATTAAAATATTTTATAGAGAGAAAATTTGAACATAGGAGATAGAGTATTTAATATATATATAGAAAACTCAATTGTTTATGAAAATTTAGATATTTAGTTAATTAATTAGGGACATACAGGATTTCCTATAGCTGTGGTACTCTAATAATTATATATATATAATAAAAAAATATTATTATTTTTATTTATGAAATTATAATTACCAGGTTTTCAGTTTTTATTTTGATGGAAAATAAATAATACCTAAAAATAGGGAGATTTAAAAAATATAATTATAATAAGAAAATCAATAAATAATAAAAATAAAATTCGAAGCTAAAAAATATAAAGCCAAAGTTGATGGTATAGTTTTATATAAAGGAAATGAATAGGGTATTTAAAATTATAAAGAATAATTTTTAGACATTATTTTAATATTTTTATATAGATTTGGCTAGAGATATAAGTTAATAAATGATTAATGAATAATTAACTAATTTGATAATGGGTTTCGAAAAATTAAGTGGATTTTTAGTAAATAAATATAGTTATAATTTAAAAAATTGGCCTATTTTTCCATTTGCAAGTTTTATTGTTGAAGAACATAGTAAATATATAAATGATTTAAAAATAAAAAGCGGTTAATAATAATAGAAATAGGAAAAAAATAATATAGTAAAAAAGCATTTTTATATTCTTTATTTAGGTTTGTATAATATATTTATTTATTTTTAGAAAAATAGATAAAATAATAAAAGTAAAGATAACTATCAAAATATAGATATATAAAAAAAGGAAACAAGTGAAGATTTTGCAAATAAAGAAGAATAGAAACATAATTAAAAGCTGAGTAGTGAAAATAATAATAATAATCAAAATATATAAAAAGATGGAATATAAAATTAATAAGTTTAAAATGAATTGAATGATGAGTAAGAGTTTTTATTTTATATATTAAATTAATTATAATAAATATTAAATTAAAGATTATTTATAAAAATTTAATAGTGCTTAAGAGATATAAAAAAAGCAAGAATAGATTGAAAAATTTAAATCCATATAAAAACATTAATAATAGTATGAGGAAAAGGAAAGATTACTGAAATTATAGTAAAAATAATAAAATTAGCCATTTTTTGAGTAATTTTTTAGATTCATAGATTAATTTTGGCTCTGGGTAATTTTTAAATAAAATTTTTTAGTATTTTATTGAAATCTGACAATAATTTTAATTAAATATCATTATTTTTTTTATATTTTTATTTTATATTATTTTAATTAGAATTAGGTTAAAGATTAAATAGCCACATTTTTTTTATTTTTGGGTCAAAATTATGTGATTTTGATACTTGGTTTTGTTAATTTAATTTTTATGATAGTCTGTTTACGGCCCAATTGTAATAATGGAAATAGTAGTTCAAAAATGATGAACAAATAGAATCATGTAAATTTTATTTTTAATTTTAAATCATATATAAAAAACTTTTAACCATCTATTTATATATAATAAAAGCTAAATTTCCGTAAAAATTAAAATGAAGAATGTGAATATAATAATGGGAAAACTATAAGTGGATAAATTGACAGTAATTTAAGATAAAGAAGTAAACGAAGTTAAAAAAGTAAAAGAGTCATAATGTAGAATGAAATCTTAGGGATAATATAGCCTGTATAAAATTGAAAAAATAAAAATTTTATTGCTAAATTATAATACGATTTTGCTAAATTAATATATTTTAAAATCGTAACATTGTTAAAAAATAAAAGAATAAAACAAAAAAATATTGAATAAAAAGTGTATATAATCTTATTCAGATTTAATTTATTAAATAACTATATAAAATATATCTATTATACTTAACTTATAATTTAAAATTTTTGAAAAATTAACAGACTTTTTTTTTTTTCCACATAAATATTCTTTTATAATATATTTATTTTTATAATATATTAAAAGATTAGAGTCAAAAATTTTTTAGAATATTAATTTTTAGTTAGTTAATTTATTAATTAATACAAATTTATATAATAACTTTCATTCATCGCTGTTTTCGCCATCTTATTCGCCTTCTTCTCCTTCTTCGCCTTCATCTTCAGCCGGTTCAGGAGGAGGAGGGGGATTTGCCCTAACTTCTAAATCTTGTACATTTTTAATTTTTTTTAGCTATTTATGTTTTTCCAAAGGCTAGTCTTTATAATAAAAACTGTATCCATTTGTGCAAGAAGAAACAAATTCGGGGTCCAATTTTTCTATTTATTACTCTAAAATAAGCTAAATTTATTCCATATCTTCTAATTTTAGGTCTAATTAAAATTGCCCCGTTACTCTGGGCTAACCCAATTAGTTGAATTTTAAATTATCTTCGTCTTCATTATCAATATTTTCTTACTATTATTATTAGTTTGCTTCATCTTCTTCTTAGTCATTTAACGAAATTTTTTAATTTTTGAGAGATCCGTCTTATTTTCCCCAAAATTCTCTTATCAAATCAATATATTGTTCTAATTCAGTTTATTATTATTAATTTGAAGAATTTAATTATTAATTATTATTCTATTATTATTGTTCCTAATCTTAATCTTCTTGTGGGGGAAGTGGGTAGTCGTAGAAAGCTTTTGTTTGTTTTATAGATTCAATTATCCATTTATCGTCTTTTTATTTTGTTAATACATAACTGAAAATATAGGCCGATTGCTCTTCTTGTCCTTAATCCACTGGTTTTACTATTTCTTCTAATTTTGCAATATCTGAAATTTGGACTTTATCTACACCTATATTATATTTCCAGTCTTCTACTCCAAATTGAGCATAGGGAATTACTTCTTATTAATTATTTGCGATATTTTATAAGTTGGAAATCTGTGTGAAAATAAAAATTGTTTGGACATTTTCAGGAATTTTATCGAAATCTACTATAATAGCCTCATCATTATCTATTCTTCTATAGGGATCTATTTATTAAAATTTTGATAATAAAAATTGTTACTCTTATTTTTGTTAAATATTTTAAATGAAATTATATTTATACTTTTATATTAATTATTAATTACCTCTGATATTGGTTTTATATCTAATAAATTTATTTGTTTATGGATTATCTGTTTATGGTCTCAAATTTTTTTTATTGATTGTGTATTAAATTTCTGAATCTGAACTAAGACAATAAGCTAATAATTACATATTTTTTTATGATTCTAAAGTTTTATAATATTAATTATGGGCCAAAGTGAAGGCTAATTTTTTAATTGATGATATTTAGAAACCCCATCCAATTGTGTCTGGGAATTCTTCATCCATAATTTTTTGGTACTCATCTTCTTGTATATCACCCATTTCAATTTTATCTGAAATTATTTTTAAAATTTTATTTAAAAATAATTTAATAAATATAAAAAGTTTATTGTTAATTTATTAAAAAATAAAAATTATATTTATAAATATATGTAAATTTTTTTACCCTTTAGTTCAGCCACTCTGGCCGCATAATTTGCTTGGAAATCTTCTAATGTTCCATCAGAAAATCTTTAGAAATTTTTAACGAAATTACTTTATTGTAAATGAACTTGATTGTAAAAAATTCTGATATATTTTTATTCTTTTCTTTCGTTTACCCTTCTTAAATTAACTCTTGCTTTTTTTTTATTTCTTTATTCTAATATTGGATTTTATTTTTCTAATATAGGCGTAATACAATGCTGATCGAATAGACCAAGCATTTTTTTAGACATTTCATTATTTTTTTAAATATTTTTACAGGTTTCTTCTATTAGCCAGGGCCTATAAAAATATAAATATATTTATTAGCATTTATTAATTTACTAAATGATTATATATTTTAATGAAATAAAATAAATGATTAATTTTTTAAAATAAATAATAATATTTATATTAATTTTTACATAAATTTGGTTTTTAAATTCTGTTCTAAAGTATTTTGGTAAATTCCATGCTTATAAATTTGTTCAAATGTATTTTTTTGCATATTTTGTAAAAATTATCCTGCAATAGCATAAGCTTGAGTTCTTCTTAAAGTGGCTCTTACCCTATATTCTTTTTCAGAATACTTGTATAGTCTTTCATTTTTTTATTAAATCAATTCTACTTCTTTAGTCAAAATACTGTTAAAAATATAATTAAATTTTTGAAAATAAATCATATTATATATTTATTATTACTCTCTTTATTTTTCCATGTCTTCTTCTCTTCTTTCCATAAATTATCTTTTAAATTCTCTCATTTTTTAAAGTTCTTTTTCTTATTCTATTTCTAAAAGCGATTATTCGCAGATTTTACTTACAATTACATCAACTATTGGCGTAACCTCTCTATCGAATACAAATAATTCAAACTTGAAATTAATTTAAATTTAAGGATAATAATTAAAGTATTTTAATTTTTTTTAAATTTACAATAATTTTCAAGTATTATTTTAAATTTATTAATTTATATTATAAGATAAAAATATATTATTTAATTTTTTTTTTTTTAATTTAAAAATATAATATTTTATTTTACATCTTCAACTTAAGTTTACGCATCAATTCCAGTTTTTTTTGGAACATAAGGGGGAGTGGCCGGCCTTTCAGTAAAGGCATCAGTTTATTCATTAACGTCTTTTGTTTAAGGAACAATTAAATTGTTATGATCAGTTAAAAAAAACTCCAAATTAACTTCGATTCTTGGATTAGGGGACGGCTTTATTTCGTAGGGAGTTTATTTATTTTTATTTTTTTTAAAATTTTTCAGTTGTTCCTTCATATTTTCATATGTTATTCTTTCTTTTTCGAGTTTAATATACTCATTTTCTTGTTCTATAGGGTCCATTGTTATAATTCTGGGGTCTTTTATGAGTTTTACGAAGGTTCTTTGAGATTCAGAAATAAAATCTTATTCATTAGATGGTTTGTATTTTGCTTAAGATCTTACTACCTTTGGCTGGGCGTCGAAAGTATAAGATTTACTATTGAAAATAATATATTTAAGATGTTTTAATTTTGATATATTATTTATAAAATTTACTTATTTTTAGATAATAAATTCTTAGTTAACCAATCAAATCCTTGATTAACTCCTACACCACTTATTCCATTTGAACCTTAAATATACCATTCTCTATCATTTACCTAGTTTAATCCTAAATCATCTATAACTTATTATAAATTCCCACCTTAATCTACTTTATTAGCGTAAATTAATAAGGGGGCTCCTGATAAAGCTCGCTTTTTAGTTAAAATTATTTTATTTATATGTGGTAGAATTATTATTTAAAATATGAGAAAAATAAATAAAAATAGTTATAATATTAGCTAAAAAATTATTAAATATAAAATTTTTACATCATTCAAAGCTAATTCTAGTTATTCTTTAGACTCATTGAATAATTCTGGGGTACTTACATCAACTACATAAATTATACCATGTGTGTTATTTGTGTGTTATTTAAAAGTATTCCTATTTTCTTAATCACCTCCAACTTCCCATAATGTAAATCTATGTAATTAAATATGTTACAAATATAATTAAAAATAATTTTATTATTACCATTATATATATAAATATGTAATAAAAAATATGTAAGTATAATGCTATTTTAATTTTATTTTCCTCATTTTTTATATAAAATAATTTAATCAGTTTTTTGCCTTTTATTCATTTTTTATTAAATATTGATTATTGGTATTAAATTTTAATATTATATTTCAACATTATTTCCCATTTTTAACTCTGCTTATATGATTTTTTAAACTAATTTTTTATTTTTTTTTACCTATTTTAGTTAAAATCAACTGCTGTTACATTAAAACCTTATGTAGGTTCCGTTTCAATTGTTTCATTTAATTTAAGTCTATTAATTATAGCTGTTTTTCCTGAATTATTTAATCCTAAAGTTAAAATTCTCATATTTATACTTATTTGACTTTAATTATTATGTGTGTGAATATTATTAAATAAGGGCTTGAAATGGATTAGTTATTTTTATTTATTTTAATATAATAATAAAAATATAGAAGTGTTTTGTTTTTTTTTTTGTTTATTGTTTAATTGATTGATTTTATAAAAGGAAAATTGAATTATATTTTATTAATTAATAATTAGTTAATTTTGCAAATAATAAATATTAAATAAACTATTTAATTATTGTTTCTTTTTATTATATTGCTTTATTTTTTATTATTCCTTATTTTTACTAAACTATTCAAACTTCACAAATCAATTTAACATAAAATAGTTATTTTTAAATATCAATATGACTTTTTTTCAAATTCTTATAAATGATACCAATGTATTTATACAATTTATTATTTTTAACAAAAAATAATAAATATCTAATTATGTTAAATTTCTGATTTCTATAAATTCAATAATATAATAATTTTAAATTTCATTTTTATATACACAAATTTAAATTAAAATTTCAGTTTTATTTGAAAATCAAATAATATCTCAAAAATTATAATTTAAATTGAATTTTTTGATTTTACATTATGTATCTTATATAAAAATTATTATATTCATAGGAAAATGTATTATAATGTTTTAATAAATTTTAATGAATTTTGTTAAAAAAAATTATATATATTCATAATATTTACGCATTTTGATTAAATTAATTTTTTTTAATATTTTTATCACTAGAACTTCTAAGCAAATAAAATAAAATTCTATAAACAATCATATAAAATAAAGAGATGTCACAAAATTAAATATAATAAATAAATGAATAGGTTAAAGAATAGGCATAAAATGAGGGGAAATAATTAACATTTATAGGAAAATTTTTCAGAAGTTTTATTTTTATTTAGAAATTTTAATACGAGACCTGTTTCGACCCAATTGAAAGAAAAAAAAAGGAAAATAAGAAAATTTTAAAATAATTATTTATAAATTAACTAAAATGTGCTACAATTGCTAGTATTTTTGGAATAACACTTAGATATGCTAGAGGCCAAGGAAATACATATATTAATTATTTAAAAGCATTAAATGAATGGTCTACTATTGGATTTGCTTATTCAGTTTATTTTAATGATAAATTATTGACTTAGTTTTTAGCGGAATAAGCTTATGAAAAATAATAATTATAAATAAAATAAAAAAAATGATATGTATAATATTTGATTAAAAGAGTTTAAAAGTGGATTTTTTTATTAATACAAGTTTTTAAACATATATATTTGTAGCAACTGTAAATTAAGAATAAGTTGGTATTTAAATATTAATTAAATTTTGAATATAAAAAGTAGATTAATAGATATTTTAAATTTAAATTTATAAGTTTTTATTTGGATATGAAATCAAGTAATAAATTATAATTATAATTAAATAAGCAAATTAATGTTTATAATAAGTAATATTAATACATATGTAGATTTTTATATTATTTTTATATCATGTCTTATAATACTATTTTTTTTTTTTATTCAAAAAATTTATTATTGGTATTTTATATTTTTCTATCTTTCATCATTAAAAATTTTAATTGGCAATTAATATTATAATAATCATTATTTAAAAAAACAAAAAATTAAATAAAAATAAATTAAATGTCACAATATAGTATTAAAGGTGAGACAATTATTTACACACAATAGGTGTTTAATAAAGGGCTGGCCTGTAAATTGATAAATAATTTTAAAATTATATATAAAAACAGTATTTATACATATTGTTGAGATATTATAATAAAAAAAACAAAATTGTTATATTTAACATTTTATAATTAAAGTAATTTACTTATTTGCTTTTATTTCTTGGTTTTAATAAATATCAACTTTATATGGATAAGATGGCGTTGTTCCTACTAATGTAAATTTTAAATATTAAAATTTTATAAATTAGTATAAAATTAATTTTTAATGATTATAAGTATTTTTTAAAGATTAAAAAAATATTAGTATTTAAATGATTAAAAATAATTTTAGATTTGGATATAAAACATGTATAGAAATCGAAGCACAGTTGATAAATATTTTTAAATGTTTAGTTTTGTGGTTTTTGGATAAGAAATTAATTCTTATATTATTTAAGTTTTACCATTTTTGACAAATCAAGATCCTTATGAAAATACACTATATTTGGTAAAAATTATGAAGTTTTATATAAATTAAAAAAAAAATTCTAATATAATTTATATATAATTTTAATATATTCTAGATTTGCACAATTGGAATTCTTTTTTCAGTTTTGACTATTATGGATAAAAAATATATTTTTACAGGATATATTTCATAAACTGTATTATTTTTAATGTATTAATCAATAATTATAGTTGGTTAATCATTTGCACATTTTTAATGGGACACCTTATTATTGGAAGTAGGGTTTTTAGGAATTTTTTTTGTGCCTAAATAAAAGAAGTTTAGGGCTAAAATATATGAGAAAATAAAAGCTGATTAAAGCAAAAAAGAGGACAGTAAATTTTTTAAATTGTAGGATTAATTTTATGTTTCAGAATTTGCAGCCTATGCTTAGGAATTAATAAAATTTGTAGCTTTTAAATTATTTTTATCCAGTGGACTTTTAAAATTATTAAGTAAATGTCCAACTTGGTGGAATTTGACAGCTTTAGAATACCATTTTTGGAGCCAGCCTTTGCCTCATTATTTATCATGGTATTTTAATTTATTACCAGATTATGCTAAAAAAATGATGGTAGCTGGTATAAAAAAAAAATTATGTTTTAAATTTAAACTAAATACAATAAAAGTTTTATTTATTAATAATAATAAATATGAGATTATTTTATTTTGTTTAATAGGAAATTTCATATGTTTACTTGGGGGAAGTTTGTTATTTTATATGCCATATAGGCCTTTGAGGATAACTGGAGCTTTTTTAAATTTTATTATGTAGTTGAGTATTATTTTATCTGGAAATTATAATTTTTTTAATCTTTTGGCAATACTATTGTAATTTAGATATTTTTAAATTTGAATTAATTTCTATAATTAAAAATAATTATAATAATAGCTTATTTCTATTTTTAAATATATTTATTAATTATTTAGATTAGTATGTGTAGTAGATGATTTATTTTTGGCTAAATATATTCCAAAAATAGTTAAAATATTTTTAAATGTTCCTAGAGATTTTAAATAAATTTACTAATATTAAGATCTTAAATTAATTAAACAAAAAGAAAAGATAGATAAAAGTAGTAATACTCACCTATTAAATTAAATTAAAATTGTGTTTGACTTTGCAATTTGTGTAAAATAATTAAATATCCAATCAATATTATTTTATAAAAAGAATGCTATATTTTATTATTATATAGTACAAATTATAAAATATTAATTACATATAATATTAGGCTGGGCTAGTTATGGGAATAGGGCTTTATTTTTTCCCTTTTGACTAATTTTTCGTATAAAAAAGTAAATTGGCATTTAATTATGAAGAGCTAAGATAATTTGTATTGGAATCGCCTTTATTATTTGTTATTTAAATTATTTTCGCATTTTGCATGATTTCATCAGGTTTTTATTATTCAATTAAATATTATAATGAATTGGATAGGTAATAAAAAAGTTTTAAAAAAAGTTTTTAAATTAATTTTCTTTTTCGTTATAAAAAATTGAAATATAATTTTAATTTATTTCAATTATAATTTTTATAATAGCAAATTTCTTACTTCCATCAGAAGATTTTTTGCGATTTTATTTGCTATTGGTTTTTATTTTTTAAACGTTGAAAAACTTATTGTACCATTAGAAGAAGGACAAAATAGAACAGATTATTAGTCTATCTTAAGTTTTAAACCTTTAGAATATTTTAACTAGAGATTCTTTTTCTGTAATAGCTACGGATTATTCAGAAGGTATACAAAAAATTTAAAATAATATAAATAATAATTTTATAACCAATTATAAAAATAAAGATAGAAATTTATACAATTATTATTTAATTATTATTTTATTTTTTATTAGAATGACAGGTATAAAAGGTAGAGAGGAATTAGTTTTTGAAGGTTCTATAAATGGATAAGATTGGTTAGAATATGAATTTTAATATAAACCGACATATTTATAAAATTACCCTAGTTTTGCAATGCCATTTTAGCCCAGACTTGATTGGCAATTATGGTTTTCTGCAATGAGGCCAGAACGTAAATTTATATATTTTTATTAATTTTAATATACAATACATTTTTTTTCAGATTATTTATTATGTATAAAATATTATTAATTTTAGTTGGAGAGCCTTATTTGGTAATACTAATGTAAAAGATTCTTAAAAATTCTGAAAGTGTATAGAGTTTATTTAAAGTAAATCCATTTGAACACGAAAATCCTCAATTTATAAGGATTAAAAAATATTTATATAAATTTACAAATTTGGAAGAATATAAATAGACTGGGTAATAAATAATATTTAGATCTAATTATATATAAAATTATATATTTTGATGATTATTTTATTATAATTTAATAATTATATTTAAGGAACTACTGGAAAAGATATAATGAATAAATTTTTGCACATAAATTAAGTTTAAAAAGTAAATAGCTTTAATTGTTATTATAATAATATTAAGTTGAAGATTTAAGCTAATAAGTAATAGAAATTCATCCTTTTGCAAAAATTCCTATAGTCTAAAGTTTTTGCGGATTTTTAATTGTTTATTTTACATTTTAAATATTAAACTAAAGAAAATGACATTTAAAATTAAAACCTAATAAAATTAAATCATCTTTAAATATAAATTTATATATAAAAGAGATATTAAATTAAAATATCTTTTATTAATTTTTCAAATATTGCTAAAAAATTATTTTGGCTTAAAATCTATGAGTTATTAATTTAAGTTTTATAAGCATTATTTCTATTCTTTATTACATCTTTAATTATCTAAAAATTTTAAAATAAACATTTATAAATAATAAAATATAATTAAATGAAAAGGATATAAATATTTATAAAAATATTTAAATTATTACTTTATAAAAACTATGTTAAATTTAACAACATATTTTATGCAATTATTTAGGATTGTTCAATTCTGAATTTATTAAATTAAGTTCTTGTTATTTCTTAATTACTTTATTCTATTTATTTTTCATTTAGTTTTTTAATTTCCTAAATTTACGATAAAATTATTTCTTTAACATCATTAACTATAAGATTTTTTATATTTTCATATTATTAATTATAATGTTATTTTTAAGATTTTTCTGACAATTAATCATTTTAACTAAATAGTAAGTTTTATTGTTAAACTTTTTAAATATGGAATTTAGAAATGATATACAGAAGTTAGCTTGCTTCTTATATGTTTTAGCAATTTTTAAAAATAAAATTCGCTTATTTAAGAATAATTGCCTGCCATTCTACTTTAAATTGTTCAGTAGAATTATTTTAATTTTATTACATAATAAGATCATATATACTTGTGTAAATTATGGACAAATTTTCATAAAATTATGGATATAATACTGAATATTTATCAGAATACATCATTTAATCATAAATTATATCTAAAGTTTAAAATGCAGTATTTAATTTTTCGTAAAAAGAAATTATTTAATCTTGTTTTTAAGGCTAATTCTAGAATTAATTTATATTGAGAACATAAAATTCTATATCTTTTTGTAAATTTTACAATAATTTTATGGTGAAAATTGGAGCTCTCAAATTTTTTTACTTCATATTATGTAGATATTCCTATATAATCTCTGTTTTATCTTTCTTTGAAAGAAAGCTGACTAATAAATTATAAATGTAAATAATTTATTTATTTAAATAAAAATTTATAAATTATCATTTTTTATAAAAATTTTAAAATTACATAAAAGTTTTAAATTATATTTATGGGTAAGAAATTTTCTTTATGCGGTCGTGCTATTTTCGTGATAAATGTAAAAAAAGGCAGATAAAGCCAAAGTACCTATAAAAATTCCAAAAATATTATATTAAAAAACCTTGCCCTTTTCTTTTTGATCAGAGTATTTTTTGACCAGTTAAAGTTTATCCATGAATCCAAATTCTTCTTGAAATTCTGAGTAATTTTTTTTATCAAAACCCTATTCTCTTATTTTTTGGTAAATAAAATCTGGATTTTCTGGGTCATTTATTTTTTTGCTTTTATTTTTATTTTTATTATTTATATTTTTGTCTTCAGAATCTGCCTACTATTTTATGCTTGATTTGAATTTTTTAACTTGTTCGTCCATTTCTTTTTTTAAGTTTTCTTGCTTTTTGATGAATTCTAGATCTGATTGTTTCAGAAAACTGAAATTTCTTTAAATTTTAAACATTTTACTAATCATTTTATAAATTTAGATTATTTTAAGACTTTATTGAATGAAATTATTATTTTTTTCAGAAATTTTTATTGATTTATATTATTTTTTATAAAAATATAATTATGGTTATTTTAAATATTAGTAGTAATTTGTACAAGAAGATTAAATACTATAATAGTTAAATTTTACAATACTTTTATAGTAAAATTATTTATTAAAATAAAATATATATATAAATTAATATGAATTTTTATTTTAAAAATTTTTTATCATGGTGTTTCTTATGTTTATTGTAAAAAGAATAGATTAATTTCATTTTCTACAAATTTCTCAATTATTTAATTCAAAGTGTTTTCCTGACCCTCAAAGAAAATTTGACTAGAAATTATTTTTAGTTTAATATTTCAATTTAATAATACAGTTAATCAAAATTAATAAAACTTTAATTAATTAATTCTTATATTTTACTTAAAGGTAGATAAATTTTCTATAAAGACGTGTCCGGTTTAGTTAAAGAGATAGTAATGAATATAAGGGTTTTGTGATTAAATATCTTCCATTATTTATTACATTTCTTATGAATATTATTAAATGTATAAATTTTTTTCTTGTGAACAAAAGACTGAGTTTTTTTATTCAAAGCAAATTTGGTTTTAATCAATATCTAAAACTTAATCAATTTACCAAAAATCAATTAAAGAGTTTATTACTAATGTAGGGGTTTCTACAAAATTTAGCAAATTTTCAGCGAAAAAGCATCTAAAATATAAATGAATAATGAAATGGGATTATAAAATATTTTAATACTTTATTTATTATAATTTTTTTATTTTTAGGTTTTTCTTTATTTTTTACCTCCAAGGTTCATTTTCAAAACTTTTTATACATTCCTAATTTAGATATTCACTTTCATCAGCATTACTTAAAGATAAGAAATTTTTCACTTATTATCTAAAAGAATATTAATGAGTTGTAAAGCTTTTTTGATCTAAAAATAGTGACGTATCTGAAACTGCCACAAATTTAATATTTATATTTATTTTTGCAAAATCTTAAGCTATAACATCAACCCATTATAAGGCAGCGAGCCCACCTGATTATGATCCTGCGACTATAACATTTTTCACAATACTTAAATCAAAATTTTCTTTGATATAATCTAAAGATGCTTCAACATTTTTTCTGCCTCTTAGCCAAAAAGTTTTATCTTAGCTCTTTTTTTATTTTTTAAAAAAATATTATATAAAAATTTTTAAATTAATTTGAATGTTAGTTTAGTTTTAAAATCTATAAAAAAAATTAAATTAATAAAAATATTTTTACCACTTATAATTCAGCATCAGAATTTCCTTAAAAGCCTGTTCCATCACAATTACTGAGAAAAATGACAGTATAATCATAAAAGTAAGGGTTATGATATTATATAGATGACAAAATTCCGTCAAATTATAATTAATCACGTTATTTATCACTTGAACCTATGTTAGAAGTAATTTTATAATAACAATTTTATAAAACAGCTTCTTCGCTATCTCCTAAGCACCAGCCTCCTCCCTATATTAATATTTTAATTAAAAATTTTTTATAATATATATTTTAAATAAATATAATGTATATTTAAATAGTTTTTAAAAATTTTTTGAAATATAATTTGATTATTTTTTAATTACAGAGAAAAATATAAGGATTTTAGAGGGGTCAGTGTTTGTTTCTGATTCTTTAATGTAAATAGAAGGAGCAGTGCCTAAAAATATTGTAATTAAAATAAATATTATTAAAGAAATGTAAAATAATAGAAAAGCTAAAGTATTAATGATTTTTTATTTTACCGTCAAGGCATTTTGCTCCATTTTCTTAAGATAAGAGAACTTTTTAATATTTATTAAAGCTTAATGTTACTTAAATGAAAAAAAACAAAGTTATTATAAGTTAAGTTATCATTTTAGTTTTAAATTTATTAAATTTTTTATATTAATTTAATTATTTGTATATTGAAATAAAAAGCATATTTACTAACATTTTTATAATACTTTATAAATAATTAACATTTAACAAATTCTTTTTTTAATAAAGCTAGTTAATTAAAAATTAAACTAAACAACTTTTGTGAAATATAATAATTAAATACCACTAATTAATTTAAGATGATTTAATAAAAATTCAAAAATAAACAAAGTTATAATTTCAAATATTTTATATAATTTTAATTTTAAATTAACATTTTCAATAATTTTATATAATAATTATAATCAAAATGTGTCCTCAATTAAAAATCCAATTACTTTCAAGAAATTTTCTTTTATAAGATCTCTAAAAGTTGGTTCTTTATTTTTTAATACATAGCTACAAGGAATATTGGTAGGCCAGAATTATTCATTAACATCATGTATAGGTAGATTTTCCCCGTCTACGAAACGTTTAGAAACTTGAGAAACTGTATTTCTACTAAATTAGGGGATTTCCCAATCTTTAGAACTAAATTTAAAATATTAATAAATCATAAAAATAAATATATAAACTAGATAAATTAAGTAGCTTTTTTATTAATATTTGATATTTAAAAAGTAGATAATTACTTAAATTATTTCTTATTTAAAAAGTCATGACAGGCGCATGCTATAAGCCAGGCAGATACATTTTATTTTTTATTCAAAATTTCTTATATTTTTGCTGTGTATTCTGAATGGTATTAATTAATATATTGTAATTCTTAAAGGTTACATTTATTTAGTGTATAATCTGTTGTTCCCTTAACACAGTTAATTTCTAGGATATTAGGTATTTACCAATTATCATAACTAGATTATATCATTAATACAGGAGTTTTAATATAATCTATTAAGTATTGAGTGAACATACATCTAATTAATATTAATTTTATGAATTTATTTATGAAAATAAAATAATTTTATCATACACATTTAATTTATTAAATATTCATATTTTTTTTAATTTAAAAAGTTTTTACTTCCATGGTGAGAGAATATTGGCTCTTTAACAATCTTTATTCACATATCCTTGTTCAAAATTACTAATTTCTAATAAATTTCTCATTTTATTTTAATAAACATAGTCATCGTTTAAAAAGCTTTTATAATCCAAAAATAAACCAGCACAGGGTAGTCCAATTACATTAATATTTGAATTAATTTTTTTTAAGTCATCTGCTATATAATCAAGCCAAGTAAAAGCGGCAAGTCCCCCTGCAGAAGTTCCTGAAACAATTACTGTATCTGCTTAGTCCATTTTCATTTATTCTTTGGCGTATTTAAAAGATGTCAAAAAATTTTATTTTCCTCGCATCCAAATTGACTTATAAATATCCTATTTTTTTTAATTTTTAAATGTTTTATTAGAGTCTAATTATTTTAAATTTTTAAAATCAAGTATAGAATATGGCTATTAATATATATATATATTTGAAATCTTAATTGTGAAATATTTTGAAATTTTGGAAGAATATATAATATATAAATTTATTAAATAAAATTGAAAAATTAGTTTTAATAGATTTTTCTGTTTTTTATTTTTGTTTATTAATTTACAAAAGAGATTTATTCTTCTACATATCCTTAATATCCAGTTCCATCGCAATAATTCAAGTAAATAACAGTATAGTCATAAAAATGTGGATTAATATTTTTATCACTTGATAAAATTCCGTCCATTTTCATTGTCTAATTTCTGAAATTACTTGAACCTCTTTTTTCCTAGGATCTTTTGTAACAGTCTTGTAAAGTTTCTAATTCAGTTTCTCCGTAACACCAGCCAC
The DNA here is from genome assembly GCA_001447515.1 of Pseudocohnilembus persalinus. Classification (NCBI taxonomy): domain Eukaryota; phylum Ciliophora; class Oligohymenophorea; order Philasterida; family Pseudocohnilembidae; genus Pseudocohnilembus; species Pseudocohnilembus persalinus. The sequence goes on from LDAU01000048.1 coordinate 73,698, forward strand.
CTCCCTTATATAAATTTATAATATTTTTATCATATTATAATATAACATACTACTGGTATACGATAAATTATAGTTTATCATATATTATATTTTATATATAATTCATCAATTTTTAATGATAAATGGTCTGTAGGATATATATTTTATATTCTAAGAAAAAAAAAGATTTTTATTTTTTATATATTGTTTTATTTCATGCATTTCAATTCTTTTATAGGATTATAGTATAAAAATTTTACTTCAAACCAGAAAATAAACTTACTTTTATCAGTTTTTTAATAAAAGGGTTTCACATATATTGAAGGTGCAGATCCTATTTGTTTAAAAAATATATTTTATATTTTATGATATAGATAATTTTTTTTATAAAGAAGTTAGAAAAAAATTCACATTACATTTAAATAAAAATATATGATATAAAAATTTACCATCTAAGCATTTTGCCCCATCAACTTAGGATAGCTTGATAAGATTGTAATTGGTTTATTCTTATAATGAACTTGCTATTGTAATGCTTAATATAAAAAGTTGAAGGTAAATTTTTTTCATTATTAAATTTTTTCTAATATAAGCTTAATTATTTTATTTTTATTTTTCTTAATTCTTATTTAATTTTTTCTTTCTTTTTTGTTTATACACAAATTAACTATAATAACACCCTTAAGGCTTGATTATAAAAATTCAACAAAAATTTAAACAAAATAATTTTTAAATTATCATACTTCATCATTTTTAGTGATTAATGGATTATAAATTGATATATATTTTATTATTTTAAACTATAATCATTTTAATATAAATATGGTATTTTATAGAAAATAATAAATAAATTAAATAATATTTTCTATTGATAATATAGTTATTTAATATATTATATTAGTGATTATATTTCTAAATATATTAAATCACTTTAAATAAACTTTGTTACATATTTTTTTGCCATATAATAAACATTCAATTTCATATACATTAATAATTTTCTGGGTATATATCTGAATCTATCTTTTATATTTAAAATTCATTATAATGATATTTTTTAGACTAAATAAATTATTAAATGGTATAATCAAGTTTGTATTCAGACTTTACAGGTACAGCCCAGCTATTTTAACTATAATTATATATTAAAATTAATTTATTTAAAAATAATATAAATAATCTTATGTTTAATTTACTAAAATAGATATTCACTTAAAAAGTTATGAGCTGGACACGATATAACCCACGAAGAAATAATACTATTTTTATTTTATATATTTTATATTGATTCTTGTAATTCATCATGATATTGATCAATAAATAACATATCTCTATCGTTACAATTTGATAAATCTTGACTCCCATAACCATCTAAACATTTTATGCCTAAAATATTTTAAATTTACCAAACATCATAAGAAGATATTGATATAAATATTTAAGTTTCTATAAACTCTAGTAAATATTCTTAAAACATACACCTATATTGAAAAAAGTAAATAAAATTAATTATTATTTTATATTACTTTTTCAAATTTGTATTCACTTTTTTAAATTTAATTAACTTTATATCACAATTATAATTTTCAAATATACTAATATTTATACCATAGATAATGTTAATAATATTTAGTTCAAATTTGATTTATAATTATTATCAAAATACACCGAAATCCCTTTTAATTAATAATTAATATTAACAAAAAAATATTAATAATTTGTTTATCATTGTTGAAATTTTTAATTATATCATAATTATTTCAATAATTATAATATTTTATTTTTCTAATAAAAAATTGAACACAAATTTGAAAATAGTTATATATAATTAATAAACAAATTAAAAAAAATTTTATTTATATTTTTTACTTCCAGGGTTCATTTTAGTATTTTTATTGACATTTATTATTAATATAATTTGTATTTTCGTTACTTAGCGCTAATAAATTTTTCATTTTATTTTGGTAAACATATTTTCCATCATAGGTAGGATGGTCTAAAAAATATCCGGCATCAGCCACTGCAAATACATTAATATTTGGATTTTCATTTTTTAAGTCTTAAGAAATATAATCGGCCCATACAGATGCAGCAAGGCCACCTGCTGAAGTACCAGCAATAATTACTTCTTCGGCCTAACTCATACCTAATTATTATTTAGCATAATCTAAAATTGTTAGTACGTTTTCTTATCCACGCATCCAGATTTTATTTCCATTCTTTTAAGATATATAAAAATATATTAAATTAATATTTTATATTAAAATAAACAATGGACTATTGCCTATTTAAATATTTAATATATTATAAAATAGTAATTTTTTTATATTGCTATTTTATTATAATTTTTTTTTTAAAATTGGCGATTCTTTTTAAATTAAATTATAATGAAAAGGTTAAAAATAATAAAATTTAAAATTTTTTTTTTTAAATTCATTAAATAAATATATAAGATATTATTTTTTCTATTTTTTTATTTATTAGATTTTATAAAACATATTATTAAATAAGTAATTATGAAACTTTATATAAAAAATTACATATAATAAGGGTTCTTTTCTCGATCCTTAATGACCAGCGCCATCACAATAATTTACGTAGACTACAGTGTAATCATAAAAATAAGGGTTATCAAATTTTTTGGCCGAAAATATTCCCTTTAGTTATTTCGTATCGTCCAATTTATCTGATGAGCCACTTGTTGTTTTAGATCTTTTATAACATTCTTTTAAAACTTATTCTTAATTATAACCGTAGCACCATCCTCCTCCCTTAAATATTATTAATTAATCTAATTATAGTATTTTAGTGATATTTTTATTAAATTTAATATTTTTATTGTAATTAATTTATTACTTTGAAGAAAAAGATAAATTTAGATTTATCTGTTCTATATTTAGAATTTTTTACATAAATTGATGGAGCTGACCCTATGAAATTTATTTTATTAGATTGATTAATTATTTGATTAAGCAAATAAGAATAAATGATATTTAATTACTAGTTAATTAAAATCTAAAGAAAAAAATTTTGGTTTTTTTTTACTAATATGTATAGTTTTTGTGTGAGGGAGATATAAATAGATTTGATACTAAAATATAGTCAATATTCTAAATAAAATACTTAAAATCATAAAAATATTATAATACATATTTTTGACTATTTAAGATAATTTTAAAATATTTATACTTAAATTATAAATATATAAAAATGTAAAAATTGTTAGTATATTTATTAAGATTATTTTTATTTTAAAATTACCATCTAAACATTTTCCCCCTAATTCTTAATTCATTTTTATAAGATCATATTATGTATTGGAAGATGGTAAACTAAAATAAACTGTTATGAATATTATTAATGGTAAGGTATAAATTATTCTTCTAATTGTCAATTCTTTTTAAGGGCTTAAAAATTTTTACATATATTTATTTTTACTGATTTATTTAATTTTTATTTTATTTTATTTTGTTTTTTATTTTTTTTGCGAAATTATCTTTAATTTTTAACAAAATATTGGTATAAAAAAAATTACATTTTTATTATATTTTTATTTTATTCATTAAATTTAGAAAATTCTTTCAATTTGTAAAATAAATTACATAATTTAATCTTTCAAGGGTTTGTATAAATTTAATCTTTATTTTGTGATATTTAAAAATTAATTAAGTATTGCTTATTACTATTTTAAATTAGATAGATTAAAAAATTATAGAATATTTTTATAATAAGTTATGCTAATATGGAAAGTTTTATCTATCGATATTTATTTGTATATTTTATTAATAATTATTTTTATATAGTAAAATAAATGAGAAACTTAAAAATAATTTAATCAATTTTAAATAAACAAAACGATTCATCTCTACTAAAATATCTTATTAATAATACAATTTACTGTAATATTTGCTGATATGTTAATTATATATACATTTTAATTTTAATAAAATTATATGTTCATGAATATAAGCTTCCAAGATCAGAAGTCATACAAAATTTAGTTATAAAATGTTTTTATATATTTAAATAGTGTTTCATAATTTTATTTTACTCTTTTTATATTAAAAACTTTAATTTTATCTATCCTTAAAAAATATAATATGAATTCTAATTTTTTATTAATAACTCTATTATCATTTATGAGAATTTATTATTTTCTAATCAAAATAGCGATACAATATAAATAATTAAAATCAAATAACATGTACTATATATATTCCCTTTATCTTCATCATCATCATCACCATCTTCATCAAGATTATTGTTAGATATTCCATTTTTATTTTTATTTTTATTTGAATTATCTTTATCATTAGAGAAATAGTAGAAAGCACAGTTAGAATTTTCCGGCCATATTTTTTCATCAATATAAACATACTATTTATTTTCTGAATCTATAACTCTGTCTATAAGGTCTGATAAATCGTCATCTTTCTAATTTAAAACTTACCAATCCTCATCACTAAAAATATATATAGTAATTTAAAAAGGCTTATTTTAATTTATGTGTGCTAAATATATTTATTATTATATTACTTAAATATATCATTATAAATTATTCCATGGGCAGGACAGGATATACTCCAAACAGATACATTATCTTTTTTAGCCACTATTTCTTCCATTTTTTGGTTAAATTATTTATTATATTATTATATTTCTTTTAAGTCATTTTCTTTACAAGTTGATAAATCTCTATTTTATGAAATATCTTGAGGACAATTTATTTGTAAAATATTTCTAGTAGACCAGCTATCTACACCTGAATTAATTATTAATAAAGGTGATTATATGTGATCTATTAAATATTCGGCAAGCATGCATCTATTAAAACAGTTAATGAATATTTTTTATATTAATTAAGAAATGCTTTCTAATTTATATTTATTTACTTGTATGGTTTGTTATTGTAGGCGTTTTAGCAATTCTAGTTTACATAATTCATATCTTTATTACTTATTGATAATAAATTTTTGAGTTTATTTGTATATTCTTTATCCCCAGTTTTAGCACTGGGATAATCTAAGAAGAAACCTGACTCTGGCATTCCAAAAACGACAACGTCATCATTTTCTTATTTTAAATCATTTGCTATATAATCAACCCATGTAAATGCAGCCAGTCCACCAGCAGATGTTCCAGTAACTATGACTTGTTCTGCATCATCCATACCTAATACTTCTTTGGCATATTTTAAAACAGTTATAGTATTATTATATCCTCTCATCCAGATTTTGTTCCCTTTCTAGATTAAATTAAAATTTTAAGTTATTAAAAATTTAAATTGGGAAAAAATGCTTAAAAAATTCAGAAAAATAAAAGAATAAATTTAATTCCATTTGTTTTAATTTTATCTGTCTTAATAAATTGAATAATTTGTTATATTTAATTTAATTTATACGAATGAGTACTAAAAATCATAATTTTAGAAATTCATTTATTTTTAATACAGTACTTTTTCTAAAGTTACTGATTAATCAAATTTTCCAAAATATAATGTTTTTATACCCAAACATTAAAATTTATTAATTTTTTACTTAAAAATTTTTAAAAAATAAAAACAGGTATAATTTGTTGAATATTTAAATCTTTAAATACAAACTGTATATAAATTTATATTTATATATGAATATATATTTTAAAATTAAATTACATAATCAAGTGGCTCTTCAACGTATCCTTGGTGTCCAGTTCCATCACAATAGTTTACAAATATCACATTATAATCATAAAAGTTAGGGTTAGTTTTGGGGTCATGGGATAAAATTCCTTGAAAATTTATGTTTTATTTCTAATATTTTAAACTTCCTGTAATTTAACTAGTTCTTTTATAACATTTTTCTAGTACTTCATTTTTATTATGGCCATAACACCATCCACCTCCCTAATTTAATTAATTATCGTTATTAATAATTAAACATAAAAAGAGAAATTTGGGTTCTAATTGAATTTATTTTTAGATTAATAATTCTATTTATTAATTCTTACTTAAAAGAAAATTAAAAACTTATCGTCATCTGTTTCATATTTACTATCTTTTATATAAATTGAAGGAGCTGTACCTAAAACAAAAAAATTTATAATAAATTTTAATATTTAAGTTTATATTATTAAAATGGTTTAGTAAGCGTTAAAATTAAAAATAGTTTTTCTATTTTAACAGATAAATATTTAAATTTAAAATTTTAATGTCACAAAATAAAATAATTTACATATTTTTACTTCTAATTATCTGCATATATTTAATAAGTTTGGTAAAAAATAAAATTTATAAAGTTATTGTAAAGTTGAATAAAATAAGTTTTAAATAGTAAAGCTCAATATATAAAAATTAGAAAATTTAAAAAATTAGGATTTTTTAAAAATTGGATTAAAAATAAAAATATTTTTGCTAGTTTATTTAAATTAAAAATTTTGAATATGATTAATATAAAATATTTTGCCCCTGCATTTAATTTACACTAATGTTTCAATAATAGTTTTTCATTATATTTTGAAAATATAAAAAGCGTATTTATGAATTAAATTTATAATTCTATAAACACTTTTATTAATAATTTAAATGTATATCGATATTTAACAAACTAGATAAAATATACTACTGAATTGCCAATATATAACAATAATCACGAATATATGCCATGTAGATATAATAAATATATTAATTTAATTTAATTATTACCGTCTATACACTTTCCTCCATATTCTTAAGTCATAGTAATCAAATTGTATTAAGTTTATTAAGCTAGGGCAATTTCTTATGCAATAAAGTAACATATAAGTAAAATTAAAGAAAATTATATCATTTTGAAAGGTAAATCAAAATTACTGTATTATTTTTTAAATATTTTTTTTTTATTTTTTTTTTTTATTTTTTTTTTTTTCATTATGAGTTTTGATTTATTAGGTAATATAAACATTAGAAAAAAGACAAACATTTTAATATTAATATTTTTTATTATAACCCTTGGTAATTTAATTTTAAAATGTTTTTACTTTTTATTTAAAAACAACTTTTACATATTTGGGTAATTGTAATTAATTACACATTTGTATTATTTTAAGATAGGAGCCCAAATTTGTATATATAAAAGATTTTTACAATTCAAAAAAAATAATAGCTATATATTATTAAAAATAAAAATTTTATTAGATTTTATTTAAAATCAGTCTAATCTAAAAATGTATTATTAGTTTTGAATATATTTCCTTAAATGTCATTTTAAGTAAAATTTAAATTATAATTCCATATTGTGTAATTATATTTTTGAAAACTATAAGTATTTTTTTTATTATTAGTATAGAATGATGATCTTTTAATAATTTTAATAAATTTTAAATCTTAATTAATAAATTAAATTAAACTGAATTCTTTGGATTTTTTGACTACTTAAGATTAATTCTATATTTTTATATATTATACCACAATTTATAAAATTATCTAATATTTAATTAAAAGTTTTTTTGTCAAATTATTTATATTTTATAAGTTTAGAAAATAGAATAAATTCATATAATAAATTAATTAAAATCAATTAAGGAGCGTAAAAAAGGGTATACTTTAAAATAATTTGTTTTAAACTATAAAAATTACAAAATTTTTAAAATACTTTTTAATTCAAATTATAAATTAACAGGGTTGTTCCCCCTCCCCCCCCCCTAGAATTCCGCCGGGAAAATAATGAAAGTTTATATAAAATTGATAAAAAATGGTACTAAAAAAATACTGAGTTAGGACGTATGAGATTTTTATTGTTTATTTAGACTCATTTAAGTTAATTTAATATTATTTGGGCCTTTTTAAAAGCATTAAGATTGTATCAGTATTATGAAAAATATTTTTATATCAAATTTTTTAAATAAAAATAATTTAAAACACAGTAAAAATTGCTATATAAGGTTTATTGAATTAACTACCCACTATATTTAAAATTTTCAGAATTCAATTCTACATGAATTAATAATAGTGGGTAGCTTAGTTATGTAAATTATATATGGGATATATATTTTTTATAAAAATTTTTTAACTATTTTTGTATAGAATTATGAGTAAAATTGTTAGACAAAGTACACTTAATTAGCTATCCACTATGTTTAAAATGTCTAAAATCCAATTCTATGTAATTTAATAATAAAGATTAGTTTAGTAATGTAAATTATATATGGGTTATATTTTCTATTAAAAAATATTTTACTATTTTTTTATGTTTTTGAAAAAAATTGTCACGTAAAGTATTACCCTATTTGATTTTCGGATAAGTTTTTATTTCAACTATACGCTAATTAAATTAACAAGCCTGAAACAGATGGATCAATTGGAATATCAATTAAAAAAAATATCAAAAAAAGTTACAGAAAATTAAAAATTTTAAAACATATCTTAAAATTATGAAAAATTAAACAATATATAAAATGTTATTTTTTTCATTTTTTTGTAATTTATACACTCTTCTACCCTATTAATATCTAAGGCACATAGTTAATTAAAATTTACTTATCTTAAAATCGAATGGCTTAATACTGTGAATTAACTATTAAATATTCTTAAAATATAAAGAATTTTATTCTTCATAACTTAATAATAGTTAATAGTTTAGTTATGTATATTATATATGGGTTATATTATATATAAAATAATTTTGTATTGAATTTTGAAAAAAAAATTTTTTATAGAAAGTACAGTGAATTACCTACATAATATGCTTAAAATGTACATAATTTAATAATAAGGGATAGTTTAGCTTTGAAAATTATTATAGGTAAATATTTTTGTAAAATTTTATGTTCTAAATTTTGAAAATAATTGTTATACAAAGTATACCAACTTAGTTATCTACTAGGCCTAATAATTAGTTTAATAAACATTCTAAAAAATATATTTATAGGCAGATTAGCTATATAATAAATTTTTTTGCTAATTTTAAATAAATTGCTATACTAAGCTTTACAATGATTTCAAAAATTATTCTTAATTATATTGTATTATTTTATTAGTATATAAATATAATATCATTAATTATAAACAATTAAACAATAAAAATAATATATTTCTAACTCCGCTAAACTTTGTAAGTTTTTTATCTACCAAAAAAACTCTACTACCCCCCCCCTATACTTTTTGTTTTTTTATTTTTCCAGCAGAATTATAAACCTTAGTTAAGCGGAATGGGAACACCCCTGTAAATTAATATCAAATACACAGGGGTGTCACTCGATATAGAGTAGGGGTCTAAATTAAGTAATTGGCGAGTTTTTATCGAGTATGGTTAATCTTAGTGAATAGTGACTCGATATCGACTCGAGGCAATTTTTAAGCATTTTAATATCGAGTTTGATTTATTCACTTAAAATTGGTATATGATTCCTTAAAATATTATTATTTTATAATGTAATAAAATAAAAATTAAATCTCAATTACAAAAAAAATAGTAAATTGAAAAATTATAATTATTAAATTATAAATACTTTTTTAGTGATTTTTACTCTGTGTTTATAAGTAGTTATTGTGTATCCAATTTATTATATTATTTTATAATCAATTTGCGATTGTATCATTTTTTATAAAAATATATTATTTATATATAAATTCATATATATTATGTATAAAAGCGTCCTTATTGCCCATATTTATTTTAAATTTTTATTAAAAATACATAATTATTTTATAAAATTCATTTTAATAAATAATAATTATTAAAAATGTCGAGTTTTTTTCGATTTTCGATGTCGAGTCGTATACAAAATTTAGGTTAGAAATGAAAAGCAAAGTAAAGTAAAGTAAAGTAAATGCGAGTAAATATCGAGTAATATCGAGTAATTTTGGAGTGACACCCCCGTGATCATACCATATATTTAATAGATTAATTTTTATGTAATAAATAGTTCTAATTATTTATTTTTTAAATTATCGAATTTAAATAAGTATAAATATTCTATAACAACAATTATTAAATTATAAAAATCATACCATTCCAAAATGAAATTATACGAAATTAATATATTTAATTATATAATATTATATGGGTTGAAAATCTAAGTGAAGGAATATAAATGTAAATTTATATAAAGACTAATTAAAATTAAAGATATTATACTTCCTATGAGTCATTTTCTTTACAAGTTGATAAATCTCTATTTTATGAAATATCTTGAGGACAATTTATTTGTAAAATATTTCTAGTAGACCAGCTATCTACACCTGAATTAATTATTAATAAAGGTGATTATATGTGATCTATTAAATATTCGGCAAGCATGCATCTATTAAAACAGTTAATGAATATTTTTTATATTAATTAAGAAATGCTTTCTAATTTATATTTATTTACTTGTATGGTTTGTTATTGTAGGCGTTTTAGCAATTCTAGTTTACATAATTCATATCTTTATTACTTATTGATAATAAATTTTTGAGTTTATTTGTATATTCTTTATCCCCAGTTTTAGCACTGGGATAATCTAAGAAGAAACCTGACTCTGGCATTCCGAAAACGACAACGTCATCATTTTCTTATTTTAGATCATTTGCTATATAATCAACCCATGTAAATACAGCCAGTCCACCAGCAGATGTTCCAGTAACTATGACTTGTTCTGCATCATTCATACCTAATACCTCTTTGCATATTTTAAACAGTTATGGTATTATTATATCCTCTCATTCAGATACCGTCCCTGTTCTTTATTTAAATAGTTAATTATTTAAAATGATCGAATAATATTAGAATTGGGTCATTTAATTTTTTGTAATTTTGGTTCAGTGTTTACAAAAACTGTTATTTAATTTTTTATTTAACAAAATATTATATTCAACTGAAAATATTATATTATTTATTCAAGAAAAATAAATGTAATTTTTAAAATTTCACTAGATTAAGTATAAAAAGATTTGTATATATATACATAAAAAAATATACATTTTTAACAGTTTTTTACATAATCAACTGGGTTCATTAACAAAAAAAATGTATCTTTGATGTCCAGATCCATCACAATATTTTATAAATATTACATTATATTTATAAAAGTTGGGGTTAATTTTAGGATCATGGGGATAAAATTCACTGAAAAAAATTATTTATTATTATATATTTTAACAATTTCCAAATTTATGTTCACTTTTTTAATTAATTGTGATTGTTTAATGTTTCAATTTTAGAATAGTTACTAATCAAAAGTAAAATAAATTAAGCTATTTAACTGAAATAAATATTTGTATTAATATAACAAATTGTTAATATTTTTATTAATTATATTTATTTTATATAATTAATTATAGTTTATTGCTAAAAGAAAGAATAAAATTTAAAAATCAAATATAAATTAAAAATAATTTTTAAAAAAACTTTGCTATTTGTTTATATTTATTTATTTTAATTAAATTTACATGCAAAATTATTAAAACATATGTATAAAACATATTTATAGCTGTAAAATTATGTAAAAATGGTTTTAAATTTAACTATTTATAGAAATTAAAATTTATACTGTTTTTTATATATATAATTTTTAAATAAAAAAAAGAATCCCAATAGCAAATTGTAATTTTTTTTTCAAAATAATGTAATATTCATGTGGTTAAATATAAAATGTGATACTATATTTATATAAATATTATGATTCCCATTAAGTAAAAAAAGAGCATTTAAATTTTAGATTTTATATAAAAAATAATGTAAAATTTGTTATATGTTTTAAACAAATACATAATTAAAATCTATATCATAGGTTACGAACTAACATTTTTGCAATATATCAAACCTTTAAAAATTACATTTATATAAGAATATAAATTTACCATTATCGGCATGTGTAATATTGTAATAATTAATATTAGAAAAATTGATAAATTTTAACTTAAAATATTAATTTTCATTTTTAGATATTTTAAATTTAATTTTAAATTATAAAAATATGATTAAAATATTTATATTTCTTTTGAATATAATTTATTAATAATTAAACACTTGCCAGAAATATATAATTTTTATTTTTAACATTTTATAGAGATTTTATATAAATGTTATTAAATTATTAATAATATTATTTTAATATAATTTTAAATATATTTAATGTTTATATATATTTAATAAAACAAAATTATAGTTTTAATTTACAAAATAATTTTGTTATTTTTAAAGAATTTTATAAAAATTAATTAACAATATATTATAGATCATAACATCTTTTTATTTTCATAAAATATCCAAATAAAAATAATTATTATTTTTATCAAAGGATTATTATTAATATTATTATTGTGGAAACATATTAAAATAATTATAATTATGATCTTAGTATTTCCACGTACTCATCTTATTTTAAATATTAATCTTAAATTTCAGAATATTTTTATGTCCTTATAAATTTTATAATTTTATTCTTAAATTATATTTCGTTGAAAAGTTGTATTTTTTTAATATCAATACACACCCTTTCATAATATATAAATTAAATATTTATAACTATGTTTATAAATATTGTTTTAAAGTTTTACAATATATTTGAAAACCAATCACTTATAAGTACTAATTAGACAATATATTTGAATTTAATTAACTTTTTAAATTTTACTTTAACTTATTTATTTTATATATGATTGTCGTTGCAGTGATTTTAATAATAGGTTTTGAAATATTTTTTTCAAAAAAAAAAATTAAAATCAATGTATTAATCATAATTAATAATAAAAACATTAAAATAATTAAAAAATATCAAAATAGCACTTTTATATTTTGCATCTAGAATTTTTTAACTTTTTCATTAATTTTTTATTAAAAAAATAAAAAATAATAATTTAAAATATCTTCAAATTAAAAAATAAAGGACTAAAAAATAATCTGATCTACTTTTATAGCTACAGTTAATATTATCTGGCCAACTAATTTCCTCAATCAAATTAATCTTCATTTTTTTTTTAATAAATTGTTCTGAAATATAGGCAGCCGTATTGCCAGAATTTTAAGGAACGGTACATTATTTATCGCTAAAAAAAATAAAATTATAGATATTTTATTATAATTAAAGATCTTCTAAAATTAATATAAGATAAAACTTAAAATTTTAGTATTTAATATTAACTTTTTATTATATATTTACAAAAATATTTCTTTTTATAAATAATCATGACCCACACAAGAAATCACCCAAGATGAAATATTTATTTTTTTTTTTTAAATTTGTTTCAATAATTGATTAAATTCTTAATGGAATTCCTCTATATAGTCTTATTCTTAATAAGTACAACCATTTAAATGATTTATTTTTAATATCCTTCCGACACATTCTATCTCTAAAACGAATGGAATTTGATATGAATCATAACCGGAATTTATTATTAAAATGTCAGTTTCTATATGTTCTAGTAAATATTAAGCAAACATGCATCTTTTTTATAATAATTAAGGTTTATTTGTTTAAATTAAATTTATAATATATATTCATACTTCCATGGCTATTAGATGTTTTATTTTTGGCACCTTTAATTAATATATTTAGCATTTTTATTAGTTATATCAAATAAATTTCTCATTTAATTTGTGAAACTATACTTTCCATTTTAAAAACTGGGATAATCTAGAAAAACACCTCCTCCGAAAATTCCAACAACATTTATTTTTGGATTTCGTTTTTTTAAGTCATTTGCAATAAAATCTATCCAAGTGTATCCAGCAAGACCTCCTGCAGAGGAACCGGATACTACTACTTTATCTGCTTTATCCATATTTAAAACTTCTTTTGCATATTTTAAAATGGTTTTTGTATTATTTTCACCTCTAAACCATATTTATTGGTCTAAATTTGGCTATTTATTAAATTAATAAATTTATTTTATGATACTATTTATATAAATTTATATAAATATGATATTTATTTTATTTGAAATAAAAGATAAAACTACAATTACTTACCACTTAGATAGCATCTTTTACATACCCCTAATGACCAGCTCCATCACAGTAATTTACATGTATAACTGTGTAATCGTAGAATTCAGGATTTTCAGTATAATCACTAGAAAATATACCTTCAAAGTTAACTTGTTAACGTAACCTTTCGCTACTACCAGTATTTAAATATTATCCTCTATTATAGCAATTAGTCAAAACATCATTATGGGTCTCACCAAAGCACCAAGCTCCTCCCTTCAAATAAAGATATTTTTTAATAAATTAAATAGAATAATTATTTATTTTTGTATAAATTAAATATTTATAATATTAAATCAATTTATTAATAGAATATTTTTTCGGAATAAAACGAGGTTTTTATGCGCAAATTTAATTAAGGGTTATTAAAAAAATATTTACCTAAAAGTAAAATAGAAATTTCTTTGAATTTGTTTTATATTTAGGGTCTTTAACATATATTGAAGGCGCAGAACCTGAATTAAATATAAAAAAATTGAATATTTCCATTTTAATTTTGTTATAATTTATTTTTTCAAATAAAATTTTGTATAACTAAATTTCATCTTAAAAAAATAAAAAAAATCGAAATTTTTTTTTTAAAAATAAATACATAAGTTGATTTGGTATTAATCACAAAAAAAATTTTAAAATTTTTTAATGATAATTTAACATATAAATTAAATTTATTAAATATTTATAATTTATATCCACTTTTTAATATTAATAGTTGTTAAAGATTTTTATTTTTTTTAAGATAAATAAACATTATTTTTATTAACATCAGTTTTTTACCATCTAAGCATTTTCCCCCATACATCTAACTCATTTTTACGAGTTAGTATTAAGTTTTTTTAGCATTTATTTTTGCGATACAAAAAAATAAAATTATGAGAAAATAAAAATAATTAGTTAACATTTATCCTAAGATATCAAAATTATTTTTTTTTTTCCTATTTTTATTTTTTTTAATAATAATTATTTTTAATTATTTTACTATTATTAAAACATTGAATGAATTTACGCCAGTATTGACTTTATATAATTATAATGAACAGAGAACTCTAAACAATGCTTATATTATCATTTAAAATAATAAAACTTAATTTTAATATAAGAAAAAATAAACAGATTTAATTTTAAATTATATAGCTTTCTATTTTAAATCTTATTTTAAATTTTATATAATAAATTATTATATATACACAATTTTTTATGTTCTTAATGAATATTTCAGCAAATTAATGTTAGTTTAACTAATAATTTTAATATTTATTGTAGTTATTTAATAATATTTCTATTTTTAAATTGTATTCACCTTTTTAATAATAAATTTTAATTTATTTTATACTATAATTATAATTATTAAATATACTAATATTTATACCAATATTGATATTAATTTTTACTTTAATTAATTAATAATATTTATTGTAAATTAAATCAGGGGTGTTCCTTTCCGATGAAAAAATGGTTACAATTCCACTCGCACAGAAAAAAAAAGCGAAATTTATAGGGGGAGGTAGGATAGTCCTGTTAAATTGATTAATAAATATAACCAATATATACTAAAATCCCTTTAATTAATAGTTAATTTAAAAAATTAATTAGTAATAGTTAGTCTATAATTATAATTAATTAAAAATGAGCACAAATTTGAAAATAGAGATAATTTATAATATCATATAAAGTATTATTTACCAATTATAACATCAATTTAAACGATTTTAAAATACCTAAAAATCAAAAAATCTGTTTAAATCTTAGGACATATATGGATTTTTTAATAGATTTTCCGAATTTATTCTGACTTATGATTTGATATTCTGTAAATTCAGTTACGAATTAGCATTATTTATTATAAAATAAATCACTTTTAACTTGCCAGACATATCAGAATATAGTCTCTCATTACCAAATATACAAATAACAGATTAAAACAAATACCAAAGTAAATAGAAAATATATTTTAAATTTATTTTAAAAATCATAAAATCATTAAAAAAAATTATTGCTAAGATTTTACATTATTTTACATTTAAATTTAATAAATTTGCAATCCAAAATCTTTAAATAATGTGAATTATATTCATATAGATAAATTTCTCAATAAAATACATATTTTTTTAAACAATACATTACTTTGACAAGACCTGTTTTTAAGATTTAAAAAATTATAATATTATTTATTTACATTGAATTCAACACATTTTTGTTTGATGAAAAATTATTTATCTAATACAGAATAATTTTGAATATAAAACAGAAATTTTATAAAAAATATATTAATTTTACTTATTCTTCTTGTTCGAGCATATAAATAATTTAAGCAAATAATATTTTTATCATAAATATTTAAGTTTATATTTTATTTCGATACGTAAAAGTAGTTATCAGAATATAAATGTATTGTTAATTATAGCATTTGAGTTACTAAAGTTTAATTATATTTCAAATACTTTTTATATACCTTATTATAAAGTATAATATACTTAAATAATTTAAAAATAAGAAAAATATTTTTCCCCTGGAAATTTTTTTTTTCGATTTGGTGACAGTTGAGGCTTCTACCAATAATTCAATAATATTTATAAAATTAGTAAGTTTACGATTATTTTTATTAGCAAAATAAATTATTACAAAAAAATGATAGGAGTTAAATTTTAGTAAAATAATAAAAAAATTTTATAGAAATATTATTCAATTTATGAATGCCAATATTTATGAATTATAATTTAGTATTTATATATTTAAGTATAAAGAATTGATTAAAATAAATTTTTATTTTTTATAGCAAAAATGCTTAAATAAAATTTTAACTGGTTCAATAATTATTTTATTTTCATTAACAATAAGCTTCTTAAAATATTAAATTTCGTTAAACTTATTTTTATATTTTATTTAAAATTTTATCTTTAATTTAAGTGAAATTTAGTAAATTAGAATAAATCTATTAATAGATTTTTATGCCAACTTGTACTTTTGGCTTAAATTAAATTTATTTTGAAAAAAAAATCAAATATTTTACGTTATTAATTTATTTAAGTTTAATGAATTCTAATATAACATTAAAATAATATTAATAATTATAATAAAAAAAAAACCTTAATTTAAAATAATAAATAAGATTTTATCTTAAAAAATATTTTTAAAGAATTTTATTTTTAAACCCTGAATAATAGTGATAATATTGGGGTCACTATCAATAAAAGTTGATTTATTGTTTTTATTTTATTTTAATTTATTCTATCCTATAAATTTTTTTACAATAGTTGAAGATATTAAATTTTTTATAAAATTTAATAATTTTATACTAGAAATTTATGATGATTTATGGTGCATGTCTAATTTACGAATCATTATTAGAAACAATAAAAATTAAGTATATTGTATAATTTGACAATTAAGCAATATTTCTTTTATAGCTATTATTAAATTACCATTTTAATTTAAATAAATTTATAATATGAATAAATGCATTTGCATTCTAAAATTAACTACAAAAAAATATAATCCAATTAATATACTATCATTTATTTTTTTATAAGTGCCTAAATAAAATATATATTAAATGTGTTTTTTATTAATATAAAAAATGTTAAATTTATAGTAAAATATTTTATATATTTATTAATCTGGTTTTAAAAATAGAATATGATATTCTTTAAATAAATTATTTATTTAAAAATATATACTCTTTAATTAGCTCATCTAAATTTTAATAAATATTAAAATAAATTAACTAAAATAATGATAATCTTCTATAAACGATTTGCTTATTTTTACATTCGGTTTATAAATAAGAAATTAGACTTACATATATAAACATAATAAATTATTTATTTGCCCAAAAGTATATTTTTTTGATTAAAAAGTAATATTAATTTTCTCTAAATATATAAAGAAGAAATAAATTTAATTAACAAGTATTAAAAATTAAATACACTCAAATTTGTTAGATTTTCTCAAAAATAAAATAATTTTATATTTTAAAATATTTTACTACTTTAATGATTCTTTTCGTCGAAAAACTAAAGAATATGTATTAATATTTTTTTTTAAAAAATACGGTCTTTATAGTAAGCAAAATACTAGTTTTTTAATATTTAAAATTATAAAAATATGGGAATTTTTTTTAACCTTAAGCTAAAGTTCTAACTAAATTATTATTTAAAATTAATTTCAAAATTTTCGTCCAATATAATAAAGAAAAAAAATAATTTAGAGTCAAAGCTTTTTCTGTACACTTTTTGATAATTTCTCTTGGTATTATACTATAAAATTAAAATTATTGTAAAATTTTTATTAAAACTATATCTGATTATCAATTATTCAATTAAAAAAACAAAATTGTTAAAATATAAATAAAATCTGCATTTTATTATAACATTATAATCTTCAATCTACTAAATTAATATTTAATAATTTAAAAATATATTTATTTTTTCATTTTCATTCACATTTTTAATTATTAATTTTAAATATTATTAAATGTTAATTATAATTATTAGATATACTAATATTTATACCAATATTAATATAAATAATTAGGTTAAGCCTGCCGGAAAAAAACATGCAAATCATGAATTACATGCATTACATGTATTTCATGAATTTTTATTTAAAATATTGCTGCAATACATGAATTTCATGAAATTTTCTTAAAAAATACATGTATTACATGTATTGCATAAAATTTGTAACATGTAAAACATGAAATACATGATTTTTTTTCGTGTATTTTATGTAATACATGTACTATATGATTTGCATTTTATGTTTTCATTACATGATATGTAAAACATGTATTACATGAAATACATGTTTTTCAGGAATTCTCTTATTAATAAATTTAATATAAAATATAAATATAAATATTAGATAAATTTGAATTAACATTATTTAATAATTCATACATGAATACTAGAGACGTAAGGTAATTTTTTTCTTTTTTTTTATAATATAAAAATTTAAATTCTGTAAATACCTAACCATTTAGCTCCATATTATTGAATATACTCAGAATTTTTCAAATTTTGAAACATGAATATCAATATTAAATATTCTAAAAATTTAAATGGTTTTTAATACTCATTTATAATCAACATAGTATAAAATTACTTACTTTTTATAGTTTTTTTAGAAAATTTGAATAATTAAATTTTTGATATTTAAATCGAAATTTAGGTTTTACAAAATACTGGATAAAAAACTTTATGATTTAAAATTATAATAGCTTTCCTAATATTAAAAATAAAGAATTAATAGATATTGACTTGATTTGTAATTAATATATTCATTATCTACTTAAAAGTATTTAAATCCATTTTCAAATTTACAAAACTTTCGGTGTTATTTATGTATATTTAAAACTTAGTTATCATATAATATAAATATTATAAATTTTTTTATTATTCATAGATTTGATTTTATAATGTTTTTTTACTTTGTAAAATTAATTATGTTTAAATAAAAATCTTGAGGAGATAAAAATTTAATTATATTTTTTGCTAAAATGTACCTAGTACTTTAGTTTTAAATTAATATTATATTTAAATTATTAAACTAAGTTAAATTTATCTTTATTTATACATTCAAATTCTTTAATACTAGTTTATAGTAAAAAGTTATTGATGGAGAAAATTCCTGAAAAACATGTATTTCATGTAATACATGTTTTACATATCATGTAATGAAAACATAGAATGCAAATCATGTATTACATGTATTACATAAAATGCACGAAAAAAAATCATGTAATTCATGTATTTAATGTTTTACATGTTACAAATTTTATGCAATACATGTAATACATGTATTTTTTAAGAAAGTTTCATGAAATTCATGTATTGCAGCAATATTTTAAATAAGAATTCATGAAATACATGTAATGCATGTAATTCATGATTTCATAAAATGTAAAACATGCATTACATGATTTGCATGTTTTTTTCCGGCAGGTTCAACCAATAATTATTGTAATTAAATAACTAACAATATTAATGAAATTTTTTATAAATTAAAATTATCAAAATATACTAAAATCCCTTTCAACTAATAATTAATCTAAAGAGTAAATTAATGATTATTTTATTACAAACTGAATTAAAATTTATTATAATCGAAAATTTTAATTACATTAAGATTATTACAATATATATAATTTGTTATTTTATTAATTATAATTAATTAAAAAAGTGAGCTCAAATTTGAAAATAATCATAACTTTAAAATTGAAATCTTTTATTTATTTTTATATAGTTTTTTTATAATTTTTAATTTTCTTATTTGATATTTTATTAAAATAGATGTAAATTTTAATCAACTAATTAATATAATAAAATAAAAAAAATAAAATTTAGGGTTTTTCACAAATAATAAAAATAATATTTTAAGTCCTAATATATTTAATGTTATACTCAGGATTAAATGCTATTAAAAAAAATTAAAATACTGGTAATAGCCATTAATAATAAATATAATAGGTTAAATAGAAAGAAAAACAAGAAAGAGAAAGATTTTTAAAAAAAATGGAGGCATAAAAATAAAACAAAGAATATGAAATTTCTAATTAAAATAAATTACATAGTTAATAATAATATTAAAAATAAATCTAATAAAAATATTGTAATGATAATATTAATTGCTAAAAGGAAGAATAATTTGTACTATTTAAAAATTAAAATAATAATATAAAATAAAATTGAAATTTTTAAACTAATTGTGATTAATTATTTATATATTGAGTTTATAATTTTATTTTTATTTATTTTTTTCTAATATAATTTTGAATAATTAAATGGTTTTTTGTTCCTTTTAATTTTAAAATAGACTAGTTAATACCTATTTTCATTAATTTACTTATTATTATTTTACATTATCATAATATTAAAATAAATAATATGATATATGTTAGATTTTTAATTTTTAACATTTCAATTTTTAAGCAATACGATATTCTAAATTTTAAACTTTATTTATCAATATATTAATTAATTAAAATTTTAATAATATTAACAAAATATTAACTTTTTTTGATTAAAATAAAAATAAAATTTTTTTCAATGTTTTTAGAGGAGAATCAAGATAATATAACTTAATAGTTAGAATAAAAAAAAAATCAAGGCGAAAATAATGGAAATTATATTAAAAATAATATAAATGAATTAACTGAGTAATTTGAGAATAACATAATTTCTACAGATAATTAAAATTTTTATACAATGAATAGTTAGAATAATAATTTAAAGGATTAAGGTCATTAATAAAATATCGAAATTAACATGGAGAAAATGAAACAAATATAGGACAAATATAAAGATAAAAGATAAATGATGAATTAATAATAATAAAATTAAGTATTTTCTACAAACTAGTTTTCCAAAGGAGTAAGTTATGATCTTTAAAATTCTTATTATTAAGACATTGATTTTAATAATTTAAACACTTTTGAGTCCAAAAATAATTAAATAAGTGAGGAAAAAAAAGAAGTATTAGTAGCATTTAAAGGGGTTGTAATAGGTAGTTAATTTTTACTATTAGTCTTAATAAACTAAATAGAAAATCCAATTAAATATTAAATTAGATAAAAAATGGACTTATATTTTATATGATGCAAAATTATTAAAAATTTTTATTCAAAATAAAAATAACTAATTTATTTAGGTGAATCAAGTGATGAAGATGAAAATAACGATAAAAATAGTAACAAAAATAAATTAACCGCAGAAGAAGAATTAGAATTAAAAAATTTATAAAATTAGGAGGACAGTGATGAAGGTGAAGGTAGTTTGAAAAATGAAGAAGATTAGGAAGATTAAGAATAAATTTTAAAAAATGAGGAAGAAATAAAAAAAATTTAATAAATTTAAAAATAAGCAGAAGAGGAAAAGGCAAGATAAAATCTGATTAAATAAAACGTAAATGCTAAAGAAAGAACTTAAAGAAGAAACAGAAAAGAAAGATAAAAAAAACTGGCAGTAGAAGTTTAATAAAGGTAATAAGAAATGTAAAATCAAAGTCCAAATTAAATTTAAAATTAAGATTAGAGCTAAAGTTAAAGTTAAAGTTAATCTTAAAGTGAGTTAGAATCTGAATCTCCATTAAAACTATAATAAAAAAAAAGTGTTTCATTAGAAAATTAAAACGAAACTGATTAAAAATAAGAGGTAAATGCTAAAAATTTAAAAGAAAATTGTGATGATAATAATAAAAATTCTACGCCTGATTAAGAAGAAGAAAGAAAACTTTTAAATTCTAATAATGATTAACAATAATTTATAAAAAAATAAAATAGTAGTTCATATATACCCAGAGGCGTTCCAGATCCTAATTTTTAAATTAAAGATATGAAAGAGTTTTTAACAAATCCCTTGCCCAAGGGTTACAAATTATAAGTAACAATAAGAAGGTAACACACAAAAATAAAATTAAAATTATTAATATAAAAAACTAATTTATATATTTTATTGTTTATGTTTATTTTATTTAAAATTACTTACTTATTTATTTCTTTTATCGTATTTAAATTTACATTATATTAATATTTAAGAGATAAGGCAGGTTTAGGAAAATTATATCCAAAATATCATGTTTATAATTCACATGGTTTTCGTTATATGATGTCTTGTAAAAAAAGGTCTGGAAATAAAACCTCTAATTATTTAATTGGAATGGATAAAAATGAATTGGATAGAAAATCCAAGGGGTTTTTGGGTAAAGTCAGAGGCAATTTTTTAGGAACTTAATATCACATATATGATACCGGTGAAAATCCTAGTAATAGCTAATAAAAAATTTTTAAAATAAAAAAGTTATTTAAATTAAAAATGGCGATCAAAAAATTTGAATATTTATATAATTTATTTATAGATAAAACCAAAAGTATTAATTTGGTAAGATAGGAATTGTGCACAATTTTGTATGATAATAAATTGATGAAATAAAAAGGGCCAACTAGAAAAATGAGAATTATGATTCCAGATATTGAGGAAGAAACGGGAAAGATGAAAGTTAATAAACCAACTTTTGAGAGCGACACGTTATTAGGTAGATATAAAAAAGGATCATTAAAAGATATGCTATACTTTCATAATAAGGTTATATTTACACATATAATTTATTTAAATTTTTAAAATTTTAAATACAAAATTATTCATTTATAGCCGCCTAAATGGAGTCCTGAATTAAATGCTTTCGTATTAAATTTTAATGGAAGAGTAGATAAACCATCTATAAAAAACTTTTAAATTGTAAAAATTATAATAATTTGTATATAAAGTAAATTTAACTATTATTTGCATTATAATAATTATACTATTTGTTGAAAATAAGATTGATTATATTAATGATGATCTAATTTATTTACAATTTGGAAGAGTTGGTAACGATATTTTTAATATGGATTGTCAATATCCATTTTCACCTTTATAAGCATTTGGAATATGTATTTCAACATTTGATTTTAAATTAGGTATGGAGTGAAAATTATCTCTTATATTACACAAATTAATTTTATAGTATATATTAATAGTATTTATTTTTTAAGGATGTTTAAAATTAATTACATTTTTAATAATTTATAATGTTTTAATTGACATATTTATATATGTGCTAAGTTTATTATATTTAAATTATATGAGTGAGTATTTATGTAATTAAATAATTAACATATTTACAATTAATTGGTTTATCCCAATAATTAAGCATAATTAATATGAATTTTTTTTACGGTCTGAATAAACTAGTCGATAGATATTAATTAATTAATGAAAGAATTATATTTTTAAAATAAACTAATTAGTTTATTAAAATAACAAAAATAATAATTATTAATATAAGAATAAAATATAAATTAAAATAAAATAAAAAACCCAATAGAGGAATCAAAGACTTTATTAACAAAAAAAATATTGAAGAATTAATTGATATATTTTACAAATAATATATTTAATTAGTACAAATAATGGAATAATAAAAATTATCGGTTTAAACTTTAATTTACGAAATTATTCCTACTCCTAGTAAAAATTAATAAATTTAAATATTGCAAGGAATAAAGAAACAATTGAATTTGACATTTTAAAACCAATTAATTACAGTAACAAATAAAAAAAGGGTAAGTTAAAATGAAAAAAAGAAAAATGATTTAGGTTAACAAAAATTAGAGTGGGATTAGGATGTGTGTATAAAGATATAAAATTGTGAAAAAGAAATTTTACAAAAAGTATAAGAATCTTTATAATTTACCTGTTATAACCATATGTAACCTGAAAGAAATTATTACTTAATAGAAAAGATATAAAATCAAGCTACATAAAAAAAATTTTTGATAAATGATTAAATTCTGAAAGTTAGAGGTAAAAATTTCTGTCAAAAACACAAATAACACTGTTATAAAATCATATTTATATGTTTATATATATATTTTTTTGTTTTTATGATATATACATATTTATTTCATAAATTACATTAAAAATTTAATTTAAGAAATTTGATATATGTAAATTTTAAAAATCAAAAAATTTAATGACATAATAATTAATTAAAAATTCTATTAAATGATTTATTTTATTTTATTGTTTTTTTTTGTCAATTAATATATTAATTAATAAAGCATTGCCTGCGGCTTAAAATTTTAGTGAAGACATTAGTGATATTGAAGATAGTGATGATGATATGAGTAATTTAGATGGATAAGGTTTTTCTAGTTTAGACGATGATGATGAAGATGATGAAGATGAAACAAAATCTTATTAAACATATAAAACTGGATATAGTAGTTAACATAATATTTAAGGACCATCTTTAGAAATGAATGAAAAATATTTATTTGTGGAAAAATTAATTTAACATTTAAAAAAATTGAAAAACGAGAATACTTACGGAATAGTGAATTTTTTTAATTTTAGGGAAAGAGAGAAAAATAAATGGTATTTTATAGATTTTGAAATTGAATTTTAATAGCCCGAATATTAAAAAGAATTTCATAATTCACTTTTGTATAAAATGAAGGATAGCAATAATGTTTATCTTAGATTACCTGATGATTTATACATATAATTAAATAAATTCACTGATATGGAAAGCAAATAGCTAATAAAACAGTAATTATTATAAAAATTTTAAGGTGATAATTTTGAAATTGAGAATAACGAAAATTAAAAATTATTTATAAAATCTTTGGATAAGACAGTTTTACAAAAAATGGTTTGTTATATTGTTTAAAATCAAGACTTTTATAATTTTTAATAAGGATAAAAAAAAAATTGTTTTATTTTAAATTTAAGGTAAAAAAAATAAATTATTTATATTTATTTTCTCATAATATTCTATTATTTATATAGCTAAGAAGTGATATTTTCATTGATAAGCGATAAAAAATTAATTTAAAGGGTAAATAATTTTAATTTGTCTATGGATAAACAATTAACTAAAGACATGAAGTACAATTTAGTGGTTAAATATAAAGATATAAAATCAAAAGATGAGCTATTATCATAATTATAAATTATACTAAACAACAATAACTTTAAAGCATAACTTCTATAAAATGATAATTTTATAATAATTAATTTTATTGTCAATTCAAATATGATACAATTTTTAAAAAATTATTTAGAGGGTAACTATGATACAATGCTCTGTAAAACTGATATTAAAATTACATATGGGTAATTAGATTTTTTTATAAATATTTTAAATAAAGATTTAATAATTAAAAAAAAATTAAAAATTATAGAGAAAATGTAGAATAAAAGCATAGATTAATATAATATTGTTAATATTATTTCGTAGAAAAATGTCATAACGACACTTGTGTTAAATCCACATCTATAAAACACAAGAAAAATTACAATTATATTTAATAATAAAAATAAATATAAGAATAAGAATTATAATTATAAAAAATATAAAAGAAGTAAGAAAATCAGAAAAAATTATAATAATAAAAAGAAAAAAAGAGAAAAGATAATGAAAAAAGGATAAAAGAATAAAAATAATAAGAAGAATATTAAAGGAAAAAATAAGAAGAGTAAATTCTTTAAAATAAATAAGAATATTTGATAAGATAATTGGAAGAAGATTTAATTAATTAAAAAATTAGTTATAAAATAAATTAAGAATAGTAATTTAATTCTTAATAAAGTAAACCATGCGGATTAAGGCAAATTTAAAAACCTGTATATGATGAAAATCTACAATCATTTCAAAAGTAGCAATTAATTTTAAATAATTAAAAGAAATTAGAATAATAAAGGCTATTATTATAATAATAATAGAATTAATAATAGAATTAATAATATTAATAATATAATTAATAATATAATTAATAATATAATTAATAATATAATTAATAATAGAATAATGTTGTATAAAATTTAGTTCCTTAATAACATATATCTAGAGATGGAAATGGAGTTAAATAATAAAAATACTAAAAAGCTTTTTCTTTGCAAATTTCAAATTGGGATAAAAAAAATACTAAAAATTTGATTTAAAAATTAAAATAAATGTTTGAGGGTATTGCTAAAGTTATACATATAAGAAATCCCGATGATAAGTAGCTTTTATTTATTCAATTTTAAGATGAGCAAAGTCTAAATTTCACATATAATTAATGTGACTTTAAAAATGATTTTGATGACCCTAAAATTACTGTCAATTATTCGTAATATATAAAAAATAATAGTCTTTTTTATTTATTTAAATAATTTTTTTAATTTAGGAGAGAATATACAAAATATAAGAATAATTTGAAGCAAAATTAAAATAAAAATTGATAAAAAATGCTGAGTTTAATAATTTTACAATATTCATAGTACCAAATCTGTCAAATATATAAATAATATTTATTTATTTATTTATTTATTCATTTAAATTAAAAACACAATGTTTGTAATAAATATTTAATAATTTTATATTTACAAATAAGGATAAACATTTCTTTTAAAATATAAAATTGTATATTTATTTTATATTTTGTTATTAATTATTTATGCAAATCAATTTATATTAGTAAAAATTAAATAAATTTAAATTATTCAAATATATTAAGTAAAAAGAAAAATTTCTTTTTGACAATAACATAGAGTATTAAATAATATTTATTGCATTTAAATACTTTTTAAAAAAAATAATAATATATAATATAAAAACCCACCAATATAATAATTCTTAAGAAAAATAAACAAAAATTAAACTTGAAATGCAGAATTAAAAGGAAAATAAAAATACAGCGTAATATTTGTTTAAAATTTTTTTACATTAAATTATTTATTAATTTTTTTTCTCTGATCAGTTAAATGGAAAAATAATAAAATAAGCATACCTTGAATTTTAATATATTTCCTGTACCAGCCTAGACATTTCGTAATTATATCATTGAACATATAAAAAGCAAATTAAAAAGTTTATATGAAAAAAAAGACGTTAAAATAAATTCTCCTTTCAAAAAAGATGCATAGCATTGTAGATTTGAAATTTATGTAAATTTTTACAATTAAAA
This sequence comes from Pseudocohnilembus persalinus, assembly GCA_001447515.1. NCBI lineage: Eukaryota > Ciliophora > Oligohymenophorea > Philasterida > Pseudocohnilembidae > Pseudocohnilembus > Pseudocohnilembus persalinus. The sequence goes on from LDAU01000048.1 coordinate 101,091, forward strand.
AGATTAAATATAATACCAAACAATTAAGAAGGATTTGAATTTGTAATAATTCACAATTAAGGATATTAATTATTACTTAGTCCTAAAGGAAAGTCATCAAAATTTGTTAACATTAGAAGATAAAATTCTTAAAGTTGAAGGTAAATATTTACATGTATATGTATATATATATATTATATTTATATAATAAATATTTTATATGGATAAATTATAACATGTAATTTTATATTGTTTTATTTTGTTTTTGCTTAATTAAAATTTTAGCGCAATTATTTTTTATTTAATGAGTTATTTTTTTGAATACTATAAAATATCAATTTAGAGAAATTAAATGTAATATTTTATTTAATATATAATTTATTCAAATATTTATTTAAAATTTCAGGGTCTTAATTTTTAAAATATTAAACAAGTAAAATGAATTTATGATTTAACTAAAGATATATTTAGGATATTAATATTACTCGGTAATTAAGTATTCTTTAAGTTATTTAATTCATTTTTTAAATTATAACAATTTTATTTATTGTTTTATACGAATAGTAATTTATATAATTAATTTATAAAGATTGAAAGATAAAATAATCTTTAAATTTACATCATACATATTAAATCGGTCAAAATCTGGATCGATTTTTTTATTTTTTACCAATAAATTAAACTAATTAAGTAAAAATGAATTTCAATTATACAAAAAGTATTTATAAATTATATAGATGAAAAATTATTATAATATATATTAAGTAATTATATAAATAAATATCCTGAAAACACAAAATTTTACTTAAATTTAGTATAAAAGTATACAAATTTGTAATAAATAATATTTTTACGATTTATATGATTGTTTATAAATTTTAAAATAATTTAATTTTTAAATTTATTAAATATAAATTTAATATTTAAGTCTAAAGTACCGAATAACTAAATTGGGAAACAGTCTCTTAAAAAGCTAGTGAAATGAATTAAAGTAGTGATTTTTCTGATTCAGGATTTTCAAGTGATGAAGATGAGCCTTTAAACTCAAAATCAGAGACATAGTCTTATTAAACTTCCAAAACTAATTAAAGTATTTAGAAGAATAAATAATTCTCTAATTTTCTTGATTATTCACGTAATTATGTGGATAAAATATTTGTTGATTTTCGATAAAAATTCAATGATTTTGGTATTGAAAGCTTAACAAATATTAATAAAATTAAAAATTAAAACAAAGATATTATTAAGTTTAATCTATGCTTTAAAGAAGTAGAACATTTAACAAAGTTTCATAAAATTATATCAATGAAATCATATATAATTAATGATATTGATTTTAATTTACCGATATAATTATTCATAAAATTATAGAATTTTTAGAGTGAAACTCATATGGATCAATTTTAACAAAAGTTATAAAAATTTTTTAAAGAAGATGGTTATTAAATTTAAAATTAAGAAAATAAGGAGAAGTAAAATAATTTGTAGATCAATTCTGAATCGACAGATCTAATGACAAAAATTCTCTTTTTTATTCTTTAAAAAAAATATGATTTGAAAGATATCATATTTTAAATTAAAATTAGGTAATAAATTAAAAATACAAAAATATAGTGAAATACTATAATTATAAATTAAAAATTATATTAATATATACTAATATTAAAAATTTTTAAGTTAAGAATTAAGAATGCAATAATTGGAATAATATTAAATTCACAAATTAATTACCGAATTTAACAAAAAATTTGATTAATTTTTAAAAGAAAAAAAAAAGGAAAGGTAGAATTGTTTGATAGTCAATAAAACCCAGATTAAATCAATTTAAGAGTTAAGAAATAAAATATTAAAAATTTTAAAAAAGCAATAATAAAAGGGCAAAGTAGAAGGAGATTAACATTTATTCATATATTTTAAATAAGTTTCTAAAATGAATTCATTTTTGGGTAAATATTTAAAGGGGGAATATGATAAAGAACTTGGCTAAAATAATTTGAAAATTAATTATAAGTAAATTATACATTAAATATGATAAATTTATAAATATATATTAATATTTTACTAAAATAATAGCAACTCTGTGGATCCAAATAACAGAAATATAGATATATGTGAAAACTATTATTAAGAATTATGTAATAATATGGAGTTGTGCCAAAAAAAAAATAAGTAGCATAAATTATTAAAATAAGATTCATAGTAGGTGTATAATTAGGAAAATAATGATTAATCAAAATATTAAAAACCTAATTATAAAAATATAAACAATATACCTATTGGTTTCAATAATCCTTAAAATTATTAATAATAATTCAATAATAACAATTATAATAATTTTAATAATATGAACAATTAATATGGTTATATGAATTAATAAAACTAAAATATGCTATATAATAATAACTATGCTGCTAATTAGTTTAATAATAATGCATAAAATTAATAAATGTTTTAAAATTAATATTCCAATCCCAATAATTACCAGCATATTAATAATTAAAATTAACATATGTTCTAATAACATATTAATAATTAAACTAACTTAAATAATTAAAATTATAATATGGGATTTAATAATGAAGTTTAAGTAAACCCTTAATAGAAAAGAAATGGCAATAGAAATTTTAATAATTAAAATTAGAGAAATGCCTAAAAAAATATCTATTTAAATAATAGTAATAACATATAAAATTAGAGTTAGAATTAGAAAATATACTCAAAAGTATTTTCTATTGTAATTTAATCATGGAATTATAACAATACAGATTAATTTTTATAATAACTTAAAATTAAATTCGGATTATTTTCTTAGATAATAAAAAAAGACAGTACTATATATATTAATTTTGAAAATGAATAAACTTTGAAAAATGCTATGAATCAAGATTTTGTTAAAATTTTTAATGATCCATAAATCATATATCAATATTCGTAAAATAATTTAAATAAATAAATAATTTATATTTTTCTTACTAAATTGTTTATTATTAAATAAATTTATAGGAAATTATATCGATAATATCTTTAAAATAAATCCAAAATGAAAAAGTGATTAAGGCTATTGTTAATTGTAATATTTAAAATCAAATAATAAAATGTATATTTATAAATAATTCATATGAAAAATTATTGCCAAAATAATATGTGATTAATTATTTATACATAATTAAAGATATTGGAAACTGTTAATTATACAATTAATTGATTTGATATAATGATAATATTTAAATATTTGAAAACTTAATTTCTTATTAAATCATTTTAATAATTATTTTTAATAAATGTTTCCATTTAAGTTTATCTTTCGAAAAATATCCTAGCTTCATAACTAAGGCATGATATTCTATCTCTTTTTATTTTTAGATGCCAACAATTTATTTATATAAGATTAAAATAATAAAAATATTTATTAAATTAATTATTTTAAAACTTTTAAATTTTTTTAATGAAAGTATAAATATAACACCAAAATAAAATATTTTTTACAACTATAATAATAAAAAAAAATGTAACTTATAAAATTAAATTTGCTTATTTATTTTATTATCTTTTATTAAGGATAATAAAGTATTAATAATGATTATTTTTCAACAATTTTTTCAATATAAAAATAAAATATGATGATGAAAATTAAAATTGTTTATTTTTATATTTATTATTATAGTAAAAACAATTTTGTTTCTGTACTAATACCAACCACAAAAAAGTTCATTTATCTCAGTTCTATATGTTATGAATTAAATTATTAATAAAAAAAAAATAATAATAAAAATATAAATATAAAATAAATATTAGTTTTTATATAAAAGCTATAATTGCAAGGCAAATATGACAGTTAAAAGTGTTTAAGATTAGAAATTTAAAATTAGTTTATGCTTTGGCTTAATTTTAATTTATTTACACATATATTATCCATAATTATTTTCCAGAAAAATAATAAATGAAGATTATTGTTATTAACTAAATGTTATCATGAAATTTATTTTGAAATAATAAGATGAAAAATTGGGAGCCGGTTTTTTAATTTTTCACTTTTTGACTATTAGTAATAAGTTTTTGATTAGGAGTTTAATTTATTAAAGTTTTGAATTGTAAGGAATGTTTGATATTATTTAGGTTTTGATTTTGTTTTAGGTTATTGGCCATTTTACTCCAAGAAAGAAATTAATTGCATTTTATAATAATATTTATGCTAAGGGTTTAATTTGTTTAATGGATATTGTTACTTGCACAGGAACAAGCATTAAGGTATATATATGAATAAAAATATATATCATTAATATATATATATAATTATTTAGAAATTAAATTAATCACACATAATTACTATATTGCAATAATAATTAATAATAATTTTCATTCATATAAATTAATTTATTCAAAGATAAATTTAATAAGTTATGCTATTAAAAGGATAGTTTAATATTATGAATAAATAATTAATTATTAAAATGAATAATTTTTAATTTTTTAGGCATATAACCTCACTATTTAAGAGTATGAATAAAACCCAAATGCAGAGTTTATCTTTTACAGTCCATATTTAGAGTACTTTATTGTTTCAACTATCATTGGATTGGTTTCAACCTCTATAAACTTAGTTGATATGAAAATAAGATATTATAAACATAATAATTAAAATAAAAATAATGATTAAGAAGAATTTAAGTAAATATGTTATAATTCATTAAAATCTAGTTTTATTTAATGGGGTTATGGAGCGCTATGTATATTTTTTATTTATAAAAATATGTGGTATTTTGAGAATATTTATGGCTTTATTTTTGGGGAACAATTTACTTAAAATTTTGAAGACTTTAACGTTGATTAAAGGGCTGCTTATATAATGTGTGTTTTATGGATTTTATTTGATATTTATAATTAGTTTAAAAATAGTAATTATTAAAAATGGGAAATTAAAGATATATTGGTCAATAATAAAACAGCGTAATTGTGGAATAGATATATTATGAACAATAAAGAAAAGGTTAAAAATATCTGAATAAAACAAATTAATATTTTAATGAAAAATATAAATATTTATATATTTAGATATTAAATGAAACTTGTATTATAATGAATAAAGGTGTTATATATATATATTATTAATTATATAAATTATTTTTATTTAGTTTCGGTTTGATTGTTAAAATAAAATGAAAAAAAGTTTTAAATTTTCATTTTATGAATATTTCTTTATTTTTTTAATTGTTATTATAATTTTTTTATTGGCGATTTTTAGTATTTTTTATTAATTAGTTATAAAATAATCACAAATAAAATAATAAAATTCTAACAATTAAATAAAAATGGAAGAAAAGCCAAAAAAAGAATTACCTCCTAGAACTGATACTGAAACGTAATATTAAAAAAGGATTATAAAGAATACGAAATATTATTATGTTACAAAAAAAAATAATATGCTGATAATATAAAAACAGCAATCAATTTTATAAATATAAGAAATAATTTTTTCTATTAAATCTTATTATAATTTAATATAAATTGATTTAATATTTTTATATTTAGCATTATCACTTCTTCTTTAACGGATATTAAAGTTAATAAAAATTGGGTAAAGCAATATATGAATTATAGAATTAAAATAATATTTATATTATTAGATAATATTTAACTTTAATTAATTTTTTATAGGTTAATGGAGGTGATGAAACAAAAATATTTTCATTAAAATTTAATCACGACGATAAATTTATTGCTGCAGGTAATTACAAATAAGCTTTTACTTTTGTATAAATTATATAATTTTAATTAAAAATATTTAAAATAATCTAGATAATTATCATTAATAATTTGAATTTTTATTTGATTTTATAACTTATTAAAAATTAGAAGTTATAAAACTACAATTAAAAAAAATTGATTATAAAATTTATATTAAAAATTTAAAAAAAAAAATTTGATTAAATATTTAAATATAATCAAGCTTGTGAAAATGGAGAATTATAAGTATATAATGTTAATACTGGTTCTTTAGCTTACAATTTCGTAAACCAACATAAAACTCCCATTAGTGCTGTTAGATGGAGACCAAGAGGTGATAGATTTAAAACTAATAATGTATTTGTAACTACAAATTCTGAGGGTGAAATTAGCCATTACCATTTAGCTTCATGTAAAATAAAAAATACAGAAAAAAAAATCATAAAATTAACATTATTATTAATATATAAGATATGCTACACCATTTTTATAAATCTTATTTTAATTTTCATAAATAATTAAATAAAAAGTTTATTTTAAATTATAAAGAAAAGTGTTTGTCTACTATAAAGGATTAGGCTCCTCCAGGAGAAAATAATAGAGATCCCTAATTATTTTGTTTAGATTATAATCCGGAAGGGACACAATTTGCAGTAGCAGGCGCAAAACCATTTATTAATATGTATGATGAGGAATCTAAAAAAATTGTTAGGTGTTTAGGCGGTGATGGAGATTATACCCACCCTCCTCACAGTTCAAGGTACACATTTTTAATTTATTTATTAAAATTTATTGTTTTTATTATATAATAAATTCAAAAATGAAAATACAAATAATGTATTGAATTAAAATTTAACTTTATTTATAATATAAAATAGAATTTATTGCGTAAAATACGATTTAGAAAACCCTAATATACTATATTCTGGTGGATGGGATATGAGGGTTATTAGATGGGATTTTAGAGAGGGAAAATAAAATATATCAAATAATGGTAATAATAACTATTATATATATATAAAGGAAAGATTTATATTAATTAAAAATAATTTTATAATACTTATATAGGAATTGTCGGTCCTTTAATTTGTGGAGATGGTATTGATATTTCTGGAAATTATATTTTAACTGCCTCATGGAAAGAAAATCATTAAATATAAATTTGGGATAATAGAAATATGAAATTAGTTGCAAATTATAATTGGGACTAATATGTTAAAAATCCTAATGGATAAGGCGAACCCTGTTTTTGTTATGCTGGATAGGTAAATTATAGCATTTTTATATAAAATACAAGATATAATGTATAATTTAAACCAGTCGATTTTTGTATCAAAAGTTCAATAATACAATAGTGTTTTAATTTAAATTAACTATTAAAAATAATTAAATTATATGTATCTTTGATAATATAATATATATTAATAATAATTACAAAAAATAAAATAATATTTGTTTGCTAAAGTTTCAATTAAAAAAATAATCTGCATAAAGTTGTTTTTTATTAATTTTATAGTATATTTTTCAAATTTTGTTAATTTTCATGGATTTATATTTATAAAAATATTTTTTATTTAATAGTTTAGTAAAAATGATGGAGGTACAATTATTTTGGCAGGAGGTTCTGGAAGCAACGAAGTTAAAATGTTTGATAGAACTTTGGGAGAAAAAGATGTTGTAGGTATATTTGATTTGTCAAGAGAAATTGATTGTTTGGACTTTTCTAATGGTGGATATAAATTTGCCTGTGGGGGAGGAGATGGATATGTAAGAGTTTTCGGCTTAAATGTTAAGTTGTGAAATTTAATTTACTTATCTTTAGCATTTTAACTATAATTTTAAAGTACTTATAAAAATTTAATTATCATATATTCATTTTTCATTTAAATACATATATATAATATATTAATATTATAATGTATTTAGATAAATATTTTAAAATCACAATATATTTTTTATTATATTTTACTTATCATATATTACTTATATATGTCCATTTAATAATTAAATACATAGAATTACAAAGTAAACTTAATATTTATTATTGTTCACAAATAACACATTTTTATTTTCAAGATTAAAATATGCGTAAATTTTATTTAGCTAAATAAAAAATAAGAAGCTTTTTTCACACAAAAATAAGTCAAATTTTGCTATATTATTTATTATAAAAATTTTTAATTTCATTTTATATTATCTGATTTTCGATTTTTACCTTGTGTAATTTGCAATATATTTATTTATAAAGGTGAATAGAATCTTACCTTAACATGAAATTATAAATTAGAGAAGAAATAAAATAAAAAATAAAATTAAATAAAATAAAAAATTATACAATGAATATATAATAAATAGGTTTATAAAATTAATAACAAAAAAATTATGTAAAATATACATAGTAGTATCGAAATCCATTAAACATATATAATAATAATATATATGGCTAAAATAAATTCTTTTAAAAAAATGGCGGTTATGAATTGAATAAGGTAATTAATTATTAAATTAATAAAATTTTAATCTTTGCTAGGAAAATAACAGCAATAATTAATAATTATATTAGTTATTATAATAGGAATAGAGAAGTTCGCTAGATAGTTAATATAACAATGTATAAAATAATTTATAGAATTAACCCTAAATGCTAATTATTAATCAAAAAGAATAATAATTATAACATTAAGGTTTTTTATTTTAAGAGCAGAATAAGTAATTAAATATACAATATATAAAAATATTTATATTATGGGTATTTTTTATGTGAATCAATTTCGATATTTTTATTTTTGAAAAAAAATTTGTAAGACAAAGTAAAAAAATAATCTAAAAACGACTTAAATTTTTAAACTTATTTTAGATAAAAAATGATAATTATTTATAAAAAATATTAAATAAATTTTATTAATTTTATAAGGCTTTTATAATACAATTATGATAGCGGTCATAAAAATTTTAAGGAATAAAATTTTGAATCACAAATAAAAAATTAGCCTAAATAAGTTGTTGGATAACATTAAAGATCATTTACAAATTCTATTTTATAAAATCTACCTATTTCAGATATAAGATAACAAGTATCATTGTTTTTAAATTTCATTTATAATAATAATAAAAATGAAAATTTTTTAATTTTTTTAGTAAATTTTTTTTAATGAAAGTAGGGTAAGCATCAAAAATATTAATCTTAGTATTAGCTGAAATCTATTTATAATTCAGATTTAATTAACTAAGATACACAAAATGACATAACATTTATTAATAATAAAGTAAAATAAAATGGAATTAATATCTAGCATAAAAATTATAATAGTACTTAAAGAAGTAATCGATAATATTTCGATAATGTTAATATTAAGGAATAGTAGTATAAGAATAACTTTTAAATAAAAAATGGCTAAAAAAATAATTGTTAATAAGTATTATCTTAAAAATAAAAACCAGGTATATTAATGTTAGGAAATTAAAATGGGCTATAAAATAATAAAAAATATTAAAATAAAGAAATTATTAAATCAGGTAGTTAATAAATTTATAATTCTACCCACAGATCTACTGATCATATTGAGACAATTAAAAAATGTAGCTATTAAAATAAACAATATAATGAATAAACTTAAAAAAAATAATTATAATATGATAAAAATAATTATCAAAATAAATAAAAGCATTAATTTTCTTTACCATTATATAGCCATATTTATTAATAAGATAATAAACAATCTTAAAATTTAATGATTAGTGAAAGAATTTCGCAAAAAGAAAATCAATATTGCGAACCATTGAAATATAGTGAAGGCTAGAAGAAAATTAAAAAAGAATATAACTAAGAAAATTGTAATAAATAATAGAATAGCTTACCGAATCCTGATTTATAGCTTTATCAATAATAAAATACAGAAAATTAATATGATTAGTAATAAATGACTTATTAAATATAATGTTCTGGTGATTTATCTTTAAGATAAAATTAAATTTAAAAAAATTTGCTTGAAGAGTTTAAAGATGAATTATAATTATAATAGGTATAATAAAATAATATCTTTATAATTTTTTATTAAAATTAAAATTATTTTTAGGAAAACACATAATTATAACTTGATATATCTAATTTATCATTTGAAGAAGACGACATCCAAAATTTCTAAATTGAATAAAAATAAAATTCTTAAAAAATCTTAAATATAGAGAAATTAGGAGATTATAATAATAATTAAGTAATAAAAATTCATCTATTTACACCTTTTATATTTTATTTTTTATTTTTAATATATTATAAGAAAATTCCTTTAAGAAAAACATTCATATAGTCACCTGAAAAAAAAAACGGTAATAATATTTTTTAGAGAATTAAAATTTACTTTTAAAATATAAAATAGATGATGGAATATAAGAAATTTAAGATACTTAATATATACTAACCAAACAATAAGAAGTTGAAAGTTTATTGTAAATATCTAGGGCTATTATTGATAAAGCATTGGAAATTAACTAAGAATTTTGTATTTATTAATAATAATTAAGTTTGAAAAATTCATAAATAATTGATGCGCCTTTATCTATTGATGAAACATAATACGAAAAATTATATGAAGAAAAATTATAAAATCAGTTAGAATAGGTAGTAAATGTAAGCCAAAACAATAATTATAATACAAAATATAATGAAAAAGATCTACATTTACTTTAAAATGATTAATAAAATAGTGATTAAAAATAATAAATGTAGAAAGAAAATAGTTTGAATAGTAGTTAGTTTATTAAGAATTTAAACTAATAATAAATAAGTTAATAAAAATAAAGGAAATCTAGTTAAATTTAAATTTAAATTTTGAATTAAAATTAAGATTCAAACATTGAAGATTTTAATTAATTTAAAATAAAGTAAGATTTAATATAAATACAAGACTAATAATCATCAAATCAATACAACTATAAAAAAGAAAATTATGATAATAATATGTAAAATTTAATTCCTATATAAGTATAAAGCATTAATAATAGTTTTGAAATGGTCGAAAATGTGGGAAAAAAAAATAGTTTAAATAAAAAATTTTCCGATTTTTTAAATAATTTAAAAGGAGTTGATATTGTTTAAATAGAAAGTTTACATTTAAATAATAATTAAAACAGAAATAAAAATATTAACAATTTTTATTTTAAAGAAGATTCTGCCGATGATTAAGTTAATAAAGTTTATTTAAATAATTTAGGGTAAATTGATTATTTATATTTCTTTTATATTTAAAATTTGAATATTTAATAATTAATATAATATAATGTTAAAGTTCGGTATCTTTTTAAAACTCATACTAGTTTTAAGATAAATAATAATAAAAATTAAGCTAGATAATTGAAAATGAGTCACATGAATTATATTTATCTAATAAATTTGATACATATGAAGAATAATTTATTTATTTTTACGAAGAGTTATTATATTAGTATAAAATTCGTAATGAAGAAAATAATGATTAGATAAATGAGAATTTTAATTTTATAAATATAATTTCTAAAGAAAAATTTAATTAATAAGAATAAGGCTCTAACTACGAACACAATTAGTATTTAAATTCATTATAGAGAAAAAAAATTTAATAAAATAAAATTTAGACTTGGTTGTAAGTTTTGAATAATTAATAAAAAAAAAAAACTATATAAGAAATTTTTGACTTATTTTTATAATTTATGAGATGCAATAAAAGTATTCAAGCTTGGCAATAGTAAAAAAATAGGTAAATATTAAATTTATAAAAATTTGTAATTGATTGGTCTAAATTTTTCTAAAATAAAATATGCAAGGTTGTAGACTATTCTTATAGAAAGATTATTAATAAATGATTTTAAGAATCAAATTAATATAAATTTTGAAAAAAATTAAAAATAAAAATATTTAATAGAATATGAGAGTTTTAAGGGACAGATTGCCAAACTAAACAAAGAAAAATAGTGTCTAATTGAACAAATATCGTAAATTATAATTTTTTTATTTAATATTATAATAATAAATTATATTAAAATTTAAATAGCAATCATCATCAATAAACGAATTAACTTAAGCAATCTCATAAATAACAAATTGATTTGCATAAATTTTAAATTTAAGAAAAGGATAAAATAATAGAAAATTTAAAGTAGGAAATTAAATTGTAATAAAAATTATGATAAATTATATGTGTAGCCCTAAATAAAAATTAATTTCAAATTTTTAATTAAATTAATAAACACTAAAATAAATAATTTTTTATTTAACATTACGATTTTTAAATATGAATTGTTCAAAATGTTTTTTATTTTTAATCAAATAATAGTTCTTTATATATAAAAACAATATTTTATAAATCTAATTATAGATTCTTAATTAAAATTGAATATATTTTATTAAAATTATACCCAGAGCTAAATTATGACAGACTATTAAAATTAAATATTTATAATTATTATACAATGAGTAAAATTAATAAATAATTTTAAAATTTTATAAATTTTTTTCAGTCATTGATATTAGCATTTTCATAAAATGTGTATATTTTAAAATTAATTTTCTAGAATGAGAAAAAATATTTAGTAAATAAAATCCAGAAATTTGTAGCAATAATTTTATGTAATTTAATTTCATTTTATATCAAAGAAATTTAAATATAGAGAAATTAAAATTATAATAATAAAACGAAAAAATTCATCAAAAAATATATACAAATAATCGATTGTTGATATTAAAAATTATATAAACAAAAGGATTAGTTAATATTTTACGGTATTTTGATAATTATTAAATGAATTACAAATTACTAAAAAATTAAAAATAAAAATAAAGAAAATTTTTTTATCAAAAAATAAAATAAACTTAAAAAAAAACTAAAACTAAAAAATAATAATAGAAAAAATTAAATGAATAAAAAACCGAAAATGATTGCAAAACATTCGGAACACGAATTAGTAAATAGTCAAATATAATCGGGAGAAAAAAGTAAACATTTATTTAAGTTATTATAATTATTTTGTGAATTGAATTTTATAAAATGAGAAGAAATTAAAATATAAGTATAAATTCTTTTTATATGAATTTAGTTTATTTATTCATTTTTTATTTTTTTTCTAATTCATAACTAAAATGAATAAGCTCATTTTTAGAAAAAGTTACCTTTAAAAATTGATATAATTTTAAAATAATATTTATATTATTCAATTATATATGTATAGACTATGAGAGATAACTATCTTTAGAAGACTAAACTGATTCAAGCTAAAAATAGACTGTTGAAGATTATTATAATGAAAATTAATAGTTTAATGAAAATTAGGAATTACTTAATGAAGAAGAGAAAAAAAATTGGTATATTTTAAATTTTGAACTCACAGAAAAATAAAGAAAAATATTAATGATCTGTAAATGGGTACTTGGTGCAAGTAATTTATTTCAATATTTTATAAAATATTAAATTAATTATTACATATGTTTATTTAAAAATTAAAAATTATTGAGATAAAAATATAAATATATATAATTTAAATGAGAACAATTAATAAAGAAATAAATTCAATACATTTATATTAATTATTAATAATTAAATAGTAAAATTACGATAACCTTTATTTATTAATTTTTTATTAATTATTTATTTAGCATTGCTATTTTTGGGAGCTTATATGTTCATTGTAGTTTTAGATAAAACTTGTCCAGAAGAAAAATATGAGTATAAATAAATGTGTGTTGAATTATTGAATAGTAAAATAAATGAGTGGTTAAAGATTTTCCCAGTTATTTGTTTTTGTTTATTAGGGGTGACTATTTTAGGTTATTATAAATTTTTCGATCCCTATAGAATTTTTATGGGTTTAGGGCTTGTAGAAATAATTATTCTATGTTTTTGTCTTTACAGTTTGGATTTGAGTAAAGCTGATGAAAGAAACTTTGCTCCTGCATAAACTTTGGTTTTATTAGTAGCTTTACTTTTATTCTCAGTTCTTTTTTTTATTTGTAGAGGTATAGTTTGGATTTATTATAGCAAAAAAATAGTTTTTTTGGGTATTGTAGGGATTTTTGCAATTTTTTTCGGAATTTCTATGTATTAAATGGCAATTAGTTGTAACGGTTGGGATGAGGGACTTGATGGATATATAGATTTTGATGATCCTTATTGTAAAATTAATGAACCCAGTGTTTGCTGGCCCAATGTTATAGATGGCTGGTTAGATTTGAGTCCTGGTTCTTGTACCATTAGCAAAAAAAAATATGATTCAACAAAAAAAGATGCACTACTTTATTACGGTTTAATTGATGATAATAGTTCATAATAAGATATTGATGCAATTTAGTATATTGCTTGGCCTAAAACAAACACATTTAGTTTCGAAAAAAGAAAATATGATACTATGTAAAAAACATTAATGGAAAATACAATTGTAGTAAATAGTTTGGATGATGCTTGGAATTAGGGATTAGAGGCCGCTATTGATTTAAATAATTTAGAATTTCATATTAATGTTTAAAAAGATAATGATGTTATTAATGCTGCTTAGTAAAGAAAAAATGACAACCCCAATTTGACAAATGGAATCGCAGATAATGTCATTATAATATATATTGATACTTTATCTAGAAATTAAGTTCATAGAAAATTAAAAAAATCAATGAATTACCTTAAAAATTACGTTTGGGCTGAAGGTGAAGAGAAAAGTAAAAAGTTTTATGAGGTAATCAATTTTTTTTATTAAAATATAATCAAATCTAATGAATATATTTTTACATTTAAATTAAAGTTTTATAGGTTCCACGCTATAGATAAGTATACAATGAACAATAATATGAAATTACATTACGATTATTAATATAAAGAAGTTTATGATAATTTTGATGATATGTAAGCTTAAGCTTAAACTGAATAATTCCCAAATTTAATGTATTTATAATTATAAATTTACTTTATTATATTTTTTTTAAAATTATTTATATAAATTAATTTTAAAGGCATTAATTTAAATAATCTGGACATATTTTAGCTCATTCTTCAAATACTTGCACTTCATAATGTTCTTTTAGAGATGAAAATTCTGCTATTTCTGGATTTTTCAACTAAGATTTTGGAGACCATGAATTTTTAATGTATGATCCTTTATATATAAATCCTGATAATTATTTCGATTCTTCAAGAGGTCCAGGTTCTGTATAAAAACTTTATTTTTATAATTTTAATATAATTTTTATGTATTTAATATATAATTTTATAAATATAATTTAAACAATATTATAAATTTCTAATTCAGATATAAAGAAGATGTGTTTATAATAAAGATACCAATGCATTTGTTTTTGACTATGGATAAAAATTTTTGGAAGCATATAAAGATGAAAAAAAAGTACTATATTTAGAATTTACAGATTCCCACGAATTGACTTCCGAAGTGGTATAATATATGGATGAACATATGTATAATTTCTTAAAAAATTGTGATGAAAAGGGATTATTAGATAAAAATACAATGTTATTTATTATGGCAGACCATGGTTAACATTTATTACCTTCATTTTATATGGCTGAATAGCCTGCAACTGATGATATGTGGTAAAAAGCTAAAGAAAATCCAAATAAATAATATACTTAAGACGTTTATAAAATTGAAAGAATGTTACCGGTTTTACAAATGATGGTAAGTAAAGATTTATTAGATAATAATGAAGATTTGGATGAAACTTTAACAGATAATAGATAAGTAATATTTGGAATGGGGGATTTAAGAAATACATTTGTTAGTGCTGTTTAAGGTGAAGGCGTGTAAAATGGGAAATATGATTATAATTTATTAAATCCTTTGACTTAGAATAATGATTGTAGAAATATAGGAATGGTCAGCACATTAAATTAGGAATAATTTTGTGTTTGTAGACCTAGATTTGATGAATGATGTATTTCTATTTTTTTACAAATTGTTTTCAAAATTTTAAATAAACCAATCTTTAATTAAAATTATATAATTAAATTAATATATATATAACATATATAAAAATTTAAATTTTACAAAAAAGTGAATAAGAAAAATGATAAACATATAAAAGGAATATTAAAATATCATTAAATTGATATTATATAAAAATTATAATTCTTTAAAAATGATTCGTAGGTTATATATATATACTAACTAACTTAAAAAAAAAAAAAATATTTTCAACTTTGTAGTTAGTTATATATTATATTATTATATAAATTAATTATAAAAAATACAAAGAATAATAAATAAATATTTGTTTGTGTATTAAAAAACTTTTGATCTACAGCATATTATAACCTCAAATAATCATTTTAAAGTTATAATATAAAAATAACTTTGAAATTGGATAATATTTTACTTATAATTTCACAATTAGTATCACTATTTCTATGTTAAATTAATTACTATTATTACTTTAAATTTTAATTTTACTTTGTAAAATTTTAAAATAGGGTTATTAAAATACTTTTTTTGTAAATTTTTGAATAATTTAAACGCAAAGATAATAATATGTATATTTAATTTAAGATATTAAATAATATATGTTAATTTAAAATTATTATGATTTCAATATCCAATTAATAATAATATTTTACGTGGTAATTAAAATATAAACCTATTGATACTTAAAAAATAAGTTTAAAATTTATTATTTGAGCCAATTTATTTATTTTATTAAAAAATAATTTTAATCATAATTTAAAAAATTTAATGAATGTAATTTATAATTTATGAATATTTTAATAATGAAGTAAGTAAAATCTCGAATAATATAAGTAAATTTATTTTTATTTTTTTGATTTATTGAAATACTTTTTTGAATTCAGTTTTTTTATTTAATATTGGTATTTATAAATTCATGGATTACTTTTTATATTATATAATTGGAAAAAAAAATTTTGAAAAAGCGTTATAAATATAAATATTTAATTAAATCTAAAATAAATTTTGACTAATCACATTTTTAATTCAGTAATTTATTTATAATTATTCTAAGTATTTAACTATAAGATAATTTTTTTGCTCAAAAAAAATTAAGGCTATTAAGTAGATATATATTTTAAACAAAGTTTAATATATTTTAAACCTAAATAAAATAGATAATATTTAAATCAGAAATTTAGAATAATAAAATAGTTAGTTATATTTACTTATAAAATTTTTAAAGTTATGATTTTTTTATGTATCAAATATTAACTTATAAAATAGGTTATATATATTAAAAAATTATTTAATCACAAAAATGAAATTCGCAAATATCTTATAGTAATTAAATTAGAAAATTTTTAGTGTTGGTGTATATAATATTTCTAAACTTTTGATATATGAGTTAAGAATTTAATTTTCAAATATTTTTAAATTATGAATTATATATAAAAAAAATTAACAAAATTTAAATTTTAAAATTAATTTATTTCTCAAAATATGCTAAAATTTGAAATTTAATAATCCTTTTTTTTATATTTGAGCTCCATTTTTCAGATTTTCTATATTTTATTCTTTTAAAAAATATTTATAAAATTACTAGATTTTTAAATTTTAAATATTGATAATTTTAATATAGATAAAATATTAATAGTCTTGAATTTTAGTTATGTATGAGTATATTTTTCGACCTTAATCGAAGAGATTTTTTATTTTTTTAAAATATTCTACTATTACTTTTTTATCTATTGGATATTAAAATAAAAACTAATCCAGTAGTTTAGATAGTTATATTTTCAATTTTGTTTTAAGGTAATATTTATATAAATAGCTTGATTTTATGATTAAATACTATTTTATTATATATTAGTATAAATTTTTATGATAATCTAGCAATATTCCGTCACTTATTACCTCAAAATAATAATAAGTGAGCTTTACAGATAAAATTATAAAAGTGTTAAAACTCAAGAAATGTTAAATTAATGAGTGAATTTTAAAATTTTTAGTTAAAATTTTTTAAAAATTAGAGATTGTAAAATAGAGATATTTTTAAAATAAAAATTTTTAATTTTTACAATATATTTTGTAGGTGGTTGAAAATATTTTTCATATTTACCTATAAAACTTATAAGTTTTTTTTTTTGCTTGCCTCAGTAAATGAAGTATTATATTGAAAAATTTTAAATATAAATCGAATAAAATATATTAAAAATAATTCCTTAAAATCATTAAAAAATTTTTTTTTTTAATTATTAATATATAAATTTTTGGAACAAGTTAGATAAAGTAGATTTGACTATTTAGATATTTTTTAATTTAATATTATTATAATTTATTGACCATTTTGTATATTTCTTTGTAGATTAATGATCTTTTATTAATAAATTATTTATATATAATATTTTAGATACACATACATATAAATACCTTTGCGAAAAGAATAAATTGTTATATCATTAATTAGTTCACATATATTTAATTTATTTATTATTTTAAACAGAATTTTCTCAATTTTCCACATAAATTTATGAATTAATGTATACAATTAAAATAGAAACTAAAGAATGAGAAATAATTTTTAATTTAATGAAAAAAAAAAATAATAAATGAAATTCGTCAACTATATGAAATGTTTGATCAAACTAAACAGCGTGTGAATTGAAAAAAAAACAAAAAAAAAATTAGTAAATCAATAAAAGAAAAATGTTGGAGCAAGACCTTATAATTTCGCAAAAATTACTTAATTAACTATTTAATTTATAAGCAAAAAAAAAAAAACAAATAAAAAACAAATAAAAAAAATTAAAAATAAAGAGTCTTCCAAATAAAAAAAAAATAATCTGTTCGCCGATGATGAAAGGTAAAATGTCAACTTAAATTGCTTAGAAAATGATCCACTTACAGTATAACTAGTCTCTTGCTGTCGAAGAATAAGTAATTATAATTTTATAATATTAAAAAAAAAATACGAACCCGTTCAATATTTATATAAATGACATTCATTATATAAATTTTTATGTTAATTTTTTTTTTATTCAATTTTATTTTATATATTAAACAAAAAAATTTATACTTGGTTGCGTATTATTTATAGAATTTTATATAAATTTTTACCATTTATTTTTTATTTTAGGGTCACCACACTAATTTATATGAGAATTTGGAGAAAATTGGCAAGGGAGGGAATGCTACAGTTTATAAAGGTACTAGAAAATAATCATATTAAAAGAAAATAGAGGAAAATTAATAAAAAAACAAAAACAAAAAAAATATATAAAATGGAGATAAAAATGAGTAAAAAATTTAGGAAAATTGTGAGTAAAAAGTGGCGATTAAAAAAACAAATGCTATGAAAATAGACTCATTATAAACTTTTATAGATGAATTTTCTATTTTGGCAGCCTGTGAACACAAAAATATTTTGAAATTTAACAGGGCCTGGTTGGAGAAAAAAAAAGAAAAAAAAAATTTTTAAAACGAGTTAAAAAATTTTGTGATAAGAAGCTAGTCAGCTGAAAAAATAGAAGACTGGGATTTTGAGAGCGAAAGTGAAAATTTTAACTGTAAAAAAATAAGAATTGGTGAAAATTTTCAAATTGAAGATGAAATTATTATGGATGAGGAAAAGGAAGAAAATGAATTTGACAATAAAAATGAAAATGAAAATAAAAATAAAAATGAATTTTTATTGGTTAATAATTATTAATTTGGTGTTCTTAAAAACAACAAAAAATTTAGTTAGTAATAATTAGATAATGTCAATAATTATTAATTCGATATTAATTAACTTAATAATAGTATTAATTAATTTGAAGATGAGCATGAAGAAAATTTTTAATTAAATAATCAGATAAGTAAACATTAATTGTAATAAGAAAAAGATGATTTTGAAATAGAAGAAGATTTTTATTTTGATGAAAATTAAAATGAAAATGATATTTTTTAAAAAGAAGAAAAAAAAGAAGAAATAGAACATTCTTAAGATTTGTCAGAATTAGACGATTTATTAGAATTTGAGTAAGAAGATTTAAAATTGGGGAGAAAAAATAAGTCTTGTATTTAGGACATAAAAACAAATTCTTGTAAAAAATAAAAATAATAAGTGTATGGGTTTATCGAAACTGAATTGTGCGATGGCACGTTAGGACAATATATTATAAATAGAAACTAGGATTATTTTTAAAAAATTAGCTAAATTAGCAACAATAGTTTAGAATAAGAAAAAATGAAGGCTGAGTACTTCAATTAAGCTATAAATATTGCAATTTAAGTTATTAAAGGAATATAATATTTACATAAAGAAAAAAAATAAGCCCATTTGGATTTGAAGCCTTAAAATATTTTTTTTAAAAATTTAGACAACAGTAAAATGGAAGTTAAAATCGGAGATTTAGGTAGTTGTAAAAATAATGAGAAATTTTTAGAATTTTTAGACGAAATATAATTTACTCCTACTTATGCTCCTCCTGAATATTTAGACTTTTAAAATAGCAAGTTAAATAAAAGTAAAAAAATGCAAAAAAAATAAAAGAAAAACTCTAAGGAAATGTCTGGGAATTCTTTGTTTAATAAGTAAAATTGTCAATAAGAGCCTAAAAAAATTGAGAAAAAAGTATTAAACGCCTTTAAATTTGATATTTTTAGCCTGGGCGTTATTTTAACAGAGCTTTTTATTCCTATGTAAACAAGTATGGAAATGTTATATTTGGTCAAATTTTTGGGATAAAATAGATAAAATATCGATTAATAAAAATTGGAAAAATTGACTAATAATTTATTAAATTAGTAAATACTGGAAATAATTATTTAATTACTAAGTAATGACGTAAATTCCCGACCAGATATTAATGAAGTTGACTCATTATTTGAGTAAATGTAAAACAAAATGTAAGAAAATAATTAAGAACTAAAAAATTAGTAAAAATAAGAAGATTTATAAAAAGGATAATTATAAAAATAAAAGAAATAATTGAATTAAAAAGAATAGTAAAATTCAGAAATTTTATTTGAGACATTATAAAAGGATATTTATAAAATCCCTAGAAACAGTTAGATTTTATTAAATAAATTAGATAGTAATAAAAATGAACTGATATATAGTAATGAAATATAAAAAGAAAATTCAGAAAAAAATCAGTAATAAGAAAGTTTGACTTAGTTTGAAAATTTCGAAATAGATTCCATAAATGACATATAGGGTATAGAAGATGAAAAAGATCTAATTTTAAAAAAAAATTATTTTTCTTCAGAAAAAATTTGTATATAGGATCAAGAAAAACCTTTTTTATAATAAAATTAAATAAATACTAAAAATTATAGTAACAAAGAAAAAGAAAAAGAAAATTTTGAAATTTCCAATAGTGTTAATAATAAAAAAAATAATAATAAAAATAATCATTTATAAATAAAATTGTAAATGGAAAAATAAATAGCAAAATAATTATAATAATAATAGAACTAATTGGAAGGAAGCGAAACTGAGGACAATTTTTACGAAAGTACTTTGTGTTCCTCAGGTGACTGCTCTCAAAATTAGTAATAATTTATAGAGTTTAACTCTTAGTTTCGTTTTTTCAGCGATAGTAAAATAAAAGAAAATTCCCAAATTTGGCTAAATAAAGTTAGTTTTGGAGAAAAAATTTAAAATAAAAAGGGAAACATTTTTTCCTTTTAATTGTTCACTTAGTCGATGAAAGATAATTAAGAGTTTGACAAGAAAAAATTTGAAGGTATTTAGGATTAAAATTAGGAAAAAATTCGAGAAAAATGTGAGTTAACCCCTGAAAAATAGAAGGTTTTTGACAATTTTGCCAGTAAAAGTTCTTAAAAATTTCAAGAATTGTAAAAATAAAATTAGGAATAAAAATTAGACTATAATTTATAGAATGATTTATTCATGATATAGTCTTGTAAATTTGACTATTTTTGCAGCAATTCTTTGCATTAACAGTTTTAGGGCATAGAAATAGATGATATTATTGAAGAAGAGGATTTTGGGAAAGGGAGTTTTGGCTCTGAAATTTTGAAATTTGACTAAAATATAAAAAAAGCCTTTTCTTAAACATAAAGTTGTTAATTCGATAAAAAAAATGTGTGAGGGGGAAATTTATTGGGATTTAAAATTGAAAAAAAAAATAAACAAATAAATAAATAAATAAATCAATAATAATAATAAGAACTACTAAATTAATAATATTTTAATAAATAATATAAATTTTGAGCTATTTTCATAGAATAAGAATTTTATTTTTTGAAATTAGCTTTAACTGACTAGCGTTTTAATAATACAATAACTGATGTTTGTTTGTTATTTTATTGAAAAATATTTTTATATATTACTAAGAATAATAAATAACTTATGATGATTATTAAATTTTATTAGATTTTAATTAAAAATTACTACTACTTATATATAAATATATAAAAATAATTATAATAATAAAAACTGACTAAAAAATCTGAAATTAATTAATTAATTTTTACTAAATCAATTTTTATTATATAAAATAAAGTTTTTTAATATTATTATTATAATTATATTAAATATAAAAAATTTTTAGAAAGATTCTTAACAATATATAAAATGGAATTCATATTCTAATTAGTTTATAGATTATTTTAAAAATATTTTGACTTAATTTCTAAAATAACTTAAAAATAATATATTATAATTCTTTAATTTTTAAATTTTTACTGACTTTGGTATAATTGTATAGTTATTTATTTTGCCTAAAATAATTAATAAATATTAATGTTTTAAATTTTACTATTAAATAATTTATGAGCTAAAGTTGACTATTATAAAAATAATTAAAAATTATTATTTTTTTTTATAAATATTAATATTTTCTTTTATTTTGAAAATTAAAAGTAAATTTTGAAAAAAAAAACTTCAAATATTTTGAAATTAAATTTAATATTTGAAAAATATTATATTTTTTTATATTAACCAATCTTATTAAACATAATATATAAATAAAATTATATTTAAAAAAGTATATTTACTTTATGATTCAAGAACAACAGTGAAAAAATTTAAAATAAGAAACCAAAATCCTAAAATTCTAACATAAAAAAAAAATAAAAAGAATAATATAAAAATAACATATATAAATTAAGATATAATGTATAAAATTGATAAAAATTTTGAATAAAAACTGAATAATCCAGAATAATTATAAATTGTAATGAATAAATAAATCAAAGAGAATTGGTTAAAAGAAGAGAGCGAAGAATATTTTATATTTTTATTAAATTCGTTTAAATTGCAATAATATTTGTTCTCTAAAGAAAAAACTTCAAAAATAAAAAAAGTAAAAAAAAAATATGATAACCATAATTTTTAAAATTGATATGTAGATAATAATATCATTCTCCTCATAAATATTTTATTTAATAGTTTGATTTTTTTTATATATATTTTTTATTTATAAATAAATAAAGGAAATAATGGATATTAATTAGTTTGGATTGGAAGCTTTTAAATTATAATAACCAAAATTTTTTGAGAATAATTGTGTTATTACCCCCGAATAATGGGATAGAAAGTATTAATTGGAAAAAACAAGTAATTTACTATTTTGTTTATAAATTTTAAATGAAATAAAACTTTAATTAAAAAGATTTGAATATTTATAATTATTTTTTTGTTATCTCATATAAATAAATAAATAAATAAATAAAATTTATTATTAATTGAGTATATATATATAGGTAAGGTTACAGGAGGGATGAGAACAAGAGTTTGTTAAATATAAAAAAATGATATAATTCAAATAAATGGTACTTAGATAAAAAGTTTGGGCTTTCCTAAAACTGCATTTATTTAGGTTTAGGTAGATTTATTTATTTATAAATTTAATATACAAAAAAAAAAATATTTTCCTTTTTTACTTTTTATTTCATGTATTTAGAGCTCATATAACAATTTAGAAAAAAAACTGAAAAAATCAATGCTTAATTGGAAAAAAAAAAGTTCAAGAGCTCAAGCCAGTGAATATGCTAATTATAATTATGCAGAAGATGAATAAGAAGAAAAAAGGTTATTGGTTTATACTGATGAAAGATAAAAAGGATTAGCAATATATATATAAGATTTTCAAGTTCTAGAAAATTTTAAAAATTATATTATAGCCAGTAAAATTAAGCATATTAATTTAATTATATTTTAATTTGACTAATATTAATATTATTTATTTACTAGAAAATGCTATTAAGTACATGAAAAATAAGCAAGAGATATAAGATAGTATAGAAGGAGCGAATAATTTGTTTAAATTTTATTTGTATAGAAAATTTTATGAAAATTTAACAAGTAGAGCGAAATATTTAAAGGCTTAAAATGATAAATATTTTGCCAAAAATTATATGTAAGGGTAAAAAATAAGAAAAGTATTGTAAGATTCAATTTTATGCTAATTTATTGAAAAATGGATAAAAGTGGCATAAATTAATAAAGAAATGTAAATTTAAGAAGAGGTTTTAAAAGCTTTTAAGTTAAAATAATAAGAGTAATAGGAGAATTAAGAAAAACTATAATTATAATAGTAGAAATAAATATAAATTGACGAAGATCAAAATAGTATGAATACAGAGTAATTTAATAATTAAGAAAGTTAAGATATGGTGCCAAATTTATTATAAGTAATTTTTTTTAATGAATTTATTATACTATTATTATTGAGTATTTTAATAAATATATATAATTAAAAAGAATAAATTTCGATCCTAAATAATTCAAATAATTTTATTAACAGCATTAGTTCAGCAACCAAGAAAGAGAAAATAATTTTACCCCAAATTGTAAAAAATAATCTACTTAAATAAATGATTTGAATATGGTAGATTTTTAGAATTAAAAGTATTCTACTTTTAAAGAAAGTGAAGATTAAAAAAAAAGTAAATATATAAATAAAAAAATAAAATAAATAATTTTTTAGAAAAATTTTAAATTTCTGCTAAAATTTTATGTTTTATTGTTTTTTACTAAAAATTTATAATTTTTATTAAAATTTATTATTAAGATTCTAGTTCTTAACAACTATAATCGCAAAATAACAATAATTTGGAACTTGATAATAGAAACAGTTTTTACTTTATTTAACAGTAAAGAAAATAATATGATACAAATAATTATGATAATGAAAATTTAAATAATAATGATATAAAATAGTATATAGAGGGAATTTTAGGAAATATGATAAAAGATTTTTGCTATTTATGGAAATAAAAGGCTTAATAAAATTATATTTAGGACAATTTTATGCTTGAAACCTTACTTATAAGAGCAAATTATTTAGAAATTTTACAAGATTTTTATATTATTAGACCTGTTATAGTATTAAAATTGGAAAAAGTAGGCAAATATTATTATTTATATAAATTTTAACATTTAAAATTAAACATTATTAAAAAATTTAGACCAAACAGTAAGATTTAAAAAGAATAGTTTATCCGAATAAAAAGGAGTAAAGTGAATAAAGTTAGTTAAAGAAAAAAAATTTGAACGAATATTTAGAATTAGAGTTATAAACGGAAATGGAAGGATATTCTTAATACTCTGAAAATTTTATAAGTAAAATATTAATATAAATATAAATATAAATTAATTTAATTTTATATTTATAAAAATTTTCATAAAAAATATAAGAATGGAAGTTTGAAGAAGGAATTTACAATGGACATTAAATTAAGGTAGAATAATATAATGAAGATGATATTTTGGTGGTGGAACTTAGAGATAGCATTAATTTGGATAATAATTTGATTGGTAAAACAAAAATTTCTTTAAAATAACTAGGTTTAAATAAAAATGGAAATATATTAAATTTGTCTATTCCTATTAGTTAGCAATAAATAATGGAAAGCTAAAATTAAATGGAAAATTTATTTTGTTTTGAAAACTTTTCAGATTTTTCTACAAAATTAGAGTTAAATTCTCAATTTCAAGAAACTAATGAAAATAACTAATAAGAAAATATAAAATAATAAAAGAAGTTACAACAGTAATAAATGTAAAAAATTTTGATGTAAAAATAATAAGAATTTAACAATTTGAAAGAAGGATTAAAATAGGAGAAAATATAGGTTATGATTGAGATAGAGGGGACTTTTTTAATTGATGATAAGAATTAAAAAAATTTGCAATAACAACAAAATTAAAATATAATTAATTAATAATTAAATTTTTAATAAGATAAATTTGTAAAAAATGAAGAGTTATAAAATTAGGAATTCTAAAATAATATTATAAATTAGAAAAATTAGTTGAATAATAATAACTAGAAAAATTAAAATATCTCTAATGAAAGTTAATAATTTTAGGAAAGAGACAATAATGATAGAATTTAAAATACCTTTAAAAAAACTAATTTTATATAAAAAAAATTTACCGAGCATATAGCTGTCGACAATTATTTTATAGAGCCAGTTTATTAAGAAAAAATACAAATGCTTGATTTTGATATAGAAAAATTAAAACTTGTGTAAAATTAATTAGAAAAACTAAAAATAAGGGATAAATTGGACAATATAGGATTGAACACTAAAATAAATCCCTAATTAGAAATAAAAAAAATAAAATAATAACTTGCTCTATATTTGATGAGAAAAAGTTAGATATAAGCAGAAATTGAAGGTAATAATTTAGATTATATAGTTTAAATAGAGGAAATTATCGCTGAATAATATGAAGAATTAGAGTAAATTTTGGAGAATGAAGTAAATAATTCCAGTTAAAATAGTTAATAAGATTAAATATTTATATAGTTACATTAGATGTAAAAATAAAATTAGTAAAATGAAGTTTTTAATTTAAAAAAAGTTTTCTCGACTAGGTAATTATTTATTTTATTTTTTTTAAAAGTAAAAAAATTATATAAAATATTATTATTTTGTAATTAAATTTATTATCAATTATTACAATAAGATTTTTGTGGCGAAGTAAATGCAAATCAGCTTTTGAAAATTTATAAATAGTAAGTTAGAAAGGATTTCCCAGCGTTTTAAGATATAATTTGTGGTAAATGGTAGGAAATACTGATATTTTACAGTTAATGGCTAAAAATGTAATAAAATTAACTGATTTCATAATTTTCATCATCTTTATACAATACAAATTTAATTATTAATATTAAAATATTATAATTTTCTTATAAACAGTTTATCGAAAAATTTGAGTTGATTCAAAAATATGAATTGAGTTAATAATAGCATTAGTAGTCTTAAATTGATAAAGAATATTGGGAATAAAATTTGGAATAAAATTTACTGGATGATAGATAAAATTAGCATTCTGAAAATTAAGAAGAAGAAAACACAGATAATAATGAGGATTTTTAAGCCTAAGGTGATAAAGAAATGTCATAATTTTTATATGAAAAATTGTTGAACGGATTTAGTCAGAAAAGAGGTGAATTTTAGGTTTTAGAATAATAATTCATAGATGATTTGCAGGAATTTAGAGAAAATTATTTTGACATTTTTGGAACTAAAATTGAAATTAACAGGTATAAAAATATATTATGTGCCTTTATTTATTGGAATGCTTTGAATTCTTTTCCGGTTAGTTCAGGACATAAAAATGAAATACAACTTATTTATCATAAATCGCAGATCGATATTGTTAATAAATTATGGATTTTGGCAATTAAAAGTTGTTCAAAGTAATTTAAAATTTTATAATTTTTTTATATATTTTAATTTTATCTTTTTTAATTTTAATTTAAAATATCATTATTTTAAGAATTAGTGAAATAAATTCTAGAAAGTTATTGGATATCACAAGTAGCCAACATTTTTCTGATAATTTTTTAAATTAAGAAAATTAGTATTAAAAATCCAACAATATATCATTTTAATAAGAATCATAACAGTTTAGTTAATAAAGTATGGAAGATGTGTTTAAATAAATAGAAAATGAAGTTTTTTGGTTATTTTTAAGTATTTTCATAAATATCTAAAAGCCATATTTCACTTTTATAAACAGCTTTAATATTTAAAATGACTTTTAGCATACTTTTAATAGTACTCATGTAAGTAACATAAACACTTAAAATTAAAATTTCCTTACATAACCAAATAATAACTTTAATATTCAAACTAATCCTAATTTTAACGGTAAATTGGTAGGACAAAATTTGCCTTTAAAATCCACATTGTAAATTGGTATTAAAATGGATATGCTTATGCTAAAAATCGCAGTCAATATATAATATCCATAAATAATGGCTAAATTTAATTAAATAGGGTAAAATAAAATAAAAATTAAAAATATAATAAAAATAATATAGTATACAAATTATAATTTTAGAAATTTGTAAAAAATACTTAATTTTATGATATTTATTAGATTTTCTATTCAAAATTAAAGAGTATTTTTTAATTTTTTTTTATATTTTTTTATATTTTTAAATTTAGGGTACCTATAGAGTATTATTTTGGAGAAGAATTTTTGAATATATTTAGTAATACATTTAGAATTGATATATTATTTAGAATATGGGATATTTTATTTTTTGAAAGCACTTAAGGTGAAAAAATAAAAAAATTTTAAAAAAAATAATAAGATGGTAAATAAAACAATAGTTATAACCAAGTTAAATGGTTATATATAGAAATAATATTGTGCTTATTAAATGAAAGTTAAAATGAAATATTAAATTGCTAGAATCCATAAGAAATTTAATTTTTACTTAGGTTTTATGGTATAAAAAATACATAGACATACTTTATAATATTATATTATAATTTATTATGATATTTTTTTAATATATATCTAAATATAAATTAGGGTTTTACGCATTAGATACTGATAACTTTATTAAGAGCATTCTTGATTCAAGAGAAAAAAATGAGAATAAAAAATTATATGAAGAAGTTTTTAGGAAATTGGAGTAGGAAATTTAAGACAATTATTAAAAAAATGTAGTTGAAAATTTATGTATTTAAAAACTAATATAAAGTGATTAGATTGCAAGTGGAACAGAAATTCAATTTTCTTAAATATACAAAATAGTTCAGGATTTGGAGAATCGGTCAGAAACAGAAATTCATGTATTAAATATGTTTTATATGTGTTAAAATTAATAAAAAGAATTAAACTTTATTTTATTATTATAATTTTTATACTAATTTGTTCTTTTCTCTTTTTTATTAAGAATGCTCGATTGTCACCTGAGAAGAAAAAATAAATTAGCCAAATTATTAAAAAAAAAAGTAGTTATAATTCTGTAAGTGATTCAGATAAAATATCTCAATAATTCGAAGAAGACTTGTTTATTAAATAATATGAATATCAAGAAAATAGTTAAATAAACTAACAAAAAAACCAGAATAGTCTAGGAAATTTTTAAACGCCAAATAAATAAATTTTGAGTTAAAATATATTATAAAAGTAGTTGGATTTTGACAATAATTCAAAAAACATATCCCTACTAAATAATAATTAAGAATAGTAAGTTTTACCTTTTTTTAGTGAAAGTAAGTAAAAAAATATATTTAATAAAAATAATAAAAGTGATTTAAGTGAATTTGGAAACCTAACTATTAATAATAACAATGAAAATAAATAAAATATGAAAAAACAAATAAATTTTAATATTATTAATGAATTGATCGGTCCCAATAATTAAAATAAAAATGGTTATATAAAAAATGAAATAATATAAGATATTAACATAAAAATTGTACATTTATATTTAAATCGACTAAAACTTTTTTGGTCTGAAAATAGGGAAATAGTTATGGATATAAAATTTGGTAATTAAGTTAAAAAAGATATTAAATTGAATGTGGATACTTAAATTTATTTAAATTAATATTATTAATTTGAATATCAAAAAGTAAGATTAAATATTTTTATTCAAAATTTAACTATTATAAATATTTTTTTATTTTAATATTAAAAACTTTTTATAATTAAGGAATTGAGTGAAAATATAGACATATTATTTTATGGAATAAATGAAGAAGATAGTTAATAAAAAGATTTAATTAAGGTTGGAAAAATATATCTAAAAGATTTTCCTGTAAATTAATTAGTTAAATGTCATTTAGATTTATAGGATGTATAGACAAATATTATTTTAAACAACTATTCAGTTTCTGGTAAAATAAAATAAAAATTTATAATATATATATATATTTAAATATATTTTTGACTAATAAAAACTATTAATCTATTAGATTTGGAAATAACTATAATTTTGGCAAGTGATATTAATTTGTAAAATTATTCATATAAAATTAGTAATAAAAATAATAAAAAATAAGGAGATAAATAAATTCTAGAAAATTATAGTAATTTTTTTTTTTGGGGTTAAAAATATTCTTAGCTTGAAACGATTGGATCAAAAGTTAATATAAAAAGTTTAATAATAAAATTTAATTAGGCTTTAAAAAATGTAATTGATTTTGAAAATATATAAAATTATGCTTTTTGCAAAAATAATATGGATTTATGGAGAATAAGTAAATAAGAATAAAAATATATAATAATTAATACTAAATTTTTCATTAATTTATAATTTTTGCTTTAATTTAGATAGTTTAAAGCCATATTAAATATATAAAGGATTGATTAAATATTATAAATTAGAGGCAAAATGTGTTGATTTAGGGTAAACAAAATAATTATTAAATAGTTTTAATAAAGTTTAGTAAAAATATAAAAATAAAGTATTAATTTATTAAAAAATATAGGTAGATTTTTTATCAACTTTTGAATTTAAATGAACTTAAATAGTATCAATTGGCAGATTTTTTGATGATATCAGTTTTATTTACCTAATCTACATTTAATTAAAAAATGAATTTAATTTATGATATTGTCCAAAAATTTAATAAATAAAAGGGTAATAAAAATTAAATAGATATATTTTTAATTTTTATTAGTTTTAAATAAACTTTTTATATATCTTATTTGATAAAATATTTAATTAATTAGATCATATCAGTTTAGCGAAAGTAGTTGAAGTTGTTTAATTCTTATACTAAACTTTATCTGTTTATATCCCTTAATAGTAAATATAAGAATAAGTTGAATATACATATCGAGGAAATATTAATAGAGTTTTATAGGTACATAAATAAAATCTTATAATTATTTGATTTATTTTTAAATTAAGTGATTTAATTATTGTATATTTAGGCACAGATTAAATTTTAGAAAAGTGAAATAGTTTTGGATTTTACAAAAGAGTTTGAAATATTTTAAGAATATTTTTTTTTAAAATTTGGAAGAAAAGACATAGTATTAGGAGACGAAGATAAATTAACAACATTTAAAACAATTTTTGAGGAGAAGTTAAAATTAACATTTGACGAAAATTCTAAAAAATTGGACAAAAGAATTTTATCAGTAAAAGTGTCATCTCAAGGCAAAATTAGGTTACATTAATTTTTGTTAGACCAAGAATGGAACATTTAAAAAAGAATAATTCTGGATGATAGAGATGATTTACCCTTTTATATACCTGAAAAATATAATGCAACCTAAAATGTAAATTTTAATAATATTTATTACGACCTTATTGATTTTTTTAACATAAATTATTTTTTAATCAAATCCATATAATATATGGGTTTTATTAAATAATAAACAAACAAAAGTTTATATAAAAACAAAGTAAAACAATATTGGTGATTATTTTTTTTTTTGGGTTTGATTGAAATAAAAATCTTATAAAAAAATCAAAAGGGTTCTATATGAATATTAAATATATTTATTCAAAAATTATAATATAATTATATTAAATAATTTTTTTATTTTTTAGCTTTTATTTAGTTAAAGTAACATTATTTCGGTAGGTAGCTGCTTTTAAGAATAGGTGAATAGAGAATAGTTTATAAAAGTTTTAAAAAAGTTACCATTATTAGAATATTTTTTAAATTTTGAGAACGTATACTTGGTTTAAAAAAATTTTATTAAAAGTTATTAAAATCAAACTTAAAATTCTTTTATACAAAACCAAAATATTAGTGGAATAAAAAATTAAATTCACAGATAATTTTAAAATTACTATGATAACGAAAACGAAAAAATTATTAATATTTAGTAATAATAGTAACTATAATAATAAGAGAAAATTAAATTTGCTAGAAACTTAAGTCAAGTAAATAATGCTTAAATAAAATTATAGCTGCAATTTAAGGAAAGGGGTAAAAACTACCAAATATAAATAAATTTAAGTTAAATTGGTATAATTAGCTAAGAATAAGAGGCAAATAGTAAGCTCTTAATTGAAAATGTATAGGAAAATTATATAAAGAAAATATAATAAATTTAGAAACAAATGGAAGCGGGATAGGAAAATGAATAAAAATAATTTTATCAAAATTTAAAATAAAAATATTTATTAGAAATTGATTAATAAAATAAGTTAAATTTTAATTAATAATAAAGTATTTAATAATAATTTTAAGAACAATTAGAATAAATTGGACATAATTCTACAAATTAGAAAAATTAATAAGATAGTACCAATAATTTATTTAGTATTGATTTATAGTTAGATTTATTTTATAAATTGAGTAATTTTATAAAGACTTTGGAATTAGCAGTTTTATATTTTTATATAATATTTTAGAAAAATTCCAATTAAATGAAAAATGATGCACTAAATTATCAATAAAAATAGACCATTTAAGATTAAAATTATAAAGGATTTTAAAACATAGATAATTTGTGCATAAATTTTGACTGTTTCTAATAAAATTATGATATTTAAATTTACTCCAAAAATTATGAAAAAGTGAATTTTTAAAATAAATAAACTTTCATAGATCTTCTTATGGGAATCTTCTTAGTAATTAAATTAATTCAAAAAATATAAAATGGCAATTATCTAAATATTTAATTCATTAATTTGAATAATTTTTGAAAGATTCTAATAATTTTTTTATTTAAAAAAAATAGATTAATAATTTTGAAGAAAAATTAATTGATAAAAATACTGAAGAGGATGCAATTTTGCTAAAGCTATGTATATACAACAACAATAGTGAGATATAAAATAAGTAATATTTATTTTTTTCATTACAATAATAAATAAAATTATATTTAATTAAAAATTATTTATAATTTGTTTAGTAAAAATTAATCTATAGAAGAGAAGAAAAATGATTAAGATTTTAGTTTTGAATAGATAAAAAATAACAATTACTAATACAAATACATAGATAAAATATATAATTAACTTGGAAAATTCTTTTACAGTGACCATTAATGCGACTGGTAATTTAAATGATGTATTTAAATTGTTTTTAAAATTAAATAAACTAAAAATTATAATAGGTTACCTTGTAAAATTGTGTTCATTAAAGATTCTAAAAATAATAAAAATTTTTAAAATTCTAAAAATTATTCGACGCATATAAGTTAAAATATTAAATAAAAATAAGAAAAAAAATATTATTTAAGATTTAAATAATGCCCTTAATGTAAAAAAATATATATTTATTATTTTAAAATTAATAAACTAAAAATATTAGTAAAATAAATCTTATATTTAATAATTAATTTTTTAAAATTTTATTTAGATATTTATGTAAAAAATTAATGTGATGTTATTGAATTATCAAATGAAATTAAACAAGAAAATAATATTTAATAATTAATTATTAACTAATAATGAATTAAATATTTTTTTTCGTTACTTTAATTATTATATGTATCATTTAATTTTAAAATGATAATTAATATAAATTATACAATTTTCTGATTATATATAAAGAGATTAATTCTTCTTATTTATTTCTTAATTTATTTACCAAAAATATAAATTTTATTATATTAAATACCTCAATGTTAAGAAATTTGTAAAATTAAAATAAATTAAATTAAAAAATACTTACTCAAATTTTAAAAATAATTTATAAAAGTTGAAATAATAAATTTAAATAAATATCAAGAGCACAATATAAATAATTTTCAAAAATATTTAAATATAATTAAAATAGAAAGGGGAAAAAATGGGGTAAACTAATACAAAAAATTCTTGGAAAATTATATTTCCTCAACTAAATTAAAAAGTTTATTTTGATGTAAATGATAAATTAGTTTAACCAATGTTTGTAGATGGAAAATTAATTAATACTACCGATATAGATAGCGATAACCAGCCTTCTTATAATTTTAAATAACAATTAGTTGTAAATTTTTATATTAAATTTTTTTAAAATTTAACTTTAACTTTTATTATTGAAATTTTTTATTTTATCTTTATGAGATTTAATATTCTTATAATATAAATTTTTATAAGAAATTAAGCGCTGTCTGTGATAAAGTTTAACTTATAAATGGAGATTATTATAATGAATAAGTACAACCATAATAAAGTATAATATAATATAATAATAGTTTTTACAGGGCTTTAGGATATGGATTTTTTATAAATATAATAAAATCTAAAAGCATGCTATCTTAGCTGAATTTGTAAAAATTTATAAATTAATTAATGGATGAAAGAGATGAGGACCTTGATTTTCAACTTAAATCAAATAAAAAAACAATTTCGCAAATTCACCGAGAATAAATTAATTGCGATAATAATATATAGAATGAATAAATATAAATATAAAACATTTTAAAATAAGAAAATTCAATATATAAAGAATAAAAAACATACTTTGATCAAAATAATTAAATAAAGGTTAAGAATATCCCTGAAAATTATTTTTTACAAATTTAGAATAGCCCTGATGATTTTTATTTATTTTTACTTAGCGGTTTAAAATATTTATTGAAAGTTAGACAACTAAGTGATTAGGATATATATGATTTTAAAATGGACCCAAAATTAAATTATGAAATAGGGAAAATATTTAATTAAAAAAGTTAAGTATTTGATTTTTGCGTGATTTTATATTTTAGAAGAAAAATTGGAAAAATTTTACTATAAAAGCTAAATGAATTTTTACTTAATTTTAAGGTTTAAAGCTATTATAAATTGATTGAAATGGTAACAGATTATTAAAAAGAAATTGATCCTACTTTAGAAGGTTTTGGTATTATATATATTTATATTATTTAATTTTATTAAATAATTTAAAATATATCGAAAAGAATGGGTGATGGAAAATTTAAGTGATCAAATAAATTTCAGAATAATCGTACATATATTGTATTAAAAAGAAAAATATTAAAGCTTTGGCCATCAAAAAAGAAAAGATATATACTTTGGAAATATAAATATTATAAATTTAAATGAAAAATAAGCAAATTATTACGGCCATTAAAATATTTAAACCTAAAATGAAAAATGTATTAATTTTCATTATTTTATTTTATAAATTAAATAAATATACATATGGTAATTAAAATTAATTATTTAACAAAAATTGTATAGGCGAAATATTATAATTCAATCAACTATAAGAAATAGAAGAAAATGTAGAAAATGAAATTAAATTATATATTTAATAAATAAATACTTACTTTAAAGAATTAGCATAGTAAAATAATGTAGATAATATTAGAAACCGTAAAGAAAAATTTGAAAAGCATTCTTATAATTTAATAAAAAAAATAAATTTGCTAAGAGAATTATTTTATAATTAAATTGATTTTTTAAAAGAATAGACTCAAAATAAAAAATAAAATACTTAATAAGATTCAAGACAAAGCACATGTAATAATTAAAATGATTTAATCTTTTTAAAACTATTTATTAATGTTATAATATAAATAAATAATAACATATTTTAAGTATTTAACCAAGAGATGCATAGTAGATATTAAAAATAAAATGAAAAAATTTCGTAACTATAAACATAATTGGATATTAAGGAAATGCATTATAATAATTTAAAGAAAGAATTATAATAAAATAAGTAATCATAAAAATTTCAAAATAATTACTTTTATAAAATTGAAAGGGGGAAAAAAAATAATAGTGAATAAAATAAATAAGCTTTTTTATCATACAATGAAGACTTTAATAATGACAGAGAAAATTAAAATTTAATTAGAAAACAATTAGAAAATGAAAATTTTATGTTAAAATCCTAATTATAAAACATAAGTGAAAACAACAAACGAAATATAATAGAGATTAAAAATTAGAAGAATTTATTAGATTTTTTTGAAAAATAATTGAAAATTAAAAATGATGAGCTCAATAAATAGAATAATTAAATTTTGACTTATAAAGAAGCTTTGACTGTAAAATAGAGCCAATTGATAAAAGCTAACTATTAGTTTGACTATAAAAAGGATTAATATAAAAAAGAATTAAATTATTAAAATAATTATATATAAATCTTAAAGACGGATTTAGAAAAATAAAAAAAAATTTAAGAAATTATTTTAGAAAATTAATATTAAAGTGAATAAGCTTTCGGAAAAATTTTAAATATGATAAAAAATTTCGGTTCTATGGATGAAGATTAAATAAAGGATATTCAATAAATTGTAGTAAATACGATGGATAATAATAATTAAAGCTTTAATAGTTAGTTTCCTGTAAATAGAAATTCTTAATTTGGCGAAAATGACGATAATAATGAAGATATACAATTTAAAAGAAATAGTATTTATAATAAATTTTAAGCATCACAGATATTTAATCAAAACAATTATAATTAAAAAATTGATGAAGTTAAGAAGAATGATATAATAAATTTGGTGAAAGAAAAGTAAAATTTAGAGTAATAAGTAGAAAATCTTGAATAAAAAAATTACATACTAACTTAAAATTTACAGTTTTAAAAAGATCAATATGATAAGTAAATTGATTTAATTATTTAATAAAAAAATTAAAAAATAAATGACCTTGTCAATGACTGTCAATATAGTTAGCAAGTTATTGAAAATAATAAAGTTTCTTATTATTAAAATTAATAGAAGTTAAAAACTGATATTTAAAAATTAAAAGAGTAGATAAAACAATTAAATGAATAAATTATTATTTTACAAAATTAAAATTAAAAATAATGATAATTTTATTGTTCATTATTTTATTTATTAATTATATTTATCATATCCAATAATTCTAATGTAATTTAAAGTTTTAAAGTTAAGTATTATTTTTTATTTTTTAAAAATATTATAAAGAAAAGGTAAAATTCTTTTAAATTAGGAAGAATTAGTTATTTAGACTTTATATTATAATAAGCTTTAATTTATGATTATAGAGCTATTAAAAATTTATTAGCTTAAAATTAAACTCTAAAAAATAAAAATTTATAAACAAATACTTATTAAAAAAAATTAATAAAATTCTAAAAAAAGCATTTATAATTTAGCTAATAAAATAATGAAATTTGGGAAAAAATTTAAGTAAGGTCAAGTTCCTGAATGGCACTCTGCTTACTTAAATTATAACATTTTAAAAAAATTACTTGGACCATACAAAGCTGCTACAAATTTATTTATTAAAACCAAATTTGAAAATGGTGAAGAAAATATGGTGCTAGTAAATTACAGAATGGAAGATTTGGCCAAGTTAAAAAATTTTGGAAATTAGTTTGAAAAAGTAAAATTTTTATTTTTATATGCATGTATTTTATTTACTTTTATTCAATTAAAAATTAGAAAGAAAAAAAGAAAAATAAATTTTAGTTTTTTTTTAATATAAAATAAGTATTATTAGAAATATATATTCATTTTATTTTTATTTATTAGATTTTGATAATAGAATTAGATAAAATTAATATTTTCTATCAGTTTAAACTGATGGATTGTATGAGAAAGCACAGGTATTTAAAAAAAAACTTACAATTTATGAAAGAAAGAAGATTACACCCAAATTTTAGCGATTTAGCTTCTAAATTAAAATTTGGATTCCACTAGTTTTTTAAAGAGTTAAAATTGTTAGATGAATATGTGAAAATTAATTAAAAAGCAATAGATAAATTAATTAAAAAGCATAATAAATCCTTGAAATTATTTGATGATAGAAATTATAATGAAGGTATTCATTTACAGTAAAGTTAAAGTTATGTCCAAAAATTAGTTAAGAAAAGAATAAGAGATAGTTATATAAATAGAAATAACGGCAAATTATAGAATATTATAAAAGATA
This sequence comes from Pseudocohnilembus persalinus, assembly GCA_001447515.1. NCBI lineage: Eukaryota > Ciliophora > Oligohymenophorea > Philasterida > Pseudocohnilembidae > Pseudocohnilembus > Pseudocohnilembus persalinus. Next base: position 138,731 of record LDAU01000048.1, read on the forward strand.
TAGAGAAGTCATATGTTTAATTTTTTTATACAAATTTCAATAAAAGATAAGGTATATATATTATATTATTTATATAATTAAAGTGGGTTCACATTAATTTATTCTTAATTAAACAATACTATATTTACACGATATTATTTGATTTTTTTTTTTTATATAAATAATGCTAATAAATCGTAAGGGTTATAATAAATTGTATATAAATTAATTATATAAAACAGATATATTTAAATAAAAAATAATATTTTATTAAAATATTCTAGAAAAATAAAAATTTTTAAATTAATTTCATTTAATAAATGTTGATAATTCCTTAAATTTTATCATATTTTAGTAAAAAAAACCTGAAAATAAATAAATAATTTTTTATAATACTAATTTTTTTTATCCTTAATGGTAAGGTGATATGTTGTGATATGAAAATCAATTATATAGAAAGTGTGACAAACCCAGTTTTATAAATACAGTTTAAATTTAATAATAAAAAATATTTTTTTTTCATCAAATAATTATTTATTTTTAGAAATTTTAATAAAAAATAATTTTTTTAAAAAAGGAGAAAAAGAAATAAGGGGACTTTATGATGAAAGAAAAGGAGCTGATGTAGCTTAATTGTTTTATTTTGGATTATTTTTAGGTTTTTCTATCGTTTTACTTTTTTACATAATTCTAGAATTATCAATTGGAAATCCTAATTAATCTGATAAGATGTCTACTTATTTATTAATTCAATTCAGGTAAATAATTAAGAAATTGTTATGATAAAATAATAAATATTGCTTTTAAAATTATAGTAATATAATTGCCTTTAATTTCATTTTTAGAGGACTTTCATTGTTTATATTATATATGTGGCTTTTGGGTTGGAATGTATATGGATGGAATTCATTTAACGTTAATTATAAGCTTATTTTTAAATTTAATCATCATTTTTCTACAGTATAATAAATTTTAAAAAGAGCTGCTATATTTACACTTATTTTACTGATAATGTTTTTAATGTAATAAAATGCTAAATATGTTTAATAAAGATTTTATATAATCTAAGAAATAATTAATAATTGATTATAATTATAAATTTTATTTAAGATTTTATACACAAAATGTTGATTAGTTTAACATTCCATTTTTCCCTAAAACGTATGCTCCTTTAGTTTGTTGGACTATTTTATTTGGTTACATATTTTTCCCATCTTATCAAATTTTTAATGGATGTAAATATAAATTTATTTAATATTATTGTCATTTAAAATATTATTTTTAAATATTTAATATATTATTAAAAATAGAGGGAAGAAAATATTTTTATAACTTAATTTATTTGTGCTTGTTTACTGTTTTTTATCCCATGGAGTTCAGAATTTCTTGGGCAACTGTAAAAAATACAATTTTTAATATAAAATATTAAATAATTTAATAATTTTTAAAAGGATTAATCAGTCTCATTTGTGGGCCCCTTAAAAGATTTAGAATTTAGTCTTTGTTTTTATAGTTCTGATTTTGCAAATGTTGATTAAAATGGTACCAATTTGGATCTTTAACATTGTAAATAATAAATAATAAATATAATTATATTATTTATAGTAATTATTTTCAAAGTTACACAATTATTATATTTTTGATAAAAGGTAATAATGATTAAAATATAATGAGTGGGTTTATAATAGCTTTCTTGCCTTTATTTTTTAGAATGTTATAATGCTTGAGATAAGGATATGACAATGTAAATTATTTATTAATCAACATATATTAAACTATTTAGGAAATTTGAAATTTAATTTAATATTTATTCAAGAAATAATTTATTGGGACAGAATTTATGTGGAATTTTGGAAAATATACCTGCAGTACAATGACAGCTACTTTTTCTTATTTATATAAATTATATGACCATCATATATTTTTCGGATTTTGGATGTGTAATAAGTTATATAATATATTATTAAAAAACTTTTATATTAAAAAAGCCAATATTAATTTAATTTAAAAATAATTTTATACCATAAGTTTTTGCATCTTCTTCTGTTTTGTATTCTTATTACTGGGATCTTAAACATGATTGGGGATTTTTGGAACCAAATTCTAAATTTAAAATTTTAAGAAATAAATTAGCCTATCACAATCCCAATATTTACTACTTTGTTATGATAAATAATTTAATATTAAGATGTACTTGGGTTCTTTCTATTTCTCCCAATACGGCGGTAGCATTGGGATTTCATAATAAATTGTTATTCACTTTCATGATTAGTTTTTTAGAAATGTTTAGAAGGTGTTAGTGGAACTTTTTGAGGGTTGAAAAAGAACACATAAAAAATTAAATGGCTTATAAAGTAATATTTAATTTGATAAAAATTATATATTAGAAACCATATAATTATTTTATATTTTTATTTTTTTATCGGAATATTTAATAAAAAATTAACTTTTAGGCTGTTGAAGATTTATCTTTGCCTGTTAATATAATGTTGCTAGAATAAAAATATTAGAAATAAATTTTGAAGAATGAAAATCACGAGGACGAATAAATTGATGCTCAAATAGAAAATTAAAATTAATTGAACCTTGTCGAAGAAAATAGTGCGTAGAAAGAATTAAAAAATTAAATTTATAGATTAAAAAATATAGATAGCAAAAATGAACCTTTAATTAGTTAAATAGACGAAGATTTAACCAACTAAGAGGAAAAGTATTCTAAGGCTAGTTCTAACATTTTTTTTGATGAAAAAAATAACAATGATAAAAATTCATTCAGTAATTCATCTATTAGAAGGAAAAATAGTAGCAGCAGTGAAGATGAAAATGATGCTAAGAATATCAAATTATAAAAACTAAAACAGAATAAAATAAATACAATCAATCATGATTTAAATTCAAGTACGGATGTTATGTTTGGAAATGATTAGGGGTAAGAAGTTGACAGAAAAAAAATTAAAAAGGAAAAATAGAATAATTAATATTATGAGAGCGTTTATGATGAGAGAAATTAAAATGAAAATTTTTAAAAAAATTTATTATAAAATAAAAATGTATTATAAAAATAAGAAAAATAATAAAATAATGAATAAGGATAGACTGCATTGAATGAAGAATTTTAATTATAGTATAATGATAATGAAGAAGAAATTAATAATTACACAAGCGAAATATATCCTAATTAATTTATTGTTGATTAAAATAGAGAGAGTTTTTAAAGAAAACTTAAATTTATTTAATAATCATATGATGAGAAAAAAATTGCCAAAATGACAAAAGAATTTAAAAAAAAACTTATCAATAATGAAAAAATATAAAGAGAGCATAATAATATTCGTGGAGAAAGCGCATTTCTAAGCAATGTTGGATAAAGTTTTTGATTTATTAATTTTATTTCAAAGAGAACTTAATTCTTATTATATCTTTATTTTATAAAATATGAAAAATTATTCATATCACAATACAGAAGTTTTGATAAAATTATTTATCATCATTATAATTAGTATATAAAGGTTCTTTTTTACTTAAATTTTATTCTTTTTGATTTTTTATAGGGTATATAAAAACATTTTAAAAATTAAAATTTAATTAGTGGTAATTTGAAAATAGTTACTATTTTATAATACTTATTTCTAAAATAAAATTAATAAAATAAAAAATTATTTACAAATATATCAAATAAATAAAGCTAATTAAGGAAAAAATAATATAATGATTTCAGCTGGATTATTAACAGGAGGAATATTTTTTAATGCTTTAGGATATTATTAGTTAAAAAAAGGGTCTAAATTAGTGGAATTATTTCAAAGATTAGAAAAGATTTAGGTTTACAATTATAATTATTTGGATAGTATTTAAAAAATAGTAAATAAAAAATAAGTGACCTTAGCTGCGAACTTACCACCTTGGGAAACTAAAAATTTTAAAACTCATATTTAAGTTAAATCTAAAGATTAAGAGCATAATTATGTTAGACATGATGGTGATTTCAAGTATTTATATATATAATATTTAATATGATTTTGCAAATATAAAAAAAAATTAAATTAATTTATTTAACTTTTATTATAGCATAAAATATTTTTATTTAATTTTTGGTAAATAAGAATAAAATAAATGAAAAATGTTATATCTTTAAAGATTTTATTAATAATTTTATTTTTTTAGATTTTTCTTGCATAGCGCTAGAAATGGTTTTTTAAAAGTGGTAAATAAAAGTTAAAAAACCAGAATTTATAATATTACTAAAGGGGAAAAAGCCTAAAACCTAAATTAGGTTAATTTAAATCAATTTTAAAAATGGATGAAACCATTTTTGGGAAATAATTTTTATGAATTTAATTTGGCAAAAGAAGGATAATAGTATGTATTTATTGGAAATTTGGTAGAAAATCCAGATTATAAAGAAATTGAAGTGGAATAAAATTAAAATTAAAACGAATAAAAAATTAATAAAGAGGAAGATAATAGAGAAGAGATGAAACAAAAACTAGAAAAATAATAATAAGTGTAAAAGTCAGAAGAAAGTAAATACATTTTTTAAACCGAGTTGATTTTAGGAGAAAATAAAGATTTTTTCATGTAGTTCTTGGATAAATATATAGTGGAAACAAGAAATAAGTAATATTTATTTTTTGGAATTGGAAGTATTTTGATATTAACTCATTTTGTTATGTTTAATTATGGTAAAAAAAAAGAGTAAAAGTAAATGTTAGAATCTGGAATGTAAAAATGAAATTAATTAAATTGAAACTATTATATTATAAGAACAAAATAGCAATAATTATTTTGTTTATTGAAACAAATATTTTAATCACATTAAAATAAACTGTTAAATGATAATTATTCTGTTCATTTATTTTACAAATTCTATATATGTTGTATCTTTTATTTTTTCATAAAATTTAATTTTATATATATACTACTGTTAGATAATTCATATTTAAATTAAAATATAAATTTTCGCAAATATTTTTATAAATAATATATACTAAAATATTTTTTATATTTTTTAAAATTGTAATATTAATAAATGATATACAATTAATTATACTAAATTATTATCTATTTATATATAATTTTTGTTTTAACAATAGAAGATATCAAATATAAAAAATAATATTTATTTTATTTGTAATAAAATTACCCTATTATTATAAATTTTATTTCTAAATATAAAATAAAAACATTTCGAAATAATTTTATAAAAAACATATTAATATAAATGTCTGATGGTATTTAAATTCGTAAAAATATTTATTTATATTATTGTTCATTTTTAAATTACTAAAGTATATTTAATACTTTGTAAGCATGAATTAATTATTATATTAAAAATAAAGTTGTATTAAATTCTAAAAAAAATTTCAAATATTTTCAAATTAAAATTATTAATAAAACTAAATATAATAAATTTAAAAGCTAAAAGTAAGTATAGATTTTATAATAGTATAGCTTCTTTATAAAGATATTTCATTTAGTATAGAATTTTTGTAATTTAAAATATTGGATAATATATATCTTAGTTGAAATAAAATTTATATTATAATTAATAAAATTAAAGTATACTTACTAATTTATTAAAAAATGAGCTAGTATAAAAAAAAATCAAATAAACCTAGCTAGAAATAGTATACTGATAGCCATATCATTAGGAATTTATAATTTAAATTTTTTATAAATTTCAAACACAGTTTTAATAAGATGATAGTTTAATTTAAAAAATAAATTTTGAAGAATTTTGTAGTAGATTTTTTATGTTTAAATTATTTGTTATATATGAATAAAAGTATATTAATTATACTAATCATATGTTATTATAATCTAAAATAATTTTTGGTATTAAAATAAAGTAAAAAAAAAGTTTTTGAGAAAAAAGTATGATTTTTTATTATATTATAATCAGATAAATATTATAATATGGAAAGTATTTACAAATGCGGGTTATGTTAAAAATAAATATTAAATATATAAAAAACTTTAAATTATATTAGGATTTTTAGATTAAAATCATTAAAGATATTAAATAAAGATTAAAAAAATAATACACAAATATTATAATTAAAGAGAATTAAAATATATTATTATATTTTTGACAATTTGAAATAAAAAATAAATTAATATAATAATGAATTAATTATATAAAATTATACTAATTTACGAATATCTTAAAGAAATGTTAAACAAAAACTTATTATTAATTTATGATAGTTGATTTATTTTTATTAAAAATAAATAATACCTCTTCACTTTAAATCTATAAATTAAAATTAATAATAACAATAAACTTTTAATAATTAAATATTTATTCAATTTCATAATATGAAATTAAAACATATTATATTATTTCAATCTATCTAATTTTAAAATTAATTTAAGTTTAAGTCGATAATTATTTGGTAAAAACATAGTTTTATAATTTTAAACTGAATGTAAACTTTATATTTTTAAATAAAACCCAAAAATTATTATAGCTAGTTTTGATCACAAATAAATATAATTTTTTTTACTCTATAAAATTTTTAAAATGTAATACTATTTAAATTTATAAAATATTATTTTATTATCTCTTCATAAAAAAAAAGATAATTTTAGAAAATTATTTTATATTTGTGTATATCATGTAAATCAATGAATAATATTTAATGAATTTAAATTATATAACGGTTTTAATTTATAAATTTAAATTAAATAAATATATATATATATTAAGTTTAAAGATTGTTTTTATAAATTATTCATATATTTATAATAATAAATAAAATTTATTTAGATTAAATTATAAATTTTAAACTATATTTTAATCATTTATCGTATAGTATATAATATTTTTAAAATTTTATCATCCTTATTTTTAAATATTTTTTTCATTTATATTTATATAATCAAAGCAATACTTTCTTTTTTAAATCAAACTAGATTTAAAAACATCTTTATTTAATTCAAGAGGTTTTAAATATATATTTTTTTTTTTTGCTTTTATATTTTGGTAGTTCCAGTTTTCAATCAAATTTGGTCTTTTAATTTTTAATACACATTTAAGTTCATTATTAAATTTCAAACTCGTCTTTTTTAGATTTTGTAAATAATTTGGAAAGTTAGAATATGTTAATTATTATTGATGACTATGATTTTTAATCTATAAGTAAAATTATTGATTTTTAAATTATATCGGTTTTATTTGATCTAGAGTAAATTAATTTGCTTTGTTTATTTATTAATTTTTATTTTATATTAATTATTATTCTTAAATTGAATTTTTTTATATGCTTTATTATGGTTAATAGGCGTGCCTTTTAATACTATTATTTGGTAAATTATAAGTGATAAAATTATTTTAAGATAATTATTATAAACTATCATTTGTTGAAATACTTCTTAAACGACAACTATGCTAACTATGTGAACTATACTGTTTATTGATTTTATTAGCAAAAATATTTTCAGTGCAGTTTACTGCGGCCTCTGTATAATTATATTCAAAGTTATTTTTAAACTTAACTTTTAAAAAAGATGTATTTGGGTTATTCTTTTAATTATCTAGCCTCTCTTCAGCAACTATAAAATTTTCACTATCATAATCAATTTATTTATTATATTTAGATAGATTTATACTATTATTATTGTATTGATAAGTGTATTATTATATATGTTAATTTTAATTGTTATTTTCTTTTATATATTATTATTGAAATGAATTTAATTAGTTTTAATTTAAAATGTATTCGTTTTTATCATTTAAAAGTTACGAATTATTCTTTTTTTATATACTTGATTCATTTATTTATTTTCTTATTTTAGAAGAATCAATTTTAATTTTAGAATTTTATTCAGAATTTTCATTTATTTCTTTAATTTATTCAACTTATATTGAGAAAAATTAACCTTAATTTTATTTTTCTAAATGATTGAATAAATAATTATTTTCTTTCTAAAATTTATCTTAATTATCACATTTTTATTAAAATTGTTATTTTTGGTACCTATCATCATCTATTTAAAATTAATACTTTCTATTATCTCTTTTAAAATGTAATTTTTGGGATTAAATTTGTGTGATATTTTCTTCAACTAAAATATTAGTAGGGGAATTTCTTTACTTTATTTAGCAAAATATATATGAATGACGTCTTTTCTAAGGTACAGAAAGTGTTTTATCTTTTGCTTAAAAGTCGTTTATTAAATTATTTACTCCTATATTTTAGATTTTTTTTTTTTCAGTATTTTAATTTCTAACATAATGCTCACTTTCATTAGTATATTAATTATTCTACTATTAAATAAAAATATGATCATTAATTTAATTTGATTTTTAACTAATCGTTTCATTTTATTATAATATTTAATTTTAAACTTAATTTTCATCTAGAGTTTCAATATTTTTTTTAGTTTTTTAAAATGAATATTATAGTTTTTATTATTTTTAATTATTTTATTATCCATTAAAGCATTTTTTAATATCTTATTAAGATTTTTTTTATAATGATGAAAAATGTGTAGTTTCAGGAGTTTTTACTATATACTGATTTATTTTTGCACCCTAAATAGTTGGGTTTCTAATAATATTTTTTTTTTATATTTTTTAATTTGTGGCACAATTTCCCATATATTAATCAAATTTTTTATTATATTTTGTTTTTTTTTATTTTGTTTTTTTTCTTCTTGAAATATAAATTGTGATAAAAAAATAATTATATATAATAATAATATATTTAAAAAATATACAGATCTATTCATATTAATTAATATATTTTAATGTTTTTTCACTTTTATATTCTTATTTCAGTATATGATTTAAGATAATATTATTATAAATATTTTATATAATAATCAAAATATAAAAATTTTATGTTAACTTAATTTCTTTTAATTTTATGATTATCTATACATCTGAAATAATTTATTGTTAAATAAGATAAAGTTTATATAATTGAATATATATTAATAGCTATTTATTTTAAAATTATGTAAATTTAAACATTTTAAAATATTTATTATCTATTTATAGATCAAAATATAAATATGGCTTTTGTAAATATTTTTTAGAGTTATTATTTTTTCTATTCAATTAAAATTGGCTTAGAACTTTTTTGAATACTATAGCTATAATTATGTATTTGATACAATTGATTATAAATTCAATACTTATTTAAATTTTTATTATTTAGAATTATATTAATAAATTATATAAATTTTATGTAAAATTTTATTTAAACTTTAAAAATTCAACATTAGATATTAATTTTTAACCAGATATTAGTGAAAATTTTTATGTTGTTAAAAATAATTATTTTTAATTATTATTATAAAATTATTTAACATTTAACTAATCTATAATTATTAATATAATCAATTAATTTTTATAAAATATTATTTTTTAAATAGTTATTAAAATTTAACACTTTTAAAATATTGAACTTTTAGTTATTTATTTAATCTATATATTAATAGATAGGCTACAATAATTAAATCATATTAAGTTTGTATTAAGAAATTTTTAGAAATTTTGTTCTTGATAATAATACCATACAAAAATTTTTGCTATTTCTATTATAATATATTTTATCATTTATAATAGTTTGATGATAGAACTATTAAAATAAAAAAAACGTAAAATAAAATAATATATTGGGTTTTTAAATTAATAATAATAGTTTTATAATTAAATTCTGGTTTAAACATGATTTATTTGGAAAATATTAGCTAGAATTATTAAAGGAAGGTTTTTTATTTTCATCAGTTTTCCATGTAGTTTATAATGAAGGAAGCAAAATAATTTTTATTTTAAATAAAAATAAGAGATTATATTTTTGGTTATTATATCAATAATAATTTAGAGAATATCGAAATTTATGATATTATTACTTATTTTAACAAGGTTAATCATTAAAAATAAAAAAATATTACTTATAACATAAGATAACCATTTAAATATCCTATTTATTTATATATCTATAAAAAAAACAGCTCATATAATTTATAAATTCAGCGATTATTTATAAATGAACAGATTTTTACTTAAAAATTTAAAAAAAACTATACTTAATATTGTAAAATATATAATTGTTAAATTTAATATCTATATATTTAAAAATTTCTAAGTTAATATTATATTTATTTACTAACACACATACGGAAAAAAAGTCTTGCTAATATATCCATTCATATTAGACCGGTCGAAATTTGGACCAATTTTTGTTTTAATTATAGATAAATTAAAAATTAATTAGATAGCAAATAATAATTAATTATATTAATTAAACCATATTTCATTTAATAAACTCTATATTTAGTCTTAATTAAATTCATTATTAATTTGCTATTTAATTAATTTTATTTTATTTATAATTAAAACAAAAATCGAAATTTCGACTGGCTTAATAAGATATTATAAAATTAAAAAGAAAATATAATTTTAAATTTTTTCTTCATTATTATTCTAATAAAAATTTTATTTATAAAATTGTTTATACATATAAATTTTATTAAAATTTTTCAGCTTTAAATTAAATATATTTTTGATGTTAAAATATCAATTTTATACTTATAGTGATTAATTTTTAAATTGAAAATAATTAAGATGAGAGTTTTATTTATTTTATTCCATTGTTATAAATGCAAATTTTGGTATTATTTATATATATTTGTCAAAAGTATTAATTTTTTATAACTTATTGAATAATTCTTCTATAGTTTAGTCTAAATAATTTTAGATTTTTGAATTTAAAGATATAATTTTGGTAAAACAAAAAATATTCTAATTTTATTATTAATTATAAAATTAGATAAGTATATATAAATTATTTCAAGAAAATAATAAATTAGTTTAAATTACTATTAGTAATTTTTTCAAAAATTTATTAAAAAACTAAAAATATTTAGTAAGAATAAAAGCTAATTACTGATAAAATATTATAAATAAAAATAAGTTAAATACCAAGATTTAAAAATAGTAAGTTTTATTTTTATCATAATAAGTAAAAAAAATATTTAAAAACTCTTTTTAATTTATTTTATTTTTATAATATAAAAAATTTTTAATTTAAACTAACTAAAATCAATATTATATTTAAAATTATATATGAATTACAGAAAAAAAATTAAATAAAATGACTGTATAAGATTAAATTATAATTTAATTTCCAATAAAATTATAATTAATCTAATAATATTTTTACAAATAATCCTAACCTTATAGTGATTACTTTAAAGTTTAATTTAATTTTAATATTTAATTTATTTTACTTCTATCATAATTTCTTTAATATTGCTTATAGCTTAAATATAATAAATAAAATTATCTTCCAAAAAGTTTATAATGAAATATTTTTTCTTATAAGAAATTGAATTATTTTTTAGCAATCTAAATAAATTTGTAAAATCATTTTTAAAACTTTCATTATTCAAATATTGTAATTATTAGTATGTTGAAATAATATAAATTTTAAAATCAAAAATAAACGACTAGAGTATTATGCTAAGGTTTAAAGAGAATATTTAGATATAAAAGTTATGATTATATTAATAATTACATTACAACTAATACATAAAAATTTAATCTATAAAGGTAAAGAAGAAACTAATATCGATTAAATATAACAATAATTATTAAAGATAACTATTATAATAAAAATATTTAATATTAATAATACTCGAAAAAAGGAAAAGATGATAAATAAAATTCGATAATCAAGTATGCAAGTATGGATATTGAATATTTTAACATTTATATTATATTATAATTTTAACTAATTTAAGATTAAAAGTGTATAAATAATAATAATAATTATATATTATAGATATATAAATTTTGTACATAAATGATTTATAAAACATAATTTTAATATATAATTAAGATTTTTTCAATTATTTTTTATCTTTATATTTTGCATAATTTATAATCTCTTTTTTAAAAGCGAAGATTTGTAAATATTTGTATTAATTTTTAGGGGTTAGAGAGATATATTTTTTTTTTTAGCCATAAGACTTTAATACAAATAATTTATATCTTTCTTGGGTTTCTTTTTAAGTAATAATTAAGGTTCTTCATATAATGAAACTAATTTTTTTTATTCGGCTTGAAATTTTGCCATTTTTTAAAGTAAAATTAATTTTTTATTGTTAATTTAATTTTATGTTAAATTTAACTATAATTGTTCATTGAGATGTTATATTTCTGATGAAATTATTTCTTTCATAGACTTTAAAGATTTCCAATTATTTTAATTATTATTTTATTGAACTGTGAATTTTTTTTGTCTATTATATACTGGACTATCTTTTTTTTAGAGCTCATTTAAGTGCATTAAAAATAAATTATTATTTATTAAATTATCGAATTCTTCTACATTTTAATCCTAAAATTAAAAAGTTTTATATTTATATTCTTTTTGGCTAGTAAGATTAATTTTATTAGGGTTTAATTTTTTTTTTGGTTGATTGTTATTTTACTGACTATTTTTAATTTCTTTAAATATGTTAAGATTTTCTTATTTTTAATCTTATAAAAATTATATACTTATATCATTTTAATTGGTAGAAGATGTTTTCTAAGATTAATTTCGGTTTCTAAGGATTTATTTTTTTGAATGTATTGCGCAATTTCCCATTTTATAATTTGAATATTTTTATTAAAATTTTTTTTACTATTTTTTTTTTTTTTTATTTTTTTACTTTTTTTTTATTTAATTATATTTTTTTTTTTAATAAATAAATATATTAAATTATTGTTTATATTTAATTTTTCATATATTAAATTACCAAAAAATATTGTATACTTTTCTTATTCTTTATAAATTTTAATCTAATGCTCAAAAAATTTTATGGTAATCTTTCATTTTTATTTTTGTTTTATTTGATTTTAAATAATAATTAAATTTATAAATAATATTAGTTTGAAATATTTAAATTCTTACTAGAAATGATTCACTTTTATAAACTATAACATTGTTTGTGCAGTAATAATATATAAATAAATTGTCCATTATATACTGTAATGAAATTAGTAAATTAATTATAATAAGTCTGAGTTTATACAATTAAAAAAAATTATTAATTATAATAAAGTATTTTAAAATTAAACATTTTTTAAATGTAAAAAAATTTTTTATGTATATTTTCTAAATTTAATATGTTAATATTTTTATTTTTGTAAATTTAAAATTTTTATAAGGAGCAAAATTATAACAATCTTAATATTTTTAAACAATTTGTTATTATAATATGTTTACTTAAAAGAGTGACATTTGCTTTTTTTTATAAAATAATTATTGAAATAATATTAATAATAAAGTTATTTTAATAATTAAGCATTTAAAAATAATTCAGTTCATATATTCTCTTACATACATTCATATGATTAATCAACACTTTTAGTTTGTTCCAATATTACTTTTAAAATAATTATATAAAATATACTAATATTCAAATAAGAGAATTATTTATTTTAATGGCAAATATATTTTAAAGTAGAATAAATAATATATTTGGTTATTTTATATGATGATTTAAATTTATTATGAAACTTAATTTATAAAAAAACTTTTTTATTTAAATAACATTTTAAAACCTTTTTAATAAAAAATAAACTTAAATATAACAAGCTATTAATATATATAATATATACTTCTTTTTTCAATTTTAAGAATTTAATTTTAATTTCAATTACTATTAAACGGTCAAAGGTAATTTGGATATAATATCTTATATAAAAATATAGTATATATTTAAACTTATATATATAAAAAATAGTAATATAAGATTTATTTTTTAAAAATATATTTGGAAAGTATTTATTTTAATAATTTTATATTTTTTATAAATAATTCATGTGCATCATATTATATTAAAATCCATATCAATTAATTCAATATAGAAATATAAATAAACAATATTATGATTTTATATATTTATATTTACATATGATAAAATTTGTTAAACTTCGTATGATATATAGATTAATATGTTTGTTATGAATTGAATTAAAGGCTAATAAAATAATAATTAATTTGTTTCAAATTTATCAAATGATATTTCTAAGTAAGTGTTATTTGTGACATCATGTAAAAAATTTTTTTTATATTATGGAATTTAGTTTTAATAATTTAAAACTTTTTAAATAAAAAAAATTGTGGATATTATATTAAAATTGAAGCCTTATTACAAAAAAAAAATAAATGTATTTATATTAATTAAGATAAATACGATAATTTAATTCGTAAATTATGGATAGCTTGATTATATTTTATATATAAACCAGCTATTCTTGGTAATGTTATGTATTTTTAAAAATATAATTTAGTTGTATATTATAAAAATATAACATTTTTTTTGCTATCATTTTAATGATTATATTATAGAAAATATTTAATCTATAAATCTTTCCCAAATAAATTCGATTAAAAAGATTTACTTAAAATTTTTAAGATTAATTTTAAATTAAAAATTAAATAATTACTAATAAAATTGATTTTTATAATTATAAAAATCTTGAAATTAAGTTCGACATTAAATTGAAGAAAAATTAAAACGTTTATAAATTTGGTATTATTTTATATGAAATATTTCTTTATTATAATACATTGTTTTAATATTAAAATATCGAATATTCATTTATGATTTTGATGTAAATTATTCAGAAATATGGTATAATATATTTTAAAGTATTGACATTAAACACTATTACTTAAAATTTATAGGAAAACTTTTATATATAGTTTTTTTAATAGTGTATTAGAAAATTAAAACAAATTAAATTATTGAATTAAAGAAAAATATATATGTTTAGTATTCAATTTAATAATAAATTAAGGAGGTCTTATAAGATATATATATATAAATTTATTTTTGTATTTATATTTCTAATCTTGACATCAGAAATTTACTATATTTTTAATAATATAAGCTTTATACCTTATAGTATATATATACATTTATAATAGAGCAATTAAAATTATTTTATAGTGGCCTAAATAATAGATTTGATTATTTTACTAATCACTTAATTTTTTAGGAGATATTCTGGCTATATTTATTAGGGAATTAATGAATATCTTGATGTATATAATTTTCATAAGAAATTTATTCAAATGATTTATCAAATTTAATTTATTACTAGTTTTATTAATAATTGTCTTAGTTTTTATTTTCTTCATTATAATCACTATTATCTAAAAGCGAGTTTTGATTTATTTCTTTAAGTTTGCCTTTTTATCTTTTTAACATTATAGTTGAGTTATTAACGCAGTTGGAAATTTCAAGAGGGCCTAATATTATATTTCGTTTTTTCGCTTTTATATTTTAATAGTTCCAGTTTTCTACAGAATTTGGTTTTTTATAAATTTAGTGCTTTATTTTTGATATGCTGTATTTTTATTTTTTTGAAGTGCTGTAACTTTTTTACCTTATAAAATATTTTTATACTTATTTGGCAATTGATTCATTTTTTATAAAATTTTGGTAAAGTATTTATTAATTTAAATTATTTTTGGATAAAAATCAGAAAAAAAATAAATGAAATTATAATTACATTTAAATTAGAAAATATTAAAGTACGTGAAATAAAGTATTTTTTTAGAAATTTAATATAGTTATAAAATTATTCTTACATTTATTTAAAAGGCTAAGCACTGGAATAATTAAATTGATGTTACATACTTTTTACTCTTTATCTTATATTATGCATTTTTTACTTTTAAATCTTTAAGTATGTACAATTTTATTGCGATATCATTAATTGTTAAGAGTTATTTAAACCATTGGTGTATATATTAGGAAATATTTATCTGCTATAATTACTGAGATTATTATCAATATTTTCATTATTAATTTTATTGTTTAGTTAATTATTACTTTTTAGATTAGTAGTTTTACTACAACTCAAATTTAAATTACTAAAATTTAGAATTTAATTATAGCTAATAAATTCGGGCTCCTAAACTGCCATAGTTTCAGGTGTAGCTAATTATTTTTAATTTTCTTTCTATTCATAATAAAAATTTTCAATTTAATTAATTTTAATTTGATCATTATTGAAATTCCTATCACAGTTATTATTTGTGAGATTTATTTCATTACCTTATTAATTTTAAACCTTATTATTTTAAAAAACTTAACAGTTATTATTTATATTGGGAAAATACTATTATTCATTTTAAGCTTATTTATTTAAAATATATTTCTCTAACTAATTTATATGATAATTTCTTTATAATTAAATGTTGTTTTCTGATCTTTATATTCTTTTAGTTTAATTTGCTGAATTTTCATTTATCCATAGCAATGCATTTTAATTAATATTACTCTAACTTAATAAGTGAGTTTTATTTTTAATATCTTAGCTAATAATATCAATTTAATAAATATCTTGTTACATGAATTTAAACTTTGGTTCTTATTATTTAATAGTATATTTTTTGGTTTGTTATTTTTTTTATTACTATATATTCAATTTTTAATGTTTAAAATTTATATTTTTAGCAGAAATTTCAGTTTTAAATGTAAAATTTTATTATTATTTTTGTATATATTTTTATTATTTAGAGTTAATACAATTTCCCATCTTTATACTAGATCAATAATTTAAAGATATTGTTTTTTATAAAAATTTAGTGAATTTTGTTTATTAATTTCTTTTTATCTTTTATTTTATTTTCTTATTAAAAATTTTATAAAAATTTATAATTTTAAGTATAGAATCTTATTTTCAAGTTTGCAATTAAATTAAAAAAAATCATAATATATTTTTAAATATCATTCATTATCAGTTCTAAATTAAATTTATAATATAGTTGAATTTAAATAGTTTAAAGAATTGAATAGTTAAAGTATAATTTTTATTTTTAAATAAATCATTTTTAAATTATTTTAATATAGTGCATATTAAATATGAATTAATTATATAAAAATTAAAAATAAATATATTTGCATTTATTTTAATTAAGAATACAATATTAGTTTAAAGTAAAATTTATCATGATATTATTTTTTGAATACAACTTTATTAAATTTGAAACTATTGGTATTTTTTTTTCATTTATATTTTAAATTACTAATCTATTCGAATTGTATCGCAATATAATTTAAAATAATAAATAGATAATAATAAATTATATTAGAAGGAACTCTATTTTAAGTAATATATTTTATGATATTTAAATTATTTATGTATAAAATTAACATAGAAAACCAAAATATCATAAATAAATATAAAAGTTTTATTTTTATATTATCATATTAGATGTTTCTTCTTGAAAAAATTGATTAATAGTAATTAATTTTTATATATAATTTAACATATTTATTTTTCACTGGTTTAATTTTAGATTAATTAAAAAAATTAAATTCTTTAGTTTATAATAAAGCGTACTTTATCCAATTAAAAGTGATTCTTTAATTAAATTAGAAGAATAAAAATATGATTTTATAATATTGTTTTAATATATTTTTTTTATAATAACTAATTAAAAATCAAAATTTATTTCAATATAATTCGTTAGGATTATATTTTTTCCAAATTTCTTTACAAAATTTTTTTTCTTTTCTTTCTGTTTCCTCGGTTTTTTCTTTGATTACTTATTTTAGCAATTCTCTTCTCTTTTGTTCTGATTTAACTTTTTTCGTGTCTATGTGTTCAACCGTTTCGTCATAAAAGTCTAAAAGTAATTTTCATATTTAAATGAGTTTTTAAAATATAGAAGCTATATATTGTTTTATATTTAAAAATCATTTTGTTCCATAAATTGATTTTTTTTTTCCAAAGTAGGGGATTATTATTATTTTATATTAAGATTTATTAAATAATATTTTATATTTTATATCCCAAATTATTTTTTCCTTTTTATTTAAATTGATAAGAAAATTCGGTATATGTTTTAGATTTTAAATACTTAAAGAGTATTATCAACTTTGTAATTCTTTACGTTATTTATTAATACAATATTTATTTCTAATAGTTTTTGAATTTATATTGATAAATGTAAATTTTAATTTTTTTTATTTGATCAGACAAAAAATTAAGCAGTAATAAAAAAGAGTAGCGTTAAATTATTTTAATTTTTTATTAAAAATTAAAAAATAAATATATTTATAAAATTTACTTTTCATAATTAAAGTCCTGTCATTATGGAATTGGTCATCTTGACTAGGGATGACATTTATAAATCTTCCTTAAGTAATAACGGTTTATTTTTCTTTTTTTTATGGAATCTATGATAAAAATTATAATTAAAAATACATAACCAGTGATTTCAATTGCAAAAAGTGGTGATTATTTAGTTTTTTTCGATTTATTATAAGCTTTTCAATATAATATTTTTAAAGCCTAAGTTATTTTAAGAAAAAATAAAATCATTTTTTGAATTATTACTAAATAATTATCATTAATGTTAAAGTTAATATATTTCTTTTATTTTCATTTTATTTAAAATCTAAAATAGTAAACATAATATTAATTTAATAGCGATAAATAATTAAAGGATATTTTTTAATTTATCCTAGATTTTAATTAAATATATCTTTTTTATTTAATCTACTATTATAAGTTAATTTTCATAGCTTATTTTTTTTAATATTTTATTTAGTTCCAGTATGTTATTTTGATAAAGTAAGATAATGTATTTGATAAATGTAAATTTAATTGATATTATAAAAATCCCAAATTTAAAATTATTTGTCTTGGTAGTATAATTTTAATAGTAAATTAAGACTTTGTCTCATTCTTGTAAAGAAATATTCAAATAAATTTGCGCAAAAATTTTAGGTGTAATATTAATTGACTTATAAAATATCTTATATTTATTTTTCATCTATCTTATATAAAAACTACAGTATTAATTTTTCGATAACTTGAAAACTAAAATTGTAATATTAATACAATATTTATTGAAACAGTTTTAATAAAACATTCGTAATAATGTTATTTTCATAAATAATTTTAAATCAGTAATTTTCATTTAAATGTTTAGTTAAAGTTGATTTTATTATAATTTTGTGGTATTTTTAGAAAATTTTTTAGAGATTTGAATAAATTTTTATAGCAGTAAAACTTTATATATATGCGGGATTAAAATATCAAAATATAAAAAATATAGGTTATTAAAAAGCTTTTTATTTAAAAAAAAAATTACTTAAAAGCCATCTGCTTCTTACTATTATCTTTTTAGTATTTCTTAGAAATTTTAGCAAGTTTAAGTCATCGGTGTTGTGCTACATTTTGGTAAGTTAAGCTTTATAGTTTTATCAAAGGTTTTTGAATCTAAAATACTAAACTTGGTTTATAAATTATTGAGATTTCTTTCTCGTTGATTTTCCATTTTATAAAATTTAGTCATTGTTTTAGTTTCCTAATTTTTTAAATATAAATGATATAACATATAATATGAGTAAATACATTTTATAAATTTAACATTATTATATTAAATTAGATTAATTTAAAAATAATTATTAATTATTTTATGTTTACGTTTGGGTTTAAACTTTCAAATGCAACAGTTTTGCTAGATACGCTATGTATTTTATTAGTATATCTCATTTAATTTACTCTATGTTTTTTTTCTTCTTCTTTTATATCAATATTTTAATTTTTGTCGACTTCTTTTTCTAATGAAATAAAAACGAAAAATATAATTTTTTATAAACTTAATTATATATTTAGAAGTGACGGTTCTTGCTCAAAAGGCAATGAGTACCCTACTAGTTTTTCAATAGTTTCAAAAATAGTCAATTTTTGATCAATATTTAATTGGGTAAACATAGTCCTTATATCAATACATTATAAATAAAGGTTAACAATGACAATATATAAAATAAATAATTATTATAAAATTAAAAATATAATTAATAGGCTTTAATATAGCCTAATAGCAAGAACCGTCACTTCTAAATATATATAATCATATTTAAATTTTATATTATGGGTTTATATTTATGACATTTTATTTATTAATTAATTGTGTATTTACACATATTTTAATATATATTTAATATATATTTAATTATATTTATTGACATTTTTATTTATTAATTAATTGTGTATATTGACATTTTAATTAATTATATATATTTAGAAGTGACGGTTCTTGCTATTAAGCTATATTAAAGCCTATTAATTATATGTTTAATTTTATAATAATTATTTATTTTATATATTGTCATTGTTAACCTTTATTTATAATGTATTGATGTAAGGACTATGTTAACCCAATTAAATATTGATCAAAAATTGACTATTTTTTGAAACTATTGAAAAACTAGTAGGGTACTCATTGCCTTTTGAGCAAGAACCGTCACTTCTAAATATATTTTATTTTTTTTAAAAATCATAATTTTTACATTTTTCATCTTTTTCTCTTTATATACTCATGGTTTTAGATATATTTTTTAAAAATAAAGTTGTATTTGGGGCAACCAATCCCCTGTTATTAATGACCAGAACTGGTGGTTAAGATTTACTCATATTATTAATATTTTTGGTACTATATTTTGCATTATTATTTATTGAAGTATAGATTGATGTATCTGGCTTTTCAATTTTGGTTTTGATTTATCTTTCATTCAAAAATGGAACACCATTATTTTTTTAGGCCTATTTTAAATTTGTTATGGTGCCAGTAATGTGTGAAACTCCTAAATTATTTCTTTTAATTCCTTTATATTCAAAAGCTGATTTATTTTTCTCGCTTTTAAGACTTAAATATTCTTCTTATTGCTTGATAAAATTTCTCCTTTTTTTTGTTTTAAAATTAATATATAATCATAATTAAATTAAATTTCTTTAAAATTTTAAATAGTTTCAATATTTTTAAACTTTATTTACTTTCTTCTATTTAGTTAAAATTCTTTTTCTTTATTAAAATATGGCTATGTTCTTGGATGCGGCATTTACATGTAACTTTCAAATTTATTATTCTATGGGGTATAAAATGCATTATTTGGATTAAATTTTAAAGAGCTTGCTTAATGAGGCATATATCCTGGGTTCTTTAAATATATTAATGATATAAGAAAATTTGTTTATTATTTTCCATACTTTTTTAATTTTTTTTTATCAAATTTTAAAAATTTTGGGGTTTCAGTAATAAAATTCATAATACAATTAAAACTTTGTATTTTTGATAAATTAGTAATAATAAATAAAAATATTAAAATTTGAATTACATTTTATGCTCTTCTAGTTCTTTCTACAAAACCTACAGCACCTGTTAAACTGGCATCAAATTCTTTTATAAAGTCACCTGTTTTAAGAACTTTTTTCATTTCACCGGTTTCATTATTTAATAAGTAATGTTTGCCTTTATCCATATCATACCTAATAAGTTTAAATATATAATACTATTTTATAATAATAAACATAAATCTTAATGAATTAAATTGATTTCTTATTATTTTTTTATTAATATTTCTATTTTTTAACACTACTTTTGAAGTTTTTAATTAAAATTTATAATTTTTATTCTAATTTTTCAAGATTATTTCAATTATTTAAGATATATATATTTAATATATACCATAAACATTGACTTTGGGTTTTTCTTCTTTCTAATTCATTATCTTTGTTTTTTTGCATTGTTTACATACTTATACGTTTCAATACGATATACAGATAAATTTATTTGGTATTTTTTTTTGGAGTATATAATTTGTGTTTAGATTAATAAAAAAAAATTATAAATATTAATTTAATATTGTAAAATAGAAATTATATAAAATATTATAATACAAAATAAAATATTTTTTTGTAGTATTTTTAATTAGATTTAATTTAAAAGTTATAATAATAGTAATAATTATGAATTTTTAGAATAAATAAGTAAAGAAAATAAATTTATGTATATACAAAAATAAATTTAAGTAAAATTTTTATATACATTTTAGAAAAATAAAAATCTTAATTTAAAATTTTTATTTGCCTAAAACTTGTTAAAGATAAATAAGAATTTTTTTTCGAGCTCTTAAAAAAATAAGAATAAATTATAATATTAATTATAATTTTATCAAAATATTATGTGGTAACATTCTTTTTTTGTCTTTTATTAATAAATTACCAATATTTCTAAAATTTTATCATATTAAAAGGGAGAATATTAGTTAAGGTTCATTTAAATGTTAACTTAAAAAAGGAAAATAATAAATAATTAAATTAGTAATAAATATTATAAAAAGAAAAAAATAAAACAACATAAAAATAAAATAAAAATAATTTTTTAGAATAAAATAATTATAAAAAAAAAAAACTTCATTAATAAAATTACGAATTATTAAAGAAAATTTTAACAAAAATAAATATAGAAAGCTGATATTAAATATGAATAATAATTCAAATATTTTTAACAATACTTCATAAAATTAATCCACTATTTCCAACGGGTAGAGAGACCCAAATTCTTTAGGTTTAGAAAAACATGTAAGACATGTTTTTATGTAAACATAAACTATTATAACCGCTTTAAATAATGAACTTGAAGATTAGAAAAAAAATAATGAAGAACTTAATTGGAAGTTAACTGATTTAACTACTACTAAAAATAATTTAAATAATAAAAATAAGTAATTGGAATTGGATGTAAAAATTTAATATTGATTTTATTATTATTAAATAATATAAAATATGAGATAAAAAATTAAATATGCTTTTTATATAATAAAAAAAATGGATATTCCATTTTTAAATTAGGACCAAATAAAATTAAAAATATTTAATTAAATTATTAACCTTACAATTTTTTATTTAAAAATATTTTAATTTAGTTAAAAGAAGTAAAGTAAAGTGTTGACGAAAACCTAAAAATTAAAAATGATCAAAAAGCTGAAATAGGAAAAATGAAAAAATAATTGTAAGAGGTAAATGATGATTGGGAAAACAAGAAAAAAGAGGTATTAAATTATTATAAATTATGTTTAAAAATATTAATTAATTATATATAAATATTTAAAATTTAATAGTAAAATTTATATTAATAATTGATAAAATATTTTTTAATAAAGCTATTACACCAAATAAATTAATTAAAAGAGGAGTAATTTAAATTAGAGGATGAAAAAAATAGGGAAAAAGTTGCCTTTGATTAGGCCACAAAATAATATGTTTAAAAAATTGACTCTATTAAATACTCTATTTCTTCCACAAACAATGAAATTACTAAATACGATACTTATATATAAAAATTAAAAGGAAGAGAAAAATTTTCTATGGATACTATTATGAACGAAACTTATAAATTTAAAGAATTTTTGGAAAGTTAGGTAATGGAAAACCCAACCATTGGGGGGTCATCAGTTACTGGATCCAAAATATACAACTGATTTTTTTTTGTAACTAAAAAAATAAATAAAAAATAAGTTTAATGAAATGAAATAAATATAATGGATTGGTATAAATTAGTTTATATTTAATAATTTAATTATATATAAAATTATTATCATATAAATTAGTGATATTTGTTTATATTATACATATAAAATATAATAAAAATATTCATAATATTAAGATTACTATAAAAATTATAATAGTTATCATTATTTTAAGGGAGTTTTTATTCATTTATAAAATTTTTTAATGATATATTTAGTTTTTAGTTTATATATTATAATTTAGTTAAGTAATTTTTATTATAATTTAATATAATAAGAATTAAAAAATATATATCAAATATTAGTTAACATTTCGCTTTCATATTAAGTAGCCTGTTAAAATAAATCATCGTCTTCGTTTTATATATTTAAGCTATCTTCATTATCTTCTAAAAATCTTAAATTATCAGAAATTCCAAGATTTCTACTTCTTATTTAACTTCTTCTTATTCTACTTCCTGAGTTATAATTATAATCAGATATAAATTGACTGTTATTTTAAAAATTATTTGCATTAATATTTTCACTACTTTGATTTATGTTGTTTATTATTATACTATTATTATCATTATTTTATGAATCTAGATTAAAATTAATATTATTAATACCTTATTTTATATGTTGTTAGTCGTTTGTATTAACAATTTTACTAAAATCTTAATTTTTATTTGAATTTTAATTATAGTAACTTTTATTATTATTATCATTACTTTATAAAATATTATTGTTCATATTTTCTGAAAAATTATTGTCATTAAAGTTGTTTTATATTTTAGTTGATTTTTTATCATTTAAACTTGTGTTTAGATAATTTTTGTATTAAGTTTATTAAGCAAGATTTTTTATATTTTAGCTGTTTAAATCAGGATTTTCTTTGTTTTTTTAAATTACTATAGTAAAATCTTTTTCTGAGAAACTGTTATTTTTGGAGTTTTTCTAACTTTCTTTAAAAAATATACATTTTTTTCCGCTTTGTCCAAATACTGAATTCTTCTGAATTTCTTCCTTAGAAAAAATTGATGATTTTATTTAGATTTTATTACTTTTATTTTAATTTCTCTTTGAAATATGATTTATTTATTAATTGGGGGTTTTAGGTCCGTAATTTTACAAATCTTAAATAGATTTTTTACTTTTTAAATTTTTTTATTTATTTGAATTTAAATCATTTTATTATTATTAATTTTCCTGAAAATTCTGAAGATTACATAATTTTTAACTTTCAAACTATTCATTTGATCTTTATAAATTATTTTAGGAGTGACATATTTAGTCATCTTTATTTTAATTTTCTAATGAATTTTCACAATTTTAATAAGGCTATTATTATTTATCAAAAAGTTCTTCATTTGATATACTTTAATATTCTTATTTTAAACTCTTTTAAAATGAATCAAACTAAATAACATCTTATTTCTCATTTAAATTTTAAGCTTTTTCATTATGAAAATTTTTTTAGAAACTAATTGTTTTATTATAATTATTTTATTAAGTTTAATTTTTGTCTGATTTTTTTCTTTTACTGAAAACTTAGTTTGCTTCGCTTTTCTATATAATAAATTTAAATAGTTTATAAAAAATATTAATAATAAATATCCATTTTTTTAATAACATATATTATATTACTTGTTTTAATTTTTTAACATATTTTTCTATTGAAAGGTTTTTAAACTAATTTTATTGTTCAATTTTTTAGTTGTTATTTAATTTATGAGGGCTCATTAACGACTGTGCACTAGAATTTCTGCTGTTTTTGACTATTTTTTTTTTCTTTTCTTGGATTTAATTTTGATTCACAATTTTTTAATTATCTTAAATATTTTGAAAAATATAATTCTATTTTTTTTCTTATTTTTCCTAACGATTATTTTAATTGATTTATCTTTATTTTTTTGAATTTTAAAAGTTACTGGTATTATTTAATTTACTAAATTTTTAATTCTAAGTTATTTTTTTAAAATTTTTGTTTTATTCATTTAGGTAATTTTTATTTTGAGATGGGTTTCGCGATTAATTATCTAGGTAATATTTCTCGCTATCTTACTTATATTATTATTTTAATTCAGATTAGTTTTATTATTCAGTTTTATTATCTAAAAGGTTTGCAATTATTTTTTAATTTAATAAAGAAGTAATATTCAATTTTTTATCTAGTTAAAATGATTTATTTTTTTAAATAGGTTGCTAATTTTTAATATTATTTTGTTAATTATTTTAAGGGCTTTCTATTTGCCTAGTTAGAAAAAGTTATTATTATGGTTATTCAGTATAATTATAAAATTTTTTATAAATTTCAATTTTTGTATTTTTACTGTGATTATTATTAATTTTTTGTGATTTATAAAATTAATTTTAGTGAAAATTATCAGGCTCAGTTTTATATTAAATATTTGGGTTTTATTTTTTGATAGGCTATTAATTTATATTTAAATTTTATTTTATATTGTTATTCTAATGTCTCAATTAATAATTTATATTATTATTATTTTTATTTTTCTTTATACTTTATTGTTTGGATAACGAATCAATATATTTAGTATTTTTTTATTGGTGAGAAATAAATTTTTACCTAAAATTAGTATATAATTTGTTATTTTACGTATATACATTTAAGATAGCAGCGTTTTTAATAGAGGTGCTATTTTAATTTGGACTTTTTAATAGTTTTTTATTGTTTTTACAGATTTTATTTTTGTTTTTAGGCTAAGAATGTTATTTCATATTACTTTTTTAATATACTCTACTAGTATTTTAAGATGTTATAATCTTAGGTTATTTTTACTATTGAAATTCTAAGATTTTCGATTATTATAACAAATAATTATTATCAAAATTATTATCTTGATAATTCTTATAATTTTAATTTTCATCTGAATATCGTTTTTATTGAGTTTAGGACCTTTGTTATTTAGTAAATTTAGTAATTTTTTTAAACTATAATTATCTCATAGCTTCTACAGTTTACTTTTATTAGTCTATGGATTATCTACTTTAGATTGTATTATAACTTATATTTAATTGCTTATCTAAATGATTTATCGTGTAATTTGACTGTCTTTTACGTTGAATTTAACTATGTTGTAATTTAGGTAATTTTTATTGAATTTCATTAATTGGTTGCATTTAAAATTATTTTTAATTTTTTTTTAATTTAATAAATTTTTTTATAAAATAATTAGTGAATTTTTTTATTTTATTTACTCAATTTTTGCTTAGAATAATTGATTAAAATTTTATATTAATTAAATATATAATAAACAAATAAAAACATCAGAAAACATGCAATAATTCTAACAAAATAAGTGAAAAGAATAATAAACATCATATTTTTTAAAATTAAGGAATATAATAATAAAGACTGCTTTTAAAAAATTAAAAAAGAAAATAAATAAATAAATAAATTTTTTCTTTAAAATTTTACAATAATTATATACTCAATATTATTACTCATCATATTATCCTTCGTCTTAATATTATTAATTATCATAGTGTTCACCAAAGGATTGCATAATTTATTTTAATCTAATAGTTTTGGGATGTTCATCACCCTTCCAATTCATACACTCAAATCCAGCTTCTTTTATATAGTCTTCATATTTCTTTTATCGGCTAAAAAATTAAGATAATTTATAATTTTTGAATTATAAATATATAAATGAAATTTATCAATATGTATTAAAATATATAAAATTATATATATTAATTAATTACTATGATAAAGTCATTTCTCCGAAACTATTGTCCATATCACTAGTATTTAAATCCTACTATCTTTCTTAACTGTCAAAAGGCTCAAACTAGTGCAATAATGATAGAGCTCTAAGGCTGTCTAAAATTGGTTTCATTACATATCTTCTGTCTTTTTCTTGATAGTTGTTGAAATATTACAATATTTTTTCGCAGCAATTAATTACTTCCTAAATTTAATTTATTTATTTATTAAATAAAAAATTATATAAATTAAATTTTATTATCAAATAAATAAGTATAACATTTTTTTAAAGATTTTTTTACCAAATGAACAATGGAATCAACGTCATTTAAAGAATTATAAAACTATTAATTTTCAAGTTACATTTGTTCCTAAAGTCTGAAATAGTATTTAAAGAATTTATAAAATATTTCAGCGGTTTTCCCATAGAATTACTCAGCCTATTAAATATTTTATTTTTTCATTAAAACTTGTCCCATTTAATAATAATCTAATGCAGTAATAATATGATTTGCACCATATTTTTAAGAGTCCATAAAAATACTATTTCTAAGTTCTTACTAGGCCATTTTATAATTTTCTTAGGTCATATACAACTTACAGAAAACTTTGGACAAATTACACTTGTGCTGTTAAATTTCCTCAAAAGAAAGGTTTTACTAATTTTTTTTGTCGCCCGAATCGTCTTCTTCTTTGTCGGGCTGCGATTTTATGAAGTTCCACTGACAAGCTATAAGCGATTTTTCAGCTTTTTTCAACTTTTCTTCCTTTATGTGCATTTCTTGTCTTATTTTTTCTTCGATTTCTTAAATTTCATATTCTGCTAGTTCTTGACTGCTCATTCTTTGCTAAAGACTTATTATTGACTCGCTGATTTGCATGCTTTCTTCTATGTGTCCTGTTTTTTAAAATATTTATATTTTATGTTTTATATATTATATTTTATATTTTAAATTAAAAAATTATAAGATATATTTAAGACTACAAATTTCAGATTTAATGGAAGAGCCCACTTTTTTCCGTAGAAAGGTCGTAAAATCCCGCCATTAATTTGTTTTTCAAATTA
The DNA here is from genome assembly GCA_001447515.1 of Pseudocohnilembus persalinus. Classification (NCBI taxonomy): domain Eukaryota; phylum Ciliophora; class Oligohymenophorea; order Philasterida; family Pseudocohnilembidae; genus Pseudocohnilembus; species Pseudocohnilembus persalinus. Next base: position 166,831 of record LDAU01000048.1, read on the forward strand.
TTACGGTTATTTTAGAATATGAAATAGATATTGAAAAGTTGAAAAAGTATTATATTAAAATAAAAAGTATTTTTAAAATAGTTCTGTATTTTTATATAAAAATATATTTTTGTAATCATCACTAGAATTACTAAATTTTATCTATTTTTTTATTTATATCCCCTTTCTAGGATATAATCTTAGGGAAACTATGATTAATATTTTCTTGACCTTTTTCAGTATATTATAAAAATTAAGTTGAGTGCCACCTATTTTTTATATTTTTTATCATTATATTTAAATAAACTTGATTTTACCAAATAAAAGAATATTTTTGATAAAAAAATGGTATTTCAACCTTAATTTACTACAAACTAAATATACTATTTATTTTTGAATAATTACATGTATTTTATTTATACATTACACGTAATTCTTTTATAAATAGATGATAAATTATACTTTTGTTTTAATAATATATATGCATATATAGCTGTTAAAATTTTTATTCATTTTTTTTCTCAAAATTATGAAATCTAAATTCATAAATTTAACTACTTTAATTATAATTTTTATTTAATTATAATATATGTTTTACCTTCGGCTACTGTAATTAGTCCGGGCATTAACTAAATTGAATTTTCTCCCCCTAACTAATCTTTTGCTTCTTAAACGGCTTTAAAAGCTTTTTCAGCACAAATATTAGGTTTTCCTAAAATTAGATATTTTTTAGCTTATTTAATCGCTTATAAGAATTTTTCTAAATGAGACTTGAAATCTTATTTATTTCCTTTTTTGTTATGATCCATTATATTTTTCAATTTTTGACTGATGATATTATTTTGTTAAATTTTTCAAGGAATATTTTATTATTTTTTATTTGTAAATATGATGAAAGTTGTTTTTTTAAAATAAAAATGTAAATAAGTTATTAAAAAAAAAATAATATTATAATTATAGAAATTAGAAGGAAACTAATTATATTTTATGTGATTATATATTTTACTATATATTCAGTTTAATTTTCCTTGAAATGTGAACAATAGTTATAACTTTTAAGAAGAATTTTTTATAAATTATTTTATTTAAATGACACTATAAAATATATATGAAAAGGAAGAGATAGAAGAAAAATTATCTTAAAATTTTTTATTTTTATATAAAAGTAATGAAAAGTAAGGTTAATTAATAAAATTTATAATTATTAACAAAAACTTTTACTTATTTTTAAAATTCCGAAAGAATTTTACAAATAATTAAACTATAAAAATTCAAGATCTAATAATTATATATTTATTTCTCATTTTTTCCCCAAAAGATCACTTTCACAATCCAGAAGTTTTAGAAACGTGTTCAGCCAAATCTAATAATCTGTTAGAGTATCCCCATTCATTATCGTACCAAGAAACAACTTTAACAAAGTTATCATTAAGTCCAATTCCGGCTCCAGCGTCGAAAATAGAAGATCTTTAATCGTGTAAGAAATCTTAAGAAACGACAGATTCGTCAGTGTATCCCAAAATTCCTTTCAAAGACCCTTTAGAAGCTTCTTCCATAGCTTAACAAACGGTTTTGTAAGAGGCTCCTTTGTTTAATCTCACGGTTAAGTCGACGACGGAAACGTTGATGGTGGGCACTCTGAAGGACATTCCGGTCAATTTTCCTTTTAATTCGGGCAAAACTAATCCGACGGCTTTGGCGGCTCTGTTTTTTAATTTTTAATAATTAATTTAATAATTTATTTATATTTTATGTATATTAATTTATTTTATTATTTATTATTTTTTATATATTATTTTATTTTATTATTTATTATTTTTTATATATTATTTTAGTATAAGAAAAAATAATAATAGAGATTTAGCTATAATAAAGATATTTTGGGCTTAAAATGTCGAAATTTTAGAAAATATAGATAATTTAAGTGGTTTTTTATTTTTATTTTTTTGAATTATTTGCTTTTTTTTAAGATTGTTTTTTATTTTGTTTTTTTTCTAAGATTTTATATTTTTTATATTTTTTATTTTTTTATTTACCCAGTGGTAGAGGGGATAATATTGACAGAAGCAGCTCTTCCAGCTCTCCAGTCTTTTCCTCCTTTAGCGGGTCCATCAACAGTTAATTGATTGGCAGTGGCGGCGTGGACAGTGGTCATTAATCCTTCAACAATTCCGAAGTTTTCGTGTAAAACTAAAATAATATAAAATAAAATAAAATAAAATAAAAATTTAAAATTTGGAAATTCATATTTTAAGAAATTTCTAAAAATTCTAAAATTATTAATATATATAATATAATTTATGCAATTGGTATCCATTTGCATTCTTTTTAAAATTTTACCTTTAGAAATAGGGGCTAAACAATTGGTGGTACAAGAAGCATTGGAAACAATATCTTAAGATTTTTCATATTTTTAATGGTTAACTCCGACAACATAAGTGGGGGTGTTATCTTTAGCAGGGGCGGATAAAATAACCTATTGAATTATAATTAAAATCAATTAGATATTTAAGTTTACTTCTTTAGATTTATTTATTTATTAAAATTTTATTTATGAAAATATTTTTATTTTATTTTATTTTTACTTTTTTGGCTCCTCCTTTAATATGTCCTTGGGCTTTTTCTTAAGTTAAGAAAGCTCCAGTAGATTCACAAACAACGGTAGCTCCAACATCTCCCCATTTAATATCAGCAGGGTTTTTTTCATTGAAGATTCTGATTTATTATCCGTTAACCTATTATTATAAATTTATTTATTTTAGTTAAAATGTTTTTACTATAATTGAAAATAATTTATATAATTTTTCTGATTTTAAAAAAACAATAAACTCAATTCAATAAGGTGTGACCCCTAAGTGAGGAGCAATTGTATATCTTTAATTATTTTAAATTAAAAACTACATACTGTAATTTATAAACTATATTTATTATATTTTTATTTTTTAAAATAAGCAAGAAACCAAGAAACCATAAATATTTCTCAATTTATATAAAAAAAATTTATAAAAGGGAGAAATATAAAAAATACATATATATAATATAATATATATATATTATATTATATTATAATATATAATATATTATATTATAATATTTACAGAAATGGTGGAGTCGTTAACTTTTTCGATAGGGACATTGAATTTAAGGTGGGCGGAGTCGTATCTTAATTAGTAGATTAAGTAGTCGATGGGTAAGAAGGGGTCGTTAATGGCTTTAACGCTGACAGTTTATTTGTTTTCCATGGCGGCTCTTAATACGAGTCTTCCGATTCTTCCGAATCCGTTGATACCGAGGTTGACAGACATTTTTTATATGTTTATATATATTTTTTTTTTTTATTTATTTATTTATTTTTTATTTTATTTTATTTTTTTTCTTGATTTTTGATTTTATTTTATTATATTATATAATATAATTTATTGGCTAAGGGAGAATGGATTTTTGTTTATGTGTTATTATTAATAATTAATTATTAATATTTTTACATGAGTTTTTACTTACTTTTTCGGAAGAAATTCGGGTAATTTTGTTACTACCTTTATTATTTGTGTTATTATATAGTTAAAAAGAAATTTTTATGGTGATAAAATATATTATTATAATTGAAATTATAAGATGATTCTCAAGTGAATAATTAATTAAATGAAATTTTTTGTTATATTTAGTTAATAATGATAAATTATATATATTCAATTATAATGGGGAAAATATTCATATTTTTGTATATTATTAATTAGTAACAAAAATTTGGGGGATTAAAATACAATTTTTAATTTTAGCTTAAAAATTTTGCTTTATATTTAAAATTTATTTTAAAACATAGCTCTTTTTTTGTTTTTTTTTATATGTATGAGAATAGTAAATTTTATTTTTGTATGATACAAAAAAAAGATATTATTTTCTATTAATAATTAGCATAACAATAATAGAAAAATTGATTTAATAGTTAGATAACAAATAATTATATTAATAATATATTTACTGCTATAATTATTTATAAATAAATATCTTTTTTATATGATTATAAAGTTTAATAATATCTTAATATAAACTGAATTTTTAAAATAAAATTAAGATATTCTATTATAAAATATAAATAATAAATAAATAGTAATATAAATAATAAAAATTTAGAACTACAATAAACTAAATATATTTTATAAATAAATTTGAATATTTTAAGGATATCTTATTTTTATATATTTCAATTTAATACTTATATTTTTTTCTAATAAATGCTTTTAAATTTAAAAATTATTATATATAAATTTATAATAAACAAATTCTATATAATATACAATAATCTAATTTTATTAAAAAATTAAAGCTTTAATAATTTTATTATATCATTCATTATAGAAAAACCTAGCTTATCATTAAAGCTAATTTGGATTAGGATTTTTTATCTATACTTTGGCTTATTTTTATTTATCACCTATTTAAATTATAATTAAATATAATTAATAATTTTTTACATAATTTATATTAAGAATTTAAAGAGTTGTAAAATTAGATTTTTATATGTTTTTAAAATAATAATTAATAACAGTTTATTTATATTTTTAGAAGGTAAATGTTTATTTAAATTTTTATTAATTAAATTATATAAATATTTATATTTTCAAAAATTATTTTCTCATTTAAGGAAATCATAATTTTAAATTTATTTTTTAAAATATGAACTTTATAGTTATAAGTATTAAACATAATTTAAAAATAGTAATATATATATATAAATTAAGTTAATCATTTTTACTTTTAATTGTGGTATCAGAGTTTTAAACATCTTCTTTTTATTGTGTATCATTTTAATTTTAGGGCCCATATTAATTTTCTATCTCTTAATTTTAATTATTTATATTATTTTAATCTAATGAATCATCATTCTAATATTTTTAAAACTATTCATTATAACGTTTTGTTTCTTTTTCTTTTTATTCCTCATTTTCTTATGATTCTTATTTATTTTCGGATTCAATATCCTCCTAATATTAATTAGTAGGTTTTTTATCTTATTAACTACTCTCTTCTTTTGTTGTCTCTTCAATATATAAATTATTATCTTCATTAGATTCATTTTTATTTGTTTAATGCTTTTATTCCTAAAATTTTTATTCTGATTATACATCTTATATGGTTTCGCCGTCATTTTTAATTTTATTGTTTTCATCAATATTTTTAATAACAATATCATTTTATTTTTAAACTTCCACATTTTCCACTTAGTTTTATTATTTAGTATTTTAATATTCAATGCTAGCCTTACTATATAAATCATTCTCTTCTTCACCTGTCTTATTTTAATTATTCTTATTAATTTCTTATTCTTAATCTATCATATTTATGTTCATTGATTCTTCATTATTTATTTTTTATGAATTTTATTATTCACCACAATTTTAATCTATTTCACAGGTTTAATCATTTTTTTCTTTATCTTTAATATAGCAAATAGGTTTATCATTACTTTAATCACTACTTACAACATTTTCTGTGCTTTCTTAATTAGAATTTTATTTTTCCATGTCTTAAAAACTTTAATCTTATTTTTTCTCCTCATTCTTCATTTAGTCTTACCAAATTTTACTTTCTTTTTCTTAGTTTAGTTTATCATTGTTTTATTATTCTTCATCACGAATTTCAATTCCATTTTTTTTTTCATTATTGTTTTAATCTGTATCATAAATTTCATCGTCAATATTAGTATACTCATTTTCGTTAACATCTGGTTCATTATTATTATTTAATTCTTCGACTTTTATGATATTTTCTTATTACAAATCTTAACTTTCATTATCCTTAGCATTTTATATTTCATCATTATTGTTATCATCATTAAAAATAATTTTTTATTATTTTTGCCATGTTTATTCTGGTGTATTACCTTCATTAGGATTTTATTTGTTATTTAAAAATTATTGACTTGAAATAGCATATAAAAAATAAAAAATAAAAGGAAAACCGATAAGAAATAGAAATGTTTTTAAATGGTTTGTTTTTGCTATTTTTTATTCAACTTTTTTATTAGGATTTTTCAGATTTTATTATTATTACTATAATTTTTATTAGGGTTAATTTTACTGCTATTATTACCTGGTATTTTTTATTTATAATTTTAATTCTTTATTTTCATCTTCAATTTTTTTAATTTATTTATCTAAATTTTTAATTTTATTTTTATCCTAATTACTTTATTCCTCATTTTTTTTTATCTTTAAATCATAAGCTTTTTAAATTTCTTAGATCTTCTTTTCCATATTTTTAATTTAATTTTCATATTTTTCCTAAGTTTATCTTTAAATTAATTATATTTTTTTATCACATTCTTATTTATATTAAATTTTTTCATTTTTTTCACATTCAAGTTTTTTTTCCATTAAACTTATCTTTTCATTTAAATTTTAAATCTCTTTATTTTTACTATTTTTTAGTGTTTCATTTTACTTTTTATTACTTTCTTATTAACCTTATAATTATTTTATTCGTTAATCTCTTTCGTCAATAAGTTATTTTAACATTTGATTATTTTAATATTTTTCATTATTCATTTAATTTAATTTATCATTTCTTAAATATTTTTGAATTTCATTTTCTAGCATAAAATTTTTTTGCTCTACATTTTGGAACTATGTTTTTATTTTCTTAAATTATTTATTTTCTTAGATTATATATTCTAATTAATTAGCGCAATATTATTATTTCAAGCAATTATTATTTTTGCATATATCACATTATGATTTTAGTTCCTTTGTATAACATTGTTAACAACTTTATTTGATATCTTATTTTTAATCTTAATTAACCTTAATCTAATCTTCTCGTAAAATAAAAAATTATTTGCATATTTAACATTCTAAACATTTTTAAGCAACAAAATTTTCAAATTAATGATCTAATTTTGAATTAGAATGTTATTCCATTTAATTTTAAGAATGTAATAATTAAAGACCAATTTATATATTTTATTTACTATTAGGTTCCTATTCTTCTTTTTTCTGTTTCTACTATTAAATAGTATTACTTTTTAATATTTATTCCTAATTATTGTTATTCTATTATTCAGTATAATTATTATCTTGAGAATAGTTTTCTATTTTTATAAGTTCTTCTGATTCTTTAATATAACAAAAATCATAATGACCAGGTCTAAAAAACAAATGAATTTGGAAAAATTAATGGTCATCTAATTACAAATTTTTTGGAGTCATATTATAGCCATTATTTCCATCAATTTAGTGAGTAACCTTTAAAACATTTAGTTTCGTGGGAAGTATATCTATTGAATATCCTTAAAATTCATAATAAAATAATAAATTAAAATGTTATTTTTTTTTTAAATAAACCATAATATTATAATTCGTAAGTGAATTTTTATAAATATATTTATAACCTTCTGCTTCGTTTCCATAGGTTTTGGCCTCATTTAAATTTTTATTGTAGTTTTACTCGTCCATTGACTCATATATAACTTTTAACTCTTCCATTTCATAAGTGGTAACTGATCTGAGATAAATTATCAAACAAAAATCAAAATCATAGCTTTCATTTAAAAGCTGGTACAAATATTGATGAAAGTCAGGCTTATATTATATTAAAAAAATATTTTTATTTAAAAATAAATTATGCTAAATGATTGTAAAAAATTAAATAAAAAATTAAATATTTTTATCTTAAAAATTAGTGATTATTATTTTACAGAGTTATTTTGGTCATATAAGAATTTTAAGCCTTTTAATAAGGTTTGATTCATTTCTATTTCATTTTAGAACAAATTTTAAAAATTTAGCGGTATTTCTTAAATTTATTTGTAGTATTTTATTTTATTAGAAGATAAATCATCAATTAATTTTTAAAATATTTATTAGACTTTTTAATTTTTATTTCGAACTAAATTATGAACATAGCCAACTCCAAAAGCCCTGTAAAAGCAATTTCCGTCTCCTCTAATACTTCTAAAATACGGGCAAATTTGTTTCATATTCTTTTAAAATTTTGTTTATTTTATAAATTTTTTATTTCAACATTAATAAAAGAAATTTACATTTTATATTATAAAAATTAAATATATGTTTTTTTTTTAAAGTAAATTTATGGATTTAGTAATTTTTTAAAATAAATAATTCATTTTTTTATATATACTTGAAGCGCATTAATGATGGCGGGGTTTTTATATTCTTAAATTTTGTAATCTAATGATTTTTTACAACCTATGTTTTTTTTAATCTCTTCAATATTATTTTAATATAAAGTTATTTTCGCTAAATTCTATGGAAATTTCACAGAAAAACTTTTTGGGCTTTATTATTTAATAATGTTTTTAACTTATTTTTATTAAGTTTGTTAATTTTTTTGATAAGACGTGATTTATAAATCGATCATTTTTTGTATTTTTTATAATTTAGATAAGAATAATTTAATTAAAATATGATTAATTAATCTAGGTATTTTGCTTTCTATAAGAGATTGTGTATTTATTAAAATAATTAAGCAATAAAAAAATAGATCAATCAATACCATTTAAATAAAAGCATGTATCTTTAATTTTTATTTTGAATTAGCATAAATATAAAATTGAACGTTAAATTTATTAATTAAATATTTTTGCAACTAAAATAAAAAATGAACTGCAAAATGAAAAACAAAATAAAACCAATCTTGTATATAATATAAATAAAATAAAAAAAGTAATTTGTAAATAGTTCCATTTTATTATTAATTATCACTATTTTAAAATTCGAGCTAGTTTTTTAAATAATTATTATTATTAAAATTAAAAATTATATTTATTCTATTAATATTATAAATTAAAAATATCGATTGTAATTAATATTTATTTATTTCGTAATCAAATTATCACGAATTTTCTGTTTAGATTAATTATTAATTATAAAATATTTAATTATCTTTTGATAATTTTTAATAATCAAATTTAAAATAAATATTGATATAAAATAATAAAATAATAAATTTAATAATTATATTTTTATTTTTAAATAAATCACATCCTAGTGGCTAGGTCTGAAAAATCAATGTTCAATTAACTTGTTATTTGATCACGTATTTGTTGATTTAGTGTATAATGTCTTAATATTTAATATTTTTGGTAATTTTGAAACAGAAAATACTTTTAAATTAATAAATTATAATTTTTAAATTTTATTTTAAATATATATTTTTATTCACTGCCTCTTTTCCGTTAAGTTTAAGCTTCTTAGTAATATTTACTGTATTTTTATCTTTTAAAATTAAAAGATTTAAGATCTTTTCTATAGTTTTTCAAAATTTATAGAGTTTAAATTTTCATTTAAATTAGAAGAGCGAAATAAAATTCTTAGATTTCATTTATCAATGTATAAACTGCATCTTAAAACTACTCGTAGCTCTATTTTATTTAATAAATCAGTACATTAATATAAGAAATGATAATAATAATTTTTTAAATGATTTATACTAATTATACTATAAAATAATCAAAATTCAACAATTTTGATTATTATGTTTTGCAAAAATATATAATAGATAAATTACAATAATATCTAGCATAATTTATTATTATGAAATTTATTTAATTATTAGATATATAGATCGTTAAATAAATCTTACAATAATTTTTTCAATTATGAACTATTTATTTAAATTAATTTTAGATATATGCAACTTCAATTTTTCTATGAAAGTAATTTCTATCATCTCTGATTTTTCTGTAAATTGGAAACTTTTATTTCATTAGATTTGGTATAATATATTAATTTTCTAAAATTTATTTAAATTAGGATATTTTCTAGGAATATTATTTTTATATTCATTAAATTTTAACAGCTATTTTATTTAATTTACCTATATTTTTTCTGACTTCTTTCAATTTATTTTTTATCAGATAGATTTAAGGTAAAGTTTCATGAAATATATATATATTCGCTATAAATTTTATTATTATTATTCAAGTGTTTGAATATGTGGTATATGATCATTTTGTTTATTATTTATGGAAATTATTAAATAATTGTTTACTTATTTTGCACAATTTTTTAAGTGATTATTTATTTTTAGTGTTTTCTAAATTTTATTGTTAATTATTTGTTAAAAAGTCGATGGTAGAAAGATTAAAAATTTATATATTTTATTTATTAATTTTCCTATATGATATTTTTGATTTATTTATTACATAAGAAAATTTAAATAAATTTATTATTTATTATAATAAATTATATTTGCTTGTCAATAATATCAAAGAGAAATTAAGTTTATTAAAATTCTAAGGATATTATGGACTTATAATTTATATAGTTTATAAATAATTGAGATTTTTAAATTAAATATTTTATTTTATTTAATATAATTACCGGCAAATAAATAATGAAATTTAAATAATATGAATTTATTATAAAAAAAGCTATAAAGAGATGTTATTATTAAAAATGTTTTAAAATTATCTTAATTCATTTTTTACGATTTGGTGAATTATTTTATTTAGATTTTGGTGTTAAAATGTCATTTTTTTTTTAATAAATTTTTGTAGTCATTAATTTTGCTTTCGTAATTTGTATATAAATTTTCAAGTTATTGATTCATATATTTTATAGAATATAGCTCAGCTTCTGGAAATTAAAAACCACTGCTATCGATTTTAGTAATTTCGAAAATTTTTTACTGTAAATGTATATTCATCTCATATATAAGAGACTATGTTTCTTAATTTTATTTTTACAAATCTTCATTTTGTTTTAATAAATTTTAATATTATTCCTAACTTATCTATTGATTATTATTAAAATTCTATGTTTCTAGTTATTACTTTAATTATAAATTTAATTTATTTATTTGATTTTTTGCATCAAATAACTATTGTTATATATTTTATTTAACACTATCTAGCTACTAATAATCTTTATTAAAATCTTAAAATTACTTATCTAATTAGATTTTACAATCATTAAGTTGCTTATTTAATATATTATTATCATTTTATAGTTATTAAATCTCATTTTAAGCATATTAAAGCTATTATTTTAATTAATTTTTAACTTATTTTAGTTATTTATTACTATCTTACAAATAGTCTATTTATAAATTAAGCTGTTATATATTTTCCTGACTTTATTTATTTTCCTTTTTCATTTCATATATAGTATCTTAACATATTTATAATTTTTATTCTTGGCTTTTTTAATCTTTTGTCAATTTTTAATAGTAGTCTTTTTTGACTTAAATAATTTAATCTTTTAGTTCCTAATTTTCTTGTTTTAGATTAATATTATTTTAATAAAACTCTTAATTTAATTTTTTATGCTTTTTATATAGCATTTCATTTTCTTATTTTTATTCTTAATCATTTTCATTTTTTCGTTATTCTTCAACATTACTTTCTTTTAAATTATTTTTTTTGCAACTAGAGCATCTTCCAAAATGAAATATTTTTTTATTTTCACATTTAAATATGTTAGACATATATTAATTATTATTATATTTTTCATCTTTATAATTGCTTTAAGAATAATTATTATCTATAAAATTAAATAAATGATAAATTTTTTGACAAATAAAATATTAATTATTACTAAAATGGTATACAATTATATATTATTTTTATGGTAATTTTTACCTTTATGATTTCTTATTACTTATTCATTGTTTGCCGTAATAGGATCGTTTTATGTTTCTTCTGATTCTTTAATATAACAAAAATCATAATGACCAGGTCTAAAAAACAAATGAATTTGGAAAAATTAATGGACATCTAATTATAAATTTTTTGGAGTCATATTATAGCCATTATTTCCATCAATTTAGTGAGTAACCTTTAAAACATTTAGTTTCGTGGGAAGTATATCTATTGAATATCCTTAAAATTCATAATAAAATAATAAATTAAAATGTTATTTTTTTTTTAAATAAACCATAATATTATAATTTGTAAGTGAATTTTTATAAATATATTTATAACCTTCTGCTTCGTTTCCATAGGTTTTGGCCTCATTTAAATTTTTATTGTAGTTTTACTCGTCCATTGACTCATATATAACTTTTAACTCTTCCATTTCATAAGTGGTAACTGATCTGAGATAAATTATCAAACAAAAATCAAAATCATAGCTTTCATTTAAAAGCTGGTACAAATATTGATGAAAGTCAGGCTTATATTATATTAAAAAAATATTTTTATTTAAAAATAAATTATGCTAAATGATTGTAAAAAATTAAATAAAAAATTAAATATTTTTATCTTAAAAATTAGTGATTATTATTTTACAGAGTTATTTTGGTCATATAAGAATTTTAAGCCTTTTAATAAGGTTTGATTCATTTCTATTTCATTTTAGAACAAATTTTAAAAATTTAGCGGTATTTCTTAAATTTATTTGTAGTATTTTATTTTATTAGAAGATAAATCATCAATTAATTTTTAAAATATTTATTAGACTTTTTAATTTTTATTTCGAACTAAATTATGAACATAGCCAACTCCAAAAGCCCTGTAAAAGCAATTTCCGTCTCCTCTAATACTTCTAAAATACGGGCAAATTTGTTTCATATTCTTTTAAAATTTTGTTTATTTTATAAATTTTTTATTTCAACATTAATAAAAGAAATTTACATTTTATATTATAAAAATTAAATATATGTTTTTTTTTTAAAGTAAATTTATGGATTTAGTAATTTTTTAAAATAAATAATTCATTTTTTTATATATACTTGAAGCGCATTAATGATGGCGGGGTTTTTATATTCTTAAATTTTGTAATCTAATGATTTTTTACAACCTATGTTTTTTTTAATCTCTTCAATATTATTTTAATATAAAGTTATTTTCGCTAAATTCTATGGAAATTTCACAGAAAAACTTTTTGGGCTTTATTATTTAATAATGTTTTTAACTTATTTTTATTAAGTTTGTTAATTTTTTTGATAAGATGTGATTTATAAATCGATCATTTTTTGTATTTTTTATAATTTAGATAAGAATAATTTAATTAAAATATGCATTATAAATATAGGCAACAAAAAATGAAATAAAGTATAGATTTTTATAATTTATTTATTAATAATAAAATTTTAATAGATTACAATAATTTTAAATCAAGTACTTTCATTTATAATAAATAAATGGTATAAATAAATATAAATATGATAAATTAATTCCACTCTAAAATTTATAACCATTTTAAATTTATTTAATTTATAATTTAGCGTAAGTAAATATATATTAAAAGTTTGCTTGAATTTAATTTAAGTATATATATTTTTAAATTGAAATTAAATTTATGAAATATGTAAAAATGTGCCAGAATTTTCAAATTTAAAATAAAAATGATAGAAAAAATAAAAATGACAGAATAAAAATGATTTATAATTAAAAAAAATTAAATAAAACTTAAAAGGTTATTAATTAATAATAATAATCATATAATAATTAAAAAATTTAGCTTATTGAGGAATAAAATCATTTCTAAATAATTCTTGATATTTATTTAATTTTATTTTAAAATTCTTATATTTCAGATTCATTTTTATGATTTAATATTTATTACTATTTAAATTATTATTTTAGTTAAATAATTTCATTGTCTTTTAATTAAATTTATTAATGTTGTAATTATTATTATAATTTCAAATTTTAGTTCTCTTTTTATTAATAATTTATTTCTTTTTCTAATTATAAAATCTTATTATCACTTTAATTTATTTACATATCATATTTTTTTATTTATTCTCCTTACTCTTTTTTAATTTATGCAAATATTTCCATAAACTAGCTTTATTTTTACTAAAAGCTTTACTGTGTTTATTAATTTATTGATATTAGCTATTTTTTTTCATTAGAAGTACTTTTAATATGTGAATTATATTTTTATTTCGATTGCTAAAATTTATCTTCATATATCTATTACAAATCTATTTATTAGCTTTATTTTTTTGCTTGTTTTTCATTTTATTTTCTAAGAGATTCAACTTACTTTTTTATTTATGTAATTATTATTTCTTCTTATTCAACATATTAATCCAACTCTTAATTTAAAGAATTTTTATTATATATTTTCATTGATTCTTTATCATTATTTTCCTCTAATTCTTTTATTTCTATCTCTAGATTTTCAATTTTTTATTAAATATCGTAAAATTATTTCATATTTTAAAATTATTTAGTATTTTATGGCATTTTTTGCAAACAATCTAAGCAATATTGTAATTTAAGAAAAATTTTTTTCTTGCATATTTTACATTAAGAATTTAAATATTTTAAATGACATTACTAACATTTATGACTAATATTTTACTAGGAATCTTATTATTATTTATTATTGACTTATTGTAAATTAAAAAATTAGTGACATATTTAACATTTTTTAGCAACAAGACTTTAAATTAAAGTATTTGCTTAAAAATTATCCGAATATTTTTATTATTACAAATTTTAAACTTAATTATCATTTTATTTTTAGTTTTATGTTTATTTTTAAATAATTTACGACTATTATTTTATAGTATTAGTTTATTATTACTATTCTTAGTTAAATTTATTTTTTTATAATTGAATACTACTGTTATTTTTTTTAATACCAACATTAAAGTAATAATTTTTTTTTATATGATCTTCTTATTCTTTAAAATAACATAAATCATAGTGATCAGGCCTGAAAAATAAGTGTACATGAAATAACTTGTCATTTAATGACATATCCTTGGGACAACTATAATCATTTTTGTCGACTTAATGTATAACAATCTCAACATTTAATATTTTTGGTAATTTTTAAACAGAATATCCTTTTAAATAAAAAGATTATAAATTTTTTATTTTTGTTTAAAATTGTATTTTTACCTTCTGCTTCTTTTCCGTAAGTTTAAGCTTCTTGGTAATATTTGATGTATTATCCATCGAAATCAAAAGCTTAGAGATCTTCTTCATCATCTTCTAATATTTATAGTGTTAAAGTTCTCATAAAAATTATGAGGGCAAAATCAAATTCGTAGTTTTCATTTAGTAATGTATAAACTGCATCTTAAAACTATTCGTAGCTCTATTTAATTTAATTTAATTAATCAGAAATTCAATAAAAGATATAAAGTCATAATTTTTAAAAGTAATTTATATAAATTATAATATAGAATAATAAAAATATAACATAGTTAATTACTGTATTTTGCACATATAAGTAATGGATACCTTGCAGTAATATCTAACATATTTATTTTTTATTATTGTAAAGAGTTTAGAATTCTTATGGAATATCATCGATTTATTCATTATTTATTTTATTATTAGATAGATCATTAATTAAATTCTACAATTATTTTTCCACTTATGGGCTTTTTATTCTAATTAAATTTTGGATATAAGCAACTCCAATGGCTCTATAAAAGCTATTTCCGTCTCCTCTGATTTATCTGTAAAGTGGAAATATTTATTTCAATTCCTTTTAATTAAAAAATTTTATTAATTTTTATTATATTTATTTTTTATATTTAATATTAAAACTTTTATCTACATTGAAATTTTTTTGTAGGATTTCATTTTTATATTGTTCAGCATTAACAGCAATATCATTCAATTTACCTATATTTTTTCTGTCTTCTTCCAAATTATTTTTTATCAAATTGATTTTAGGTAAATTTTCAGGAATATTAATCGTTTATACTTAATATAAATTTTATAAACGTGGTTCAATATTTTAATTTAAAGATTAATGAAAGGATTTTTCTTTAATAAGGGAATTATTTATTAAGTATTCAGACATTATTTATGCTGGCCTATTAGAAAAATCTTATTTTATTAACTATATATTTTATTTTTAATTTTTGGTAAAATGGCTAGGTGAAAGAGGTAACATTTTTTATATCAATTCTACTATTTTATTGATTTATTTAATACATAAGAAAATTTCATACAATGAATAATATGTGTTTTGTATAAATACTTGGAATTATCAATTAATAAATAAATTTCGTTTTTATTAAAATAATGAATTAAAAAAATTATTATATTTAATAAAATATAAATTTCACATGAGGAATAGAATATGTAAAATTAAATTTGTAAAAAATAAAAATATCTATTTAATTATTAAATTATTTAATTTTTTATGTTTAATTATAAAAATTACTATTTAATACTTAATATATTTAAAAAGTACTGATAAATAAAATTTCTGGTAAAAATACATATTTAATTAAATTTTAAAATCATCGTGTTTATTCAGTATTTTTTTTTTTTTAATTGTCATTTTATCTCAAAATTGTTTTTTTATTATTTTTTAATGAAATTACCCTAAAATATAAAAAATTATTTAATAAAATTTTAAGTATATTAAATAATTTACATACATAATTTCATTTGTCATCAGTATTAGAATTTTTTTATTTCGTATTTTTGTTTTATTCTATTAAAATTCCATCTTTTATTCTATTCTTAATTTCTTTTTTTACAGCAATATTTATTTGTTCATTAAACCAATCTTTTAATTCTTTATGTTCATCACATTCATCTTCATATTTTTACTTAATTTCACGAATTTCTTCTTGAAGTTTTTTTATTTGATCCTGTAACTCTTTATTTGCTTATTTATTTTATTTTTTCTTTCTTTTTTTTTCTACTTCAAAATTTTATTGCTCACTATTATTATTAGTTTAAGAGGCTTATTTATCTTAAGAATTCTTATATTCTTTTTTATATTATTCATTCATTTCATCTATTTGCTTTTAGAAATCTAATATTAATTCTTCTTTTTCCTTTTCAAATTATTCTTTTTAATTTTTTATTTCTTTTTTAAGTTAATCTATTTCTAAATCTTTCTTCTCAGAAACAGATTTTTATTCTTTTTCAGATTTTTCTTTAGCCTATTTTAAATCATTTACAGTTTTTTTAGAATTTGTTTCTATTTCTTTCAATTTTTACTCTAATTTCTTACATTCTTCATTTTTTTCATTGTAATCTTTTTCATGTTATTTAATTTTTTTTTCTAATTCTTACTAATTTTCTTTTAATTATTATTCTAATTTATTTTATAAATCCTGACTTTATTTTTCTTATTACTCTTTCTCCTTTGTTATTTTTGCGAGATCATTTGATTTTGCCTCCAAGTATTCCTATATTTACTTATTCTCAGCTTAAAAATTACTTATTTCTTGTTCAGTTTTTTTAGAATTTGTTTCTATTTCTTTCAATTTTTACTCTAATTTCTTACATTCTTTATTTATTTCATAGTATTCCTTTTCATGTTATTTAATTTTTTTTTCTAATTCTTACTAATTTTCTTTTAATTATTATTCTAATTTATTCTATAAATCCAGACTTTATTTTTCTTATTACTCTTTCTCCTTTGTTATTTTTGCGAGATCATTTGATTTTGACTCCAAGTATTCCTATATTTACTTATTCTCAGCTTAAAAATTACTTATTTCTTGTTCTTATTTATTATGCTGTACTTTCCAATTTTAAATTTATGTTTATAAATTTTAATTTTCAGAAATTTATTATTATTTTTCTTCTTATAATTATTTAATTTATTATTCTAATTTAATAATTTTATCTTTTTTTTATTTGCTTTTTTGTTTTTTATTTATTTTATATAATTCTAGCTCTTTTATTCTTTATTCCTAATCTTTATTCTTATTTTATAAGTCTTAATTTTCCACTTATTTATCTTTTATTTCTTTAACATATTTATCTATATTCTTCTAGCAAATATCTATTTCTTCATCTTTCTTTGCTAACAAATTTTCTTTTTATTCAAAAGATATTTAATGTTGATTTATTTTCTAGTTTAATTTATCTATTTATATTAAATTTTATTCTTTTTAATTTTCAAGCTATTTTTTCTCTTCAGCCAACTTTTAAATTTTATTATTATTTTCATTTATTTCCTAACTGAATTGTCTTTTCTCTTCTTATTAATCTTATTTAATTTTATTAATTGTTAATTCAAACTCTTTTTTTTTTTATTATAAGCTTTACTAAGTTTAATTAAGTTTATTTTATTTTTCCCTTAAAATATTTTCTATTTGTTATTCATGCTATTATTTCAAGGTTTTATTTATATTTTCCAAATTTTAGACTTTTTCAAAATATTAATCTTTCGCGCTTGCTTTTTATTCATTTTTAAGAAATTTAACTTAACTTTTTATTTAATTAATGAACATTTCCAATTTTTTAACATCTTACTTCTATCGTTAATTTTATGAATTTAAAGATAATTTTTTCATTAATTATAATTAATCATTTTCCAGTAATGCTTATTCTAGACTATCAATGATTTAATTAATATTGTCAATTTTTTTAATATTTTATTCATAATAAGTTTCTTTGGACTAACTTTGCAAACAGTTGAAACAATATTCCTAATTCCAACAGTTTTTGTTTTTACATATTTAACATTATAACATTTGTTCTTTTTCTAGACATTTATTACAAATATCAATATTATCTTATTAGGTATCTTAGATAATTTTATCATGATTTTTTTGTAAATTAAATAATTAGTAACATACTTAGCATTTTTAAGCTCTAAAATTTTACATTAAAGCATTTGATTAAGAATTATTTTATTATTTTTATTATTCAAAATTTTAAACTTAATTACCATTTTATATTTACGCTTATTTTTATTCTAAATTTATTTACTATTGTTTTATTACATTAGTTTATGATTACTATTCCTAGGTAAATTTATTTTTTTATTATTGAGTAGTACTATATTTTTTTTCAATATTATTATTAAATTAGAAATTTTTTTTTATATAATCTTCTTATTCTTTAAAATAACACAAATCATAGTGACCAGGCCTGAAAAATAAATGTACATGAAATAATTTTCCATTTAGCGACATGTCCTTGGGACAACTATAATCATTTTTGTCGACTTAATGTATAACAATCTCAACATTTAATATTTTTGGCAATCTTAAAACAGAAAATCCTTTTAAATATAAAAATTATAATTTTTTATTTTTTTTTTAAAATTTATTTTTACCTTCTGCTTCTTTTCCGTAAGTTTAAGCTTCTTAGTAATATTTTATGTATTATCCATCGAAATCAAAAGCTTTGAGATCTTCTTCATCGTCCTCTAAGATTTATAGTGTTAAAGTCCTCATAAAAATTATAAGAGCAAAATCAAATTCGTAGCTTTCATTTAGCAATGTATAAACTGCATCTTAAAACTATTCGTAGCTCTATTTAATTTAATTTAATTAATCAGTATATCAAATAATTTATAATATATTGTTATATTTATAACATGTAATTAATTTTTTAGAAAGACAGAATAAATTAAAATAATATTAAATATATATTTTACCTTATTTTGCAAATATAAGTAATGGATGCCTTGCAGTAATATCTAACATATTTATTTTTTATTATTGTAAAGAGTTTAGAATTCTTATGGAATATCATCGATTTATTTATTATTTATTTTATTATTATATAAATCATTAATTAAATTCTACAATTATTCTTCCACTTATGGGTTTTTTATTCTAATTAAATTTTGGATATAAGCAACTCCAATGGCTCTGTAAAAGCAATTTCCGTCTCCTCTGATTTATCTGTAAAGTGGGCATTTATATTTCATAAGCTTTTGGTATAAAATATTTATTTTTCAAAATTTTTTAAAAAAAATTAATTTAAAATTATAAATACATTAAAATTTTTTCTCAGAATATCATTTTTATATTCACCAACTTTAACATCCATGTCATTTAATATACCTATATTTTTTCTGACTTCTTCCAATTTATTTTTTATCAAATGGATTTTAGGTAAAGTTTCAGGAAAATATATTTATTTTTACAAAACTTTTTATTTTTTTAATTCATGATTATTTTATTAAAGCTAATGAGAGATTTTTTAATTTTTTATAGAGTCATTAGGTAAATTTTAAGTTGTTTTGGTCGTTATATCTACTTAATTGTTACATTTTGTGCTCTCTAATTTTTATTATTTTTAGGTCAAAAAGATGCTAGGAGGAAGAGTTAACATTAAGATATTTATATATTTTATTTAAATATTAATTTGTAAATTTTTATTATTTTTTTGATATTATTTAATACATAAGAAAATTTCTATAAATTTGTTAATATCATATTAAATTTATTTAATTCATTAAACATTAATTTGTTTATTTCAAATTATATATTAAAGGTAAAATTTTCAAAACTTTAATTTTATGTATTATAATTAAAAATTATACTAATAATTGTGTATACAAGTGGAATATGCAATAATAAATTTATAAAAAATTAAAACAAATATATAAAAATTGTCTAAATATTTAATTAATTTCATCATAATTACTCAAATTTTAAACAAACACCAAACTTTTTAGCAAACTAAAATATTTATTATAACAAAGACTATGAAATATTGTCCGATTTTTATAATTTTTCGTCTTTAATATTTTATTTTTTATAATATTTCGATATAAAAGAATATATTTATATTAAAAATTATTAGTTTATATTTTACTTTTTTTATAGAGAAATAAAACATTTTAGTTTTCATTAAATTTCCATCTTAATTAAAATAAAAATTTGATAATAATAAATTATTAAATTTAATACAAAAATAAAATGAAATTCTTTTTATAATAATAATTTTACTTTCAATAAAACACTAAGCTTTAAATTTAATTTTCTTATTCTATTTTTTTTAAAAACATTTTTGATGGGAATCCTTTTTTATCTAGTTTATTTTAATATATTAGCAATATTATCTTAATATTTTTCAAATAAGATTAAATTTTTATCTTACATACTATTTTGTCATGTTTTATAGTATTTTTTACAAAGTATATTAAAAACCTAAATTATTCAAAAATGTAAGAATTATGCTATATACTGTAATATATTATAAATAAACAACTTTTTATTAATGTTAATTATTATCCTAATAATTTTAATATAAACATTAAAACTTAAGCTTGAATTATTTTTATAATTTTGCAAAATATTTAATTTGAAAATACTAAAAATAATTAATCTTAGGTATTTAAATAATAAAAATCTATAGTATTAATCATTGGTGAAAAATATAAAATTTTATAATTTTTACTGTTTTTTAAAAATTTGAATAAAAAATTTAATTTATTTTCTATATTCATTCAATAATATAATTATTGGTAATTTTTATAAAAATAATAAATTTTAAAATTTTAATTTATTAAAATCATTTGTTTATACAAATATTATATAGAATAATATGAAATTCAAATAAATTTATTTAAAGTTTGGAAATTTATGATATAATTTGTATAATTAGTTATAAGATAATATTTTTTGAATAATTGTCATCTAACCCATGGTTTTTAGTGTAAAACACCTTAATTTTTTTTATTAGTATTTTTATTTTAATTATTTTTGTTAGTTTATAATTTGCTGGCATTGTTTTAGTTATTTCTTTTAGTATTATATCTATCACAACCGATTTATTAATCATTAATTTAATTTTGTAATTCTTCTTTTTAATTTTTTTAATTTTTTTTTTAGCCATATGATTCTTTCTAATTTTATTTATTCTAAGTTTATATCTTTTAATTAATTTCGTTTTATACACATTTATTTTCGAAACATTTTTATTTTAATTCTTTTTAATTTTAATATTATTTTTCCATTGAGTTTTCGTTTTAGTCCTATTTTTCATTAAAATATTTTTAAAGTTATGCACCATTAATTAAGCCTTTATTTTATTGTGAAAATTTGTTATATTTTTCAATCTTTTAGCTTCTTATAAGAGTATTATATGATTTTTAGAAATCTGGCTATTATCTTTATTTTTCTTATTTAAATTATTCATTTTACATATTCATATCATTTTGTAAGTTTTAAATTTCTTATTCAAGTTAATTTATTTTTTAATCTTTATCTACAATTATAGAACTATATTAATCATTAAAGTAACTTATATAATCTTATTTTAATTATTTTTTGTAATTTTCATACATTTGTTATTATTCCATTAATTCTTATTCCACTAATTGACATTCTTCTTGTATTTAGGTATTTTCTTTTAGATATTTATCATTTTCTTATTCCAGTTATTTTGTAATTATGGAATTTTATTTTAACTTATCTTATAAATAGCTTATTTATTTAATAGTTTTTGCCTCTTATTTTTTTTTTTCGTTGCATATGTTTTTTATATATGAATTTTAATCTCTCAATTAATTATTTAAATTTTCAATATCATCTTATTATAAATTAAGTTATAATTTTTATTCATCATAATCTTTTTATATTTTCTTTAAACTAGAATTTTCTTAAATTAATTCGTCTTATTCTTATTATTTCTAATTAATAAATTTTTAAAATTCAGTATTTTTACCCTATAATTTTTCTATTTCTTTATTTAAAATTTTTTTTTATTATTCTAAACTTTATTTTTATTTTTCCAGCTCGACAATTTTAATTTATAATTCTACATTTTATTTTATTTTGTTTTATTTTTCTGTTTTCAAATTAATAATTTCTTATGACTGGCTGTCAATTTTATCTATATTTGATTTTATTTATTCATATTATCGACTTATGTCTTCCTTCTATTCATTTTTTTCTATTATAATTTATTTATTCTCTTTTTCCAATACAAGAATTTTATTACTCAATTCATTCACATCAATTTATAATTTATTATTTTATTCTTATTCTTATTATATTTATTATTACATTTTTAAAATTTATACTTAAATTTCTTCATTTTATTCTACATTTTATTAATTTTCATATTATTCTAATTTGTCTTTTAAAGCATTAATTTCATTCAGCTATATGCTAACTAATTCTTCTTTCTCATCAATAGTCTTTTATTTTTCATCAAGATATAACAGAATTTTTTCTATTTTTTTGTTTTAAGTTTTTGCTTTTTATTTAAGTTCTTCTTATTCATTTTCCAATTATTCTATTAATTTATCCTTTTCTTGTATTTTCATATCAAATTAATTTATTTATTCCTAATATGTTTATTAAATTTATTACTAAAATGCTTCTTATTATAATTAGTTTTCCTATAAAACTTCTAATATCTTCTCATTACATATCTTTTCCATATTAAAATTTATATATTCATCTTTTTTCTCTATTATTTATTCCTTATCATTTAGAGTGTTCTATTAATCGTATATTTTTTATTTCTAATTTTCTATAACTTTTAAAAGTTTTTCATTTTTTTTTTCCAATTCAAGATATTTACTTTCCTATTCTTTAATTTCATTTTAGAATTATGTTTCCAGTTCTTTATATTCTAGTTAGTTTTATTTTTACATTTAAATAAATTTCTACTATTATTCTTTGACACTTTACTATATACTATTATTATCATTTACCAAATCTTATATTTCTTTATTTTGATCTTCTATTGTAGCAATTTAACTATTTATTTATTAATCTTTTTAAATTATTTATATTTTTTATTCATTTATTAAATCAATTTATTGGTTTATTTCATACTCTTTATCTTTAATTGTTCTTTGTATATCTTAATTTTAATTCTCTAATTAAACAATTTTGTTGCTCATTTCTTTTACTTCATTGTGGAATTTATTTTTTTATTCCTATTCTTACAATATTTATTCCTACAGAGTTTATTATTAATCATTTTAACTTTTTTCTTAAATTTTTAATTTTTAATATTTATTTAATTAATTTTCTAAAGTATTGATTTTATTGAGATGAATGTTTATTTATTCTTCTTTCTCAATAATAATCCTTTATTTATCTTCAAGAGTTTGCAAGTTTTTCTCTAATTTTAAATTTTATTCTTCTATTTTTTACTTAAAGTACTCTTATTCTTTTTCAAATTCTGTAATCCTATTCCTCATTTTTCGATATTCTATATCAAATTCGTTTTTTTATTTATCTTATTCTTATTAAAATTATGATTATTAACTTTCCTGAGTATGTTAAATCTTTATTTTCTACTTATAAATGTTTATTTATTCCTCTTTTTGATCTATAATGTTTTATTTATCAATTAAAGATTACTAGTGAACTTATATTTCCTGTGCCTACATTTTTATATTTTTTTAAAGCTAATCCTTTTCTTATTATAGTTCGCAAATATTTTAATTTTTTTCTTCTAATTTTTTATTAAACTAATCATTTTATTTATTCTAAGTTTCATTATTTTTTTATATTAATTACTATTTTTTTAATTCAACACTTTTTTCTAACTATTCATTTTAATTTTCCTGTTTTTTTAATATTTTTTTTTGTTTATCAATTTCTGTTTAATAAGTTCTTATTTTTTCATCTTTTTAGGTTATATCTTTTTCAAAATCATTTATAATTTATTTTTAATTTCTTATTTATTTTTTGTAGTTTTCTGCCTCTTAATTATAAGTTTTTATTTCTTATTCAAATTAAAATTTAAATTGCTCCATTTTTTTGCTTTCATCTTGGAATTTATTTAATTCTTATTGATACATTGGTTTTAATTATTTTAATTCTTACTAACATTTTTCTAGAATTTCCTAGTTTTTATTCTCATGTTTTAGCTTTTATTCTATTTCTTTACTCTATTTTTAAGTTCTTTGTTAAAATTATTTGTTTTCTTATTCCAATTAAAAAATTTTATTACTCATTTATTCTTTTTCATTGTGAAACATATTTTCTTATTCTACTAATTCTTGTTTTATTAATTAGAATTTTTTATAAATTATATCATAATTTGTTTACTTTTCTTCAATGAATTAATTATAATTTGAACCATTTATTTATTTTGTTCCATTTATTTTTTAGTGCAATTATTTTTATTCAAATTATTAAGTTTAAGCTAATTAAGTATACTATTATTTTATGCAGGATTCACATATTTTTTAATTATTATTTTCATTATTTAATTTTATATTTTTCGAACAAATTTTACATATTTTAAATTTTTAGTTTTAACATTTCTCGCAAAGAATCTTTTTATGTTCTTTATTTAATAAAGTTTTTTAACTCTCACATTTATTAATAAAATATTATTAACATCTAAAGCATTATTTAAAATTACTACAATCATAATTATTTTTTATTTTATCTTATTATATTTTGCTATTTTGCTATTATTATTATTCAACACAAACATTATTTGGTTCAACATTTTAAATCACTGGTTTTTAAGTCGTTATTTAATCAACCTTATCTTATTAGTTTTAAGTATAATAACAAAAATCATAATGTCCAGGTCTGAAAAATAGATGAATCTAAAAATATTCATTATCTTATAGTTGTAAATCTTTTGGATTCATGTTATATCCCTAATATTTATCGACCTAATGGGTAACTTTCTTTACTTTAAGTTTAACTGGAAGTAGTTCAGCTGAATAGCCTAATAATTATAAAAAAAAAATTAAACTTCATAAACTTAAAAAGTTAAATTATAGTATTGAAAATATAAAAAATTTATATTTTATTATAATATTTACCTTCAGCTTCATTTCCATAAGTCTTTGCTTCTCTTAATATTCTTTCAAATTGATCATCAAATTGTAAAAAATTCATAAGACTCATTAAAAAGCTAGTATACTCGGTCTTCAAAGTCTACCTATAAATAAATATTAATCAATTATAAATAAATAAAAGCATAAAATTCATATAAATTATACTTCATTTCTTCTTTCATAAAGAAAATGGAGACCTTGTAAGAGAATTTGGTTTATTTGGTTGTTATTTATAAGGTATTAGAATTCATAAGGAATTTCTTAGATTTTTTAGTAATAATACTAATTTTTATTTAATATGTCTATAAGAGATTATAATTCTTTTTAAACTTTAGGATCTTAATTTTATACCAAATTGATAACGTATCCCACTCCTAATGCTCTGTAAAAACAGTTTCCATCTCCTCTAATTCCTCTAAAATATTTGCAGTTTTCTCTCATTTTCTATTTAAATAAAATTAATTATAACATAATTTTAATTAATTAATTTAAATATTTTATTTTTTTATATTTTTTTTATTAAAATGGTTAAAAATATACTTGAATAGCCTTATTAATTTATTTAAATATTTTATTTTTTTATATTTTTTTTATTAAAATGGTTAAAAATATACTTGAATAGCCTAGATTATTTTAGGTTCTTTGTACTCATTAGCTTTGATATTTGTATCTTATTTTTTTTGTATATTTTTTTTAATTTCTTCAATACTTGTTGGGGAAAGTTTTATTTTGGGTAAATTTTTAGGAAATTAAATCACAAATTAGCTTTTATCTTAGATTTAATCTTAATGACAATCCTGATTTCCTAAATAGTTGTTTTTTAAATACCTTACAGGGTTTTGAACTGAATTATTAGGTTATTTTATCATTTCGATTTTTTCATTTTCATTTTTTATTTAATAATGTGTTTAGTCTATAGCGATCATTTTTTTTAAAAAAACAAATAAAATTTATTAAACTTTTAAGATATATTATATTTTATTTAAAACACATAAGAAAAAAACAAATACTTTTATTTTAATTTATTTATTAATTAAGAATTTAAATATATAATATTTGTTATTAAATATTTCCTCAATTTAATAATTATCGAAAATCATTAAAAAATACACTCTTAATCAATTTTAAATACAAGTTATTATTTAAAAATTTGTTAAAAATTTAAATACTTTTATAATTTACTTTCATTAATTTATAATAATAATTAATATGAATAAATATAATTACAATATTACACAATTTAAACCACTAATAATCATAAACAATAATTATTTATTTTAATTTCATTTAATTATAATTTAAAATTATATATTTCAGTAAATTTAATGATATAAATAATTTATATAATTTTTTTAAATTAATAAGTACTAGTATTCAGAGTTTCTTGGAAAGTTTTTTAATATTTTTTATATGTTTGAGTTCTTTTCAATTAAATCAATTAATATTTATATTATATTCAATGTCTACGATAGAAAATAAAAAAGAATTATTAAAATCGAAATCACCTACTCTGAGATATAAAAATTCCAAAAAGGCATAATTTTTGAATAAAATCTCTATTTTATTAGATTAAATTATTTTTATAATTAATACAAAATCAAGAAACCCTTATAAAAATTCAAAATCTATGAACTTTTAAGGTGATTTAATTCTTTTTATGTCTTTCAGTGTATGTAAAATGTTGAAATTCCGCTAAAATTTGAACTGTAGATTAAAGTTGAAATTTTATAAAAAATTAAGAATAATAGAAATTTATCATTGAAATAAAAATTGTTTCCAAAAGTGCGTGGTTAAAATTAAAAAAATGACGTAGATTAAGATTATAATCATCATATTATAATCTATTATATATGTATTTATTATTAATTTAACTGATTACTAATATTTTCATTTTTTCCATGAAATATCTTAGCTACCCTTTATATTAAATTATATTAATTCCTTATAATGAATAATTGTGTCTGGTGAAAAATATATATTAACTAGCTTATTTAATATTTTCACTTGAATTTATAAGATTATGATTAAATTTATTAAAAAAATTACAATTATTTCAAAAAAATACTGTCCAACTTTTTTATCTATAATTTATTTAAGAATAAATTATTTTAAATCATAATAAAAAATTGTTAATAAATTTATATGACTTTAGAAATATAGTATTTATTTTTCTATTTTAATTAATTATATAACCTTTTAAAATAAAATAAGAATAAAATAAATAATTTTCAATTAATACGTCAATATTTTTTTATTTAATCAGATTAAAAATAAAATATACTAAAATTTTTATTATATCTTATTTTGTTATTTTAAAATTTATAAATTTAATATTTATAACATAGATTGAAGGATTATATTGATATATTTACTTGGAATGTAGTTATAATGCTAAATAAATAAATTTTTATAATTATAGTAAATATATTTTTTTTAAGTTATAATTATATATTACTCTATTTAATAATTAATTTTTAATTATATTCTCATGATAGTTTTAATAATAATGGATAAAAATATTGAGTAAATATGAGAATTTTTTACTTTTGATTAATTTATTATATTTTTTTAATTTTTTCATATATAAATTTTCATAAGTGTTTTATATATATAGACTTTAAGAATTTTACTGGATTATTAAATTATCTCATATATTTATTAATATGAGATATAATCTAAGAATTTACAATGCCTTTAATTTCCTTAGATAATTAAAAAATATATTATAAAAAATAAAAATAAAATAAATCATTCGAAAGAAAAGTATATACAAGCAAAAAAAAATTGTTTTGTAATAATAAAAATTAAAAGTTTATAAAACAATTAATATAATTAGAAAAATGAAGAGGAAAATGTAATTAAAATGTAGTTTCTTAATTTTATTGCTGATGATACTCAATATATAACAACAAAGTAAATTTTTAACAAATATATTATAAATATTAGAAATTAATTTTTTAAAATATAGAACAAATAAACATTTTTGAAAATAAATGTTTTACACATTATTTATTAATTTAATTTATAGATAATTTTATGATATATTATTTTAAAAATAAATATAAAAATATTTCGATAAATTTTACTTATATATTTTAAAAAACAGTATTGTATTATCCATTTTTGATTTTGTTTATTGAGTCTATTAAGAATATTATAATTATTATAATTTTTGATTTTTTTATTCAATTAATTATACATTATATTTGAATAAATATATATATCATATTAACAGTAAAAATAGTTTTTTATAATTTCAATTTAAAAGTCAAATTTTTATTAAATAATTAAAATTAAAATTTAAGGATTGGTGCACATATCATATGAATTTCCTTATGGTATGACTTCTGCTGATGTTAGTTCTGATTGGCAAATAAATGGTGTATCTAATACTAATTTCTTTACAAGTTGTTTATTAGGAACATCTTTTGGTAAATTGATTAGAAAATATAAAATTTAATATAATTTTATTTTACAAAAATCTTATTTATGCTTTAATTCACGTTGATTTATCAAAATCTTAGAAATTATGATCTTAATTAAAATAAATATTTGGGGTTTAAGATAGCAAAAAAAAAAAAATTTCAATTAATTAATATATAAGCGACCTAAAAAATAAATAATTCAATATTTATTTACAAAAATTTTTATATTAAATATCATAAAAATAATATACATTAACTAAAAAAGGTCCCTTGACGCAGAATACAGTCGCAACCAGAACCTACGATTTATCAGCAGTTCCACATTATTTTTTGTACTTTGGTTTTGAAATTGACGTAAGTGGTTCCTGGGACAACGAATACGTTATAGTATAAGAAAATGGAAACACAATTAGAACAGGTATAACATATCATAGAAACGGAGGATATATGGATAATTTATAGCATTGTGTTCCTGGGGGCAGTGATGATTATGGTGTTATTGATAGGTATGCGTTTGGTTATAACCATAATAGCGCTAATTCTTTGGTTAGTTTATCTTCTAATTTGGATGAAGGGTCTAATGATGAATCTTATGGGGTAAATAAATATAAAAATAAAGCAAAAAAAAAAAAAAAAATTTAATAAATATATATGAAAATGTGTTAAAAAAAATGATTTAGAGGAGAAAATAATAAAATAAAGCAAAAAAAAAATTAATAAATATATAAAAATGTATAAAAAAAAATGATTTAGAGGTGAAAATTATAAAATTTATTATTTAATTTTAATATTAATTTTTAGGTGAACCATTTTTTTATGTCCGTTGTTTCTTGTCATGATAGTTGCGCTTCGTGTGGAAGTAAAAAAAATAATTTTAATTAAATAGTAGTTATTAATAACTTTTACTTTTTAAAAAAAATTTAAAATTTATAATTTAAATTTTATAGACAGCGAATCATATGATATGTGTACTTCTTGTCCTGCAAATTCAAACTTTTACGATGTAGATGGTGATGGATTTGGAGTTTGTTTATGCGATTTTGAAAGTGATTTATTTGCTGAGGGTTGGAATTGCGTTTCAGTATGTCCAAGTAAAAAAAAATTAGAAAATAAATAATTAGAAAATAATTTAAAGTTTAGATTAATTTTATTTAAATTAAATAAAATAATTTATAAAAAAATATTATTAAGGCGGAAAAATTAAGAATTATGTAACAAGAACATGTGATATTGAGTGTGATATTAATTGTGCAACTTGTAGTGGCGATAAGTGTAGCGTCTGTAATGGTGGATATTTTTTACTAAATGGAAAATGTGTAACAGATTGTCCATTTTATACTACTGTATCAGGAACAACTTGCGTTGACGCCGATTTTAATGCTTAAACAAGTAAAAATTAAAAAATTATAATAAAAAATTATAAAAATTATTATATATAATGATATAAAAAAAA
>LDAU01000048.1:197121-240893 GCA_001447515.1 Pseudocohnilembus persalinus
ATATAATTATATTATTTTAATAGATGGCTACATGTTATTAGAAAACTGGAGTGATAAAAGATTTACACACTCAGATATAATGTATGATGGATGGACATATGATAGTGACTATTAATCTGGGAGTTATACTTAGACATCTTTATTTAACTATGATTGTAATGGAGAGTCTATTGTTTTTGGGTAAAGTAGTTATGATATTAAAGATACTTTTGGGTGTAATGTTACTGGTTGTTATTTGACTAAAATTTTTAACGATTTGCCTCCTCATTATAGATACCATTTGAAATATAGGGTTTTAAAGATGGATAACACAAGTAAATAAAATTTTTGAAGTCTTAAACATAGTTAATTATAATTTTTATTTATTTTTGTAAAGATGGAGGTAATTCGGAAATTCATTTGGATGGGACAAAAATTGATTCCATATAATTTTCGTAAAATTTTTTTAATTTATCTATTTTTTTTCAAAATATATAAATTTTATTATTAGGCCATTAGACGGATCTGGAAATATATGCGGACATCCTAGTTACAGAGATAAATGGCTGGAAATAGATTGGGGAGATGCAGCTCATACGAGTTCTACATTAGAATTTTAATTAAATCCTTTTTACATAGGCCACAGTTCCAAAATGAACGACGGATACAGAGAAGTTTAAATTTACCTATACGGAGTAAAAAAATCAGCATAAAATATTAAAATAAACATTTTAGATAATTATAATATGAAAATTCTAACCATAAAAAATATAAATTAACGATAATATTAAAAACCTAAAAAAAAATAATTAAAAAAAAAATTAAATAAATAAAAAAATAATTAAATATATAATTAAAGAATTAATTAATAAAATAATTACAACCCTTTTGTTTTTTTTACCAAATTTTTATTGTAATCAAAGTGCGACCCAAACTGCGCCTCTTGCGCGGGCGACGCCTCCTGCGACACCTGCATAGCTTCCAGAATAAACCCTCCCAACTGCGCCGACGTAGACACAGGCTACTGGGACGACGGGACTTTGGAAGGAGAGTTTCCCGCCTGTGAAATTCAGTGTGCAACCTGCGGTTCTTCGGGCTCTGACTGCCTTTCCTGTTCCGACCCCAGTACTTCTATTTCTAACGGCTGTAAAGAATATGATACTTGCTTTAAATATATTGATGTTACTGCTTATGGACTGAATGAGGGCAGTAGAGTGGAGTTTTTTATTGATGGAGTCGATTAGGCGTCGACTTTGACGAGTGGGATTGAGGTTACTTTGATTGATAGTAATTTTAATGAGTATTAGAACTTTTAGTTGGATACGGGGGCTGCTTAGACTGATGTTGACGCTTTTATTAATTTGATTAGTAAAATTATAAAATGAAGTTATTTTGTTTTGTTTTTAAATTTTTAAATTTTAAATTTCATTTTTATTAATTTTTTCTAAATTTCATTTTTATATTTACATTTTTATTATTTTATTTAAATTTCATATTTATATTTCATTTTCATTAAATTTTTTTAAATTTCATTTTTAATTTTTTAGATGGATTACCAGATAATGCTATTGTTGTTGTGGCTTTGACAGGAATTGGTATGGAAGGATTAAATCCCTATGTATATGAAGCTTTGGGAACTTTGGGATATGATAAAACATAAGAAATTGACTATGGAGATGCTCTTGCACTTATTGGGAATAAAAATGTAAGCGGTAAAAAAACCTAAAGACATTATTTTAAAGACAATTTTAATTTATAATGTATATATTTAATATTTACCAAAAACGAATAATTTTTACAGGAGATTGGAGACTATAAAAAAGTGGTGAGACTAATCCTAGGGCACACGTAGAAAAATGTATAGTGGACTGTGATTCATCCTGTAAAACCTGTGCAGGTGGCAAAAATTTAAACGACTGTTAATCTTGTAATGCGCCAGATTTTTTATAATATAATCCTTATACAGACATAAATGAATGTGTAACAACTTGTTTCGACGGAAATTACGGAGATTCTGGCACAAGAAGCTGCGTGAATTGTCCTGCTAAATGCTATACTTGCAGCGATTCTTCTACCTGTATTAAATGTGCATCAGGCTATTATTATGATACTATAAGTGGAGATTGTGAGGTTACTTGTCCTAATGGGTAATTTTTTATTACCTATTATTTATTTTTATTACCTATTATTTATTTTTATTACTTATTATTTATTTATTATTTATTATTATTTGTTATTTTGATTTATAATACAAATCCTTTTTTTTAAATAAACTGTTTAATTTTTGATTTATTTAGAAATTTAATTATTATTAACATTTATTTTCTTGTTTTAGGTATTATCCTGAAGAAGATGGAAGGGCTTGCTAATTGTGTGATTCTGGGTGTGATACTTGTTCAGGGCCTAGTTCGAGCGAGTGTATTGTAATAAAAAATAATTAAAATAAAAAAGTTTATTAAAAAATTAAATATTATAAATCATAATTATTTATTTATTTTTTTTAAATTAAATTAATTTTTCCAAGTTATGCAAATCCACACCATCTTAATATTACAGATATAGTGATAATTAATGTTATGATACCTGTCCGGATGGAAGTTATGCCGACACAACAACTCTTAATTGTGAAAGTTGTTAAGCAGGCTGGTAAAAATTAAATCAAAATCATTTAATAATTGAAACAAAAAAAGATACATAAAAAATTTTATTTTTTTATAATTTTTATATATTCTTTTAAAAAATAATTATTTAATATATAATATTAACAGTGTAATATGCACAGATGGTACAAGTTGCAGTGAATGCGAATCAGGCTATTATTTATACGGAGGAAGTTGTGGATTAACTTGTCCTGCAGGTCACTATGAAAATCCGGACCCTTATAATACTTGTGAAACTTGCAATACTGACTGTTCTAGCTGTGCTTTTGCAGATCCTGATTAGTGTACTGCTTGTTATGCAGGATATTTTTTATATAATAATTTTTGTTACTAGTGCGAAGATTTGGACGGCTTTTATACTGACCCAAATGACCCTTCTGTAAAAATAAATAATTAATATAAATTTATATATTAATAAAAAATTTAATTTTCTATATATTATGTATGTATATAAGAAAACATGAAAGAAGTTAATTTATTAATATTATTATTTTTTAAGAATTGTTTGGAAATTTGTGGAGATGGATTGGTTGTTAGTACATAATTTGAGTGTGATGATGGAAATACAGATAGTGGGGATGGCTGTTCAAGCAAATGTAAAATTGAAAATGGTTATTATTGTGAAGGTGGAAATGAATATTAACAGTCAATTTGTAAAAAATATTCCAGCTTAATAAATTATAAAATTAGCTCCACAGATAGCAGCTCTACTTTTTACAATTTGAAATAAAATTATGACTATTATTTTACCATAACTTTTGATTAAGAATTTTTTTTGACTGACGGAGACAGTATTTTGGAATACTTGGTAATTGAATTGGATAATTAAGTCATCAATTTTCCAGTAACTTTATATTATAATAGCTAAAATAATTTAGAGTATGTTGTGGGAATAGAATTTGACAAAACTTACAGAAACAGAAAATTAAATGTATATTTTAACGACACTTCCGTTTTCACAGACTCTTAGGGAAATTCAATTGTAGAATAAAATACAGAATTGGAAATTTAAGACTATTTTCACTATACTGAAGAATAAAGAGAATACACCATTACCTGGGTTTATTATATACATTTGGGGCTTACTTTTATATTTATTTATATGTTTATATACGTATTTTGTAATAAATTTTACAGAGTGGCCTTAGCATTAGATAACATGTAATTTATATATATGTTAGGGTTTCTGAACTTTAGGTAATCTATTATTATATTATTTGAAAATTAAAAAATTAAAAATAAAAAATATTGATTTTTAAAATAAATTTAAATTAATAAATATTTTATTCAATATATTAGATAATGTATTAATGGGTACATGTTTTTTGATGAAATGTAAGGTGTTATGACATTTTGGATACATAAAAATTTTGATATAGATGGAGAAGAAGTTGATACAAGTAATTAATATAAGTGGAGAAGTATTTAGAGTTAAGTTATAGATAATATTACACCATTAATACTGGTTTTATTAGTATTTATGATAACACATTTAATATTTAGATTAATTATGATAGTGATAAATAAAAATTTAATTGAAAAAGAAGATGTAAATAATAAGAATAAATATTTTTACAAATTTTAGCAATTAATGAAGTATATTGTTTATGAAATAATAGAAATTAGGCTAATGTAAATTTTATAAATTTTTACTTTTTGTAATGTGATATAAATAAAATTTTATTATAGGTATGATGTGCTTACAGCAGTATATAGCGTGTTTTTATTTTATGTATTTGTTAACTTTTATTATATAAGATGGTCAGCATCATCTATTGTTACAATAGTTATGAGTAAATTAAGAAATTTAATTAATATTTTAAAATCATAAATTAACAATTTAAAATATATATAAATCCAAAACCCTTATTTTTTTAGGTTTGTTTATCATGGTAGTTCCTCCAATAATCTTTAAATTGATTCACTACTTTAAAAATGATTTATATACTGAAAAAGACAACTATGGTTAATCAATAGATAAAAAAAAATAATAAACATCATTTTTTTTCAGAAATTTATGGCAATTTTTGAAAACAGAGTAAAACTATGTTAAATATTTTAACGGAGTATTTATGTTAAGAAAACTATTCCATGTAGCTATAATAGTTGGATTACAAAACTCAATTAGCACTTAAATGTTTATGCTTCTACCTATAAATATACTTTATGTACTTTACATATATTTCAAAAAGCCTTTCATAGTCAAATCAGATAATACTAGAATAGTTTTGGCCGAAATTTTCATAATTATAGGAATTGTAAATAAACTATTTCATATATATATAATAATATATCATATTTAATTTAATTATTTAAATTTAAAATTTATAATAGATATTAAGCTATAATTTGAGAGTAGATGAATCAGAAGATGAAATAAGCAGATTTGATAAAAACTAAACTTTAATAAATATATACACTGCTTGTATGTGTATTCACATAGCATTTTTTTTCTGGGACACTTGGTACCATATTTACTACTATACTTCTAAATTCTGTTTAGGCAACAAAGCTTATACCCTAAAAAATGTAAGAGAATAAAGAAAATAAATAGGAATAGAGCCTATGAACACAATGTACACAACTTTTTAAAAGAGTGCAAGATAAACTTAATTAAATACTTAAAATAACTCTTAATTTAATTTGGATGCAACTGTAGATTCCAGTGCTAGAAAGCCTACAAGATAGTAAACTAGAAAATAAACAAGATAAAATATGAGAAAATAGACTTTACTTAATAGAACAAATTCTAAGTAGCCTACAAATCTTCATTAAACTACTAACAGTAGTGTTTTTGCCCCAAGATAGTCTAATTCAGCTTCTCCAAGAAAAAACACCGTTATAAGTAGAAATAGAAAGTAATAAAAAAGCAGATTTTAGACTTTTGTGTAAAGAAAAGATAGTGGAAATGGATTTGATAATAGTAGTAATAATAGTAGAAATTATTACCCTTCTTAAAAGAATTTGAATAATTAAATGAATTAAAATTATATAAATAGAAACGATGAAGATAATTAGATTAATGATACAGGTATAAATACTAACCATTTTACTTAAACGAATTTTAATGAAAATAATAATAATAAAAATGAAAATATTAGTTAATTTTTGAATACTAATAATTTTAATGAGAATATAAATAATAACAATAGAAATAGTAGCTAGGTTTTGAATACAAATAATTTTACTTAAAATAATTTTAATGAAAATATAAATAATAACAATAGAAATAGTAACTAGGTTTTGAATACAAATAATTTTACTTAAAATAATTTTAATGAAAATATAAATAATAATAGAAATTAAATAGAAAATGAGAGCTAATTTTTAAATACTAATAATTTTACATAGAGCAATTTATTAAAATTAAATTCTAATAACTTTACATTATCTAATATGGGCGAAAATGATAACAATGCTTTTGGAAATTATTTGCCTACTCATACTAGACAGTCAAGTTAGGGCTCAAACTACATTAGTTCTACCCAAAATTTTACAATTTAATGATAAAAAAAATCTTATTAATTTAATATTATTTATAAGGTAGCTAAATGTTTTAACTACTATGATTATTTTAAAAATCATATCTATATTTATATATATTTAATATATTGTACTATTTTTTTATTTAATAATTAATTTTTATTATTATAACTATAAATTCAATTTTTAATTCATGAACGTTTTTACCTTATAAACATCGATTTAATGGTATAAAGTTTTATTATAAAATATAAAAAAAAATAAAAACAAAATAAAAATAATTTCAAATTAAAAAAATTCCCTATTAATAAAGAAAATTAATCAATAAATATCTTATATGTGTAAAAGTTCATAATTTAAATGGTGTTTTTTTATATATATTATGGTTATAGTGCATTTGTTTTAATAAAGTAATTTATTTTATTTCTTATCATTTTTTATATTACTTATAAAATTTCTTATATCATACATAATTTGCAAATTAAAAAAATAGTTTATATTTTTATATTTTTAATAATACTTTTAGATAATAACTTTTATTCAATTCTTTTAATATTAGGGCTAGTACATGTAACATATGAATTTCCTTATGATATGAATTCTGCTAGTATTAGCACTGATTGGAAAATAAATGGTGTATCTAATACTAATTTTTTTACTACTTGTTTGATAGGTAGGTCATTTGGTAAAAATATATTTTATAGTTTAAAAATAATGGAGAAATAAATATTGTATAAATGATATGTAAAAAAAAAGATATCAAATTTATTTATATTTATACTTTTAAAATAATATCAATTTTAAAATTTCTAATATAAATTATCATATCATAACAAAAATTAGTGAATTAATTAGTTTTTTAATTAATTTTTTAAATTAAAATTGATCTTCAAATTGTTATGATTTTATTAATTACTTTTACTTCAAATTTTTTTCACTCTAAATTAAATTAACATGAAACATCATTATTTAAAATAATTGTATTTTTATTTGTATTATATAATAATCAATTTATTATAACTAATTAAATATATTCAACCTATAATTATTATTTTTTTAATTTTAAAATACAATTTTTTTGAAAATAGGCAGTATAAGCACCGGAATCGTCGTAACAAGGGCTTACGACTTATCAAAAATCCCCCACTATTTTTTATACTTTGGTTTAGAAGTAGATATAAGTGGCTCCTGGGAAGATGAACAAATAATTATAAAAGAAAATGGAAATACCATAAGAAGCGGTATAACCTATAAAAAAAATGCCTCTTATATGGACAACTTATAGCACTGTGTTCCTGGCGGAGGTGGTAACAAATAAGGCGTTATTGACAGGTATGCCTTTGGATACAACCATAAAAGTCCCAATTCTTTGATAAGTTTGTCCTCTGATTTGGACGAAGGTTCTAATAATGAATCTTATGGGGTAATATTTATTGTTATTTATATTATAAAATTATTATATATTATTTATAATTATATATTATTTAAAGATATATAATATATAATATATATAATTATAATAAATTTATAAAATACTAAATATATAATATACATAACTTATTTTAAATGTATACGTTCTTTTCCGTTATTGTATATAAAGTTTTTATTTTATTATTTTTTGTGGGATTTTTTGGGGAGTTTTTTTTTGTTAAAAAGGATGGAAAATATAATTAATATATTCTTTTTTATTATGTTATTTATTTCTGCTATTATTTGGTTTCAAAAATTGTATAAAATAGTAATACTTTTGTTAAGTTTTATTAATAATAGGTAAATCATTTATTTATGTCTCTGATTACTTGTCATGATAGTTGTGCATCTTGCGGAAGTATTTTTATTTAACTTATATAACAATTACATTTTTAAGTATTTTATTTTTATTTGATATTTTTAATAGATAGTGAATCATTTGATATGTGTACTTCTTGTCCAATTAATTCAAATTTTTATGATATTAATAAAGATGGATATGGTGTATGTTTATGTGATTTTGAAAGTGATTTTTTTGCC
The DNA here is from genome assembly GCA_001447515.1 of Pseudocohnilembus persalinus. NCBI lineage: Eukaryota > Ciliophora > Oligohymenophorea > Philasterida > Pseudocohnilembidae > Pseudocohnilembus > Pseudocohnilembus persalinus. Next base: position 205,254 of record LDAU01000048.1, read on the forward strand.
GATAAATGGACTTGTGTTTCCGTATGCTCAAGTATGAATATATATTATATAATATTGTTTAGATATTAAATTAATAGAACAGAAAAATACTAAGTTATTAATTATTTTTTTTTTAATTAAAAAATATTTTAAGGTGGAAAAATTAAAAACTATTTAACCAGAACATGTGATATTGAGTGCGATATTAACTGTAATAGCTGTAAAGGAAATATGTGCGCTGTGTGTAAAACAGGATATTTTTTATTAAATGGCAAATGTGTTACAGACTGTCCTTTTTATACTGTAAAAACCGGTAATACTTGTGTTGATTCCGAATATAATGCAGTTAATAGTAATTTTAACTATTATATATCTCATTTTATATTAATATGTATGAATCATAAATTTTTTATCATAATAAATTTATATCAAAACAAATTTAGAAATCTTTAATATTATTTAATATAATAACTTTTTAATTTAAAATAATTTAGATGGTTACATGTTGTATGAAAAATGGAGTGATACTAGATTTACTCATTCTGATATTATGTATGATGGGTGGTCATATGATAGTGATTATTTTTCTGGAGTTTATTCTTAAAGTTCATTGTATAATTATGATTGTAATGGATAATCTATTATTTTCGGTTAAAGCAGTTATAATGTAAAAGATAATTAAGGTTGTAATGGAACTGGTTGCTATTTAACAAAAACCTTTACAAATTTACCTCCTCACTATAAATATAATTTAAAATACAGAGTTTTAAAGCTTGATAATCCAAGTAAAACAAATAACATAATCATAAATCATTAATATATTTTATAATAAATAAATAAAAAAATAATTATTTTGTAGATGGTGGTAATTCTGAAATACATGTTGATAATACTAAAATAGATTCAATTTAATTCAAGTATAAAATTTTATTAAAATAAATACACATAAAAGTAATAAAATAAGATAATTTTAATTTAAAACTTTTCATTTTAGTAAATCAGAAGGAACCAATAATATTTGCGGCAGACCCGATTATAATGACCTTTGGAGGTAGATAAATTGGGGTTCTGCTGCTCACACATCTAGCTCTTTTAAATTTTAATTGAACCCATTTTATAATGGTCACAGTTCGGAAATGAATAATGGTTATAGAGAAGTTTAGATTTTTTTATATGGAGTAACAATATAAAATAATTTTTAATAATTTTTTTAATAACTAAATCTATTAAAATTTAAAATCATTAAATAACTAATATTAAACTTACTAAATCATTTAAAAAGTGCAACGCAAACTGCGCAAGTTGCGCTGGCGACCCAACCTGTAAAACCTGTATCCAAAGCAGAAAATCAGCTCCAAACTGCAGCCAGCCCGACACAGGCTACTGGGACGACGGCACAACCTAAGGAAAATTCCCAAAATGCGAAATTCAGTGCGCAACTTGCCAAAATTCCGGCGCTGACTGCACTTCCTGCAGCGACCCCAAGGCCTCAACTGCCAACAAATGTAAACAATATGATACATGTTATAAATATATATATATAACTGCTTATGGACTTTTGGAGGGAAACAGAATAGAGCTCGTTATTGATGGGGTTTAGAAGGGGTCTGTGTCTGGCTTGAATAGAGGGGTTGAAGTTACTGTTTTTGATGAAAATTTTAATGAGTATTAACAGGTTTTTTTTGATACGGGGGAGTTTAGGTCGGAGATTAGTGATATGGTTAATTTTATAGGTATTATATTTTTAATTAATTAATTAATTATTTAATTTTGTTTTTGTTCTTTTTTGGTAATTTTATCTTTTATTTTAGATTTTTTGGGAAAAATTTTTGTCTGTTATTTTGTTAAATTTATTTTTAGATTAATTTTAATTAAAATTTAATTTATTTTTTGGATTTTTACAGATTTGTTACCAACAGGTACTTTTGTGGCTTTAGGGCTTATTGGAAATGGAATGGAAGGACTAAATCCGTAGGTTTATTAAACTTTGGCGAAATTAGGATTTAGTCCTACCAGTCTAATAAACTATGGAGATGGTTTTGCTTTAATAGGATAAAAAAACGGAATTGGTATAAAAATACAATAATTATTTTAATCCATATAAATTTTATTTTACGATTTTTTATAAAATTATAAAACTCTAAAAACTAAAATTTAAGGTAGTTGGGCTATATAAAAAAGTGGTGTAGTAAATCCTAGAGCTCATGTAGAAAAATGTTTAGTGGAATGTGCATCGGCTTGTAAAACTTGTTCGGGAGGAAAAAATAAATATGATTGTTAATCATGCAGCGCCCCAAATTTTCTTTAATTTAATAAATACAAAAATATTAATGAATGCGTTAAATCATGTTAAGATGGATTTTACGGCGATAATACATCTAAAAGCTGTAAGATTTGTCCTGTAAAATGTTAGACCTGTAGCAATTCTAGCACTTGTATTAAGTGTGCAAATGGATATTACTACGACACTTTGAGTAGTGACTGTAATATCAATTGTCCTATAGGGTATTTATAAAATATTAAATATTTTAATCAATAATTAATATTATTTAATAGTAAATGATATATTTAAAAATTTTAATTAACTAGATATTATCAAGAATTAAGTGGAAGAATATGTAAAAAATGCAATTCTGAATGTGATACTTGTACTGGTCCTAGTACTTCTGAATGCATAGTTTAATAATTAATTTATAATATATTTTTAACAGGGCTATTTCTTCCCACCTCCTTAAATTCGTATATAGTTTTTTTTTTATTCATGTGAATTTAATCATTTATTCAGCGGGAAAGGGAACACCTTTAAATATTTAGTTTTTATAAGCTTAAAAAATCACTACTTAATAATATAAAATAAATCTTTTAATATAAAAATTTAGAAATGTAAAAGTACTCCTTAGTAAATGTACAAATACTGTGATAATTAATGTTATAAAACTTGTCCAATTGGTAGTTTTGCCGATAACTTAAGCCTAAAATGCAAAAATTGTTAGAATGGCTGGTAAAATATTTTTTTTATCAATTTTATAGATTAAATAGAATTTATAAAAATTTTAAAAGCATATTTAAAAAAATAATTAATCAGATAGTACATAAAAAACAAGGAATTTTTATATTTTATATTATTTTTTAATGAAATAAAGTAATTAAATATTAAAATCAAGTTATAAGTGTAGCAATGGAACAAGTTGTCTAGAATGTAAAACAACATATTTTCTTTTAAAAAATATTTGTGCCTCAAACTGTCCAGTAGGATACTATGAAAATCCTGATCCATATAATAGCTGTGAAAAATGTAATTAGAAGTGTAAAAGTTGTGACTACACTAATCCAAAAATGTGCACAGATTGTTTTGATGGTTTTTTTTTACATAATAATTTTTGTCACAAGTGTGAAGATTTAAATGGCTTTTATACAGACCCAAATCATAATTCAGTAATAAAAAATAAGTTAAATTTTTTTAAATAAAATTAAGAATGTTTATTGTGTATTATAAATAAATATCCTTTTAACTATATTATTTTAATTTAAAAAATAATATAAATTTTTAGAATTGTCTTGAAATATGTGGAGATGGATTGGTTGTTAGTAACTAATTTGAGTGCGACGACGGAAATACAAAAAACGGAGATGGTTGTTCTAGTAATTGTTAAGTTGAAAGTGGTTATATCTGTGCAGGTGGTAATTAATATCAATAAAGTATTTGTACAAAGTTAACAAGCATTATAAATTACAAAATTACAAATTCTGACAGCAATGAAAGATTTTTAAACCTAAAATAAAACTACAATTATTTTTTCACTTTGGAATTTGAGTCAGAATTTTTTTTAACCAAAGGCGACAGTATACTTGAATTTTTAGTTTTAGAGTTGGATAATGAAGTTGTAAATTTTTAGAGAAATATTTTTTATAGCAAAGATAATACACTACTATATACAATAGGATTCAAGTTAAACAAAACATATAGAAATAGAAAATTAAATGTATATTTTAATGATACATCAGTTTTTACAGATAACTATGGAAATTCTATAATTTAAAAAAATAATTAGCTAGAAATTAAAGACTATTTTTACTACGATAAAAAACAAAGATAATATACCAAATAATGGGTTTATTATATAAACTTAGGATTAACAATTATATTTTTGTATATGTTTATATATCTTATATTTAACAAGTTTTACAAAGTTTCCTTGGCTTTAGACAATTTGTAAACGATATATATGCTAGGTTTTTTGAATTTTAGGTATTTTATTATATTATATTCTAATTTTTTACACTAATAATATAAATTAACTAATATCAATAAATTACATTTTTATAAATATTTAAATATTGTTTAGGTAGTGTATAAATGGATACGCATTTTTTGATGAAATGCAAGGTGTTATGAGTTTTTGGATTCATATTAATTTTGATTAGTATTTAGAGGAGGTGCAAATAGATACTAGTAATTAATATGCTTGGAGAAGTTATCATAGCAAAATAGTCAACAATAGTATTCCACTAATGATTATTATTGTACTATTCGCTATAATTCACCTTGTATTTAAGATTATTTTAAAAATATTTAATTTTCCTAGTATTATTTAAACTAAGCATAAACATGTTCAAGCATTTAAAAAATTTATTTAATATTTATTGTATGAAATAATTGAAATTAGATTTATGTAAATTAATTATATAATTTTTTGAAATTTGATTTAAAATATTTAAATAAACTTATTTAATGCATTTGCTTAGGTATGATGTATTAACTGTCGTGTATAGTATATTTCTATTTTATACCCTGATTAGTTTATATTACATAAAATATTCCATATTTTTACTCGTGACATTTGTTTTGTGTAATAATTATAATGGTTTTATTAAATTAATTTTTAAATTTTTAAGTTCTAGATATGTGGTTAATTAAACTTATTTTATTATTATTATAAATTTTAGGCCTGCTACTAATTTGTGTGCCTATAGTTACATTTAAATTGATTCATTATTTTAGAAAAAATTTATACATAGATAACAAAGATAAATCATAGTTATCTATTGAAGACAAAATAAAGTAAAAATCATTTTTTTTCAGAAATTTGTGGCAATTTTTAAGAATTGAAAATCATGCTGTAAAGTATTTTAATGTCATGTTTTTCTTTAGAAAATTGTTAAATGCAGTGATTATCGTAACTTTATAATAGTTTATTTAAATGCAAATATCTATTCTTTTGTTTGTAAATGGAATTTACTTTATATATGTGTTACTATAAAGACCTTTTATAAATATATCAGATAATTTAAGAGTAGCTTTATCTGAAATTATTATTTTATCAGGAATTGTAAATAATTAATTGAAATTTTATTTATTTATTATAAAAAAATTATTTTTTGTTATAATAGATTTTTAGCTATACATTAATAGCCGATGATTCAGAAGATGAAGTAAATAGATTTTATAAAAATTAACATCTTATCAATATTTATTTTACTTGTATATGTGTACATATTATATTTTTTTTTTGGGATACCTGGTATTACCTTTACCATTATGCCACAAAATTTTGTTTAGGTAATAAAACCTATAAAATAAATAATATAAGATAATACAGAAAATAAATTGGAATCTAGCCAACTTCTCATATTCATACAACTATTTAAAAAAGTAAATTTAGCTCATTTTATCCTGATAATATTATCATCAATTTATAAAATGAAAATGATTCATCTGAATTAAATTCTAGTAATATAAGATAATTTTATAAAAATAATACACTTTATAATAATAAAAGTAGCAATGTTTAAAATTAAAATGGACAAAACTTTTGTATATAAACAAAATAAATAATAAATAAAACAAAAATCCATAGTAGAAGTACAAGAAGTCAAAATAATTGTAATATTAAAAGCAAAAAATTTTTTGATAAATTTTTTATAAATGAAAATAATATTAATTAAATATAATAATCATTTACGTATAGTTCAAAAAATCAGGGATGAAAATAATAGTAATTTATAAAAATAAAATAATAAAATTAATAAGTAATATTTCACGCAAAATAATTAGATAAAAATGAGAAATAATTTATTAAAACAAATGAATATATTTATATTTTTATTTTTAAAATTTAATTATTTCATGATTTGGACATTTATGAATATAAACTTTTGTATATATAATACAAGATTTTAATAATTAAAAAAACAATAATGTATTATAAAATTCCAACTTAAATATTAATAATTAATGTAGATTATTTTGTTATCATCACAAATAATTATTTTGACCTCCTTTTTCTAAATCATTTTCATTTTATTATATAATCTCATATGAATTTTTCTATTCTTTACCCTGTTCTTTTTCTTATTTATTATTTTACTAATATTATTATTCAATATCTATTTAATTTTCGTATTATTATTCTTATTAAATACTTTATTATTTCATTTAATCATTCTTTTTTTTCACTTTCACTATTTGAATCAATTTCAATTACATGTTATTATTTTTCACAAGTGTTTTGTTTCTCATTTATTTATTATTTAAGTTGTATTTTATCTTTAGTTTAGGATGAATCGCTGCCAGACCTATGTTTTAAATATTTAAATTTAATTATTTGAGTTTAATACTATTTTAAATTTCAGTATATTTATTTTATTTATATTTATATTAAATTTTACAAGCTGATAATTTATTACTAACTTGTTTCTTCGCACTATTAAATTTAATTTATTTCTTTAAATTAGTACTATTCTTTTTAATTTTAATCATTATCCTATCCAATATTATTTTTTTACTCAAAATTTTATTCACTTGAAATTTATTTTTGTTATTAAATTTACGATTATTATTTTTCTTCACAAACTATCTCATCTTTGTTTTCATTATCATTTTCATTTAAAATTTATTTTGAATAAATTTTTGTAAAATCATTAAATTTATCATATAAGTTGTTTTATTTTAAAAATGTAGAAAATTCATTTTGTAATTTTTTATTTTCTTATTTTAGTTCTTATATTTAACTTTCTAATAATCTGTATTTTTAATCTTAAGTATTATTATCTCGGAAGTTTTCTATATCTTATCTTAAATTTTAAATTTAATTTTTATATTTTTTTAATTCTTTCTCTTTTACTTCGATCTAATCACTCAATAAAATATTTTTATTTTATAAATCTTAAATTTCATTTTTTTTTTTATGTATAATTTTCTACGCTTCTGCAAATTTAATGATTGGCAATTATTTATTTTCATTTTAAGTTTCTTAAATAAGTAATTCCAAAGTTATTTAATAATCATTATAATCTTTAATCTATTATAAATAATTAACGTTTTATTTATAATATCCATTTATTTCATTTTAAAGTTATTCCTTTTCATTTTTAATTTAATTAAAACTATCCACCCATTATTATTTTTAATTTTCTAAACCATTATAATCTTATTTTAATTTTTTTAAAATCTTTATTAATTTTTGATTATTTATATCATTTTCACTTAAAACCTCCGCTAATTAAATTTATAAAATATTAATGATTTAGATTAAATTAAATTAGATTTTAAAATAAAATTATTATAAAATTAAATTACTAGTAACAGAATAAATAAATTATTATATATCTTATTCTTCTCCTTATAGATTCAACTGTGTTTGGGGTTTTTATTATAACTATCTATATAAATCTTAATTTTTATCTTTTTATTATTAATTTAACTTATTTAAATCATCTATTTTTTTTTATAAATCTTATTTTTCATTTTCTAGTTATTTATTTTGCTCATTTTTACAGTTTAATTAATTTAATTATTAATTTATTTCTTAATTTTTACAATTTATTTCCTAGTTGAGCTTTTTTACCTGATCGTTTAAATTAGTTTCAAGGTGTTAATTGTTTTATTTTTGCTCAATTATTTCTTGTTTCATTTTTTCAATTTCATTTTATTTTTAATTTATTATATTATTGCATTCATCTACTTGGTTATATAAATTTTCTTATTATTAAGTTTTTAATTTTTATATTTAATTTTTATAATTGTTCTCTTACTCATTATATTTTTTATTTAATTATTAATTTGCTTTCCTTAAATTTTCCTTTTAATCTTTTATTTCTTCAATTTATTTTGTTAAAGTATTAAAATTGTCTTCATATTTTTATAGTTTTTCTTATTATTCTTATATTTTATCTTTTTAATTTTTATCGTTATTTTATTATTGTTCATTTATACTTTTTTATTTTTAATTTTCTTCTTTTAAATTAGAAATTTGTTTTTCATAGCATTCTTTTTAATTTTTAAATTATTAAATTTATGTTTCTTACTCTTATATTTTAGATTATTAATCAGTAATTTTATTTTTATCTTTTTCTGCATTTTCTGTTAATTATTTAATTTAATCTTCATTTTATTTGATTTTATCCGACTAATTTTTTTTATCATTTTAAAATGCACTAATTTTTTTATTTTATGTTTCAATTTCACTATCTTTTTTAGAAATTAACTCTTCTTAATCTTTAATTTTTTAAATGTGTTTTTTAATTTAGTTTTATAATTAATTAATATTTTTTCCTTGTCTATCTATATTATCATTTTTTTGTTTAATTTGATTATTTAGTTTTTGAATTGTTTAATCTAATTTATTTTTATTTTATTACATTTAAATTATAGTTTAATCTTCTTAAAGCTTACATTTTTCACAATTTTCAAATTTATTTGGAATTTAAGAAAAACATTCCTAGCAAGTTGCAGATTTATTTTGGCAAATTTGACATATATTATTTTTTTCATTCTTCATTAAATCATTAGAGTAAGCTTTACAGAGTTTGCACTTTTTAAATTAGAATTTTGGTTATTTCTCATTAATCTATTATGTTTTTAAACTTTAAATTTGATTTTAATTAGAATTTGACTTTATTTCATGAGGTATTTTTTAAAAATTTTGCAAATTTTTAGTATCGTAACAGAAATCATAATGTCCTGGTCGGAAAAACAAATGAATCTAAAAAAGTTAATTTTCTTATAAGTTTATGTCTTTTGGATTCATATTGTATCCGTCATTTTTACTGACTTAATGAGTTACTTTTAGAACTTTTAGTTTCACTGGAAGTAATTCAGCTGAATAACCTAATATTAATGTTTTTTATTTAATTTTTTTTTATTTTAAATATTATTTTATATAATGATAATAATTTATATGAAATAATTATTAGTGAAATATTTAATTGAAATTTAATTAAAATATATATAGTTTTAAAAATTAAAAAACCGTAAAGATAAAACTATTATAAATCAAAATTAAGCATAATAAGTATAATAAATTAAAAATTTTACTTAAATAAATATTGTTAAAGTATTTAATAAGTAAAAGATAAAATAAATTGTTTTTATGGAAATGTAAATATATTTTTATGTTAAACTTGAGACTCCATAATAATCACCAAATAAAAATAAAAAAATGGTTTTTTTTGTGTATATAAACATGGAAAATCACAATAAATATGCAAAAAATTAGTAAAAATATTGGTGTGAAAATTTTGTCATTTTTAAGTGATTATAAAAACATTTTTCTGAATAATTTTAATTTTTAATTTTTTTTTTTAATTTATATTTAAAATCTATTTATATATTTTAATATTAGTAGTATTTTTACTGGAAGTTTTTGCAAAAAATATTTTATAAATAGGGTGTTTGCATAATTAATTTTATATTAGTCTTTTATTAACAAACCAGTGAATATATTATTTTTTAAAAAAGTATATTTTTATATATTAAATTATATATTACCTTCAGCTTCATTTCCATAAGTCTTTGCTTCTTTTAATATCCTATTAAATTAATCATCAAATTGTAAAAAATCTTTTTATTATTCTAATTAACTAACAGTCTCACTTCTTAAATAAATAATTAAACAAAAATCAAATTCATAAGACTCATTAAAAAGCTAGTATACTCGGTCTTCAAAGTCTAGCTATAAATAAATTTTAATCAATTATAAATAAAAGCAAAAAATTAATATTAAGTATACTTCATTTCTTCTTTCATAAAGGAAATTGAGACCTTGTAAGAGAATTTAACTTATTAAATTTTTATTTATAAGGTATTAGAATTCATAAGGAATTTCTTAGATTTTTTAGTATTAATACTAATTTTTATTTAGGATGTCTATGAGAGATTATAATTCTTTTTAAACTTTTGGGTTTTAATTTTATACCAAATTTATAACATATCCCACTCCAAATGCTCTGTAAAAACAGTTTCCATCTCCTCTAATTCCTCTAAAATATTTGCAGTTTTCTCTCATTTTCTATTTAAATAAAATTAATTATAACATAATTTTAATTAATTAATTTAAATATTTTATTTTTTTATATTTTTTTTATTAAAATGGTTAAAAATATACTTGAATAGCCTATATTATTTTAGGTTCTTTGTACTCATTAGCTTTGATATTTGTATCTTATTTTTTTTGTATATTTTTCTTAATTTCCTCGATATTTGTTGGGGTTAGCTTTATTTTGGGCAGATTTTTGGGAAATTAAATCATAAAGGATTATTGTTATTATTTAATCAATGCTTAATTAGGGGGGCTAGGGTCAACTTTTTATATAATATTTTACTTTTATTTGGATTAATTTTCACTGGCTAAATTTTAGGTTTAAGGCAAGTAATTTTACACACTTAGATTTTCAATCATTATAATGGAAGAATTTTTTATTTATTATTGCAATTATTTAATTTAATTTTAATTACATAAGAATTTTTTTAATAATAAAGGTTATTAAATATAAATGAAGGTAATATTTATTAATTATTATCAATATTTTAGATATCGATTTAAAAGGAAAATTGTAAAAAATATTATAAATAAATATATTAATTTATGCATATTAAATTTATTGTTTATTTTTACATAATTAATACGTATTATTTTATTATAATATAATTTATATATTTTATTATATATAATATTTTGTAATATATATATGTAGCGTATTCAGTTAAAAGGCCCTAATTGTACCAATTTTATATCTCCAAGACTAGGAAAGCCCTAGTAACTATCGTATATGCATGTGATAGGGCTTTCAAAACTTAGTTAAAAACGGGTCCAGGTTGGCTCCAAGCCAATATTTCAGTATAATTTTTTTTTGAAAAACCGATTTTTCTGGACCCTCCTAAAAGTGAGTGACCAAACTTTTTTTAAAAAATAGGAGAGTTGTCGACAAAAATAAAAACCATTTTTGTAGAATTCGATAAAGAATCCGAAAATAGCCATTAAACATTGCTACTTGATAATCTGTAGGCTAAAAACTATCTAATAAAAAATTCAAAATAAGTATAATAACTAAAAATTTAAAATTTTTATAGAAAAATTATTTATGTTTTTTTCCTTAGTATACCTATAATTTGAATATTTTAAGTCATATTAATCCATTATTAATATAAATATCGTAAAATTATAATGACCTTCTAACCTATTTATATTGATTTTCAAAGTGTAAAAATATTAAGATGAAATATTTTAATTATATATTTATTTCAAACAGTTTTATATAACATTCATAAAAAGATTCTTTAAATTAGTTGATATTATCTCGCTGCTATAAACAGATTTATATAAATATAAGTATTTTATATTATGTAATTTTAAGTTAAATGAAGTGTTTACAAGCACTTTTTAAAGCTTTTAGCTAATATTTTATAAGCTACACAATTTTTTAATTTAAAATAAAAAAATTATGTTCCATACTATACTAGTGTATTTTTTTTTTATGATTTCATTGAAGTTATTGTTAAAAAAGTGTATGGAAAAAAAATTTCATATTAATTATTTTTTTAATTATAAAAATTTATACAAATATAAAAAATGTTAATTTAGTCTATATTTTAAAGATTAAATATAAATATTATTAAAATTAGTATTTTGTGTTATAAACAAATCATAATTATAGAGATAATTTAAATTATACAAATAAATATTATAAAAAAATTATATTTTATAATAAATTGTTATAGCTATCTAAAAATTATTCAAAAAATATTTGTTTGTTTTAATCAAAATCCTACTTTCAAAATTTAATTTTAAACCAACTTTATTAATTTAATATTGAATCTGTATCGATAATTTTGTTTTATGATAATAAATAAGTAATGATAAATGTCATTATTAATTTAAATATTGTAAATTTAATTAATAAAAAAAATCTAGAAATATGATTAAATCTTAACTTTTATTAACAAATCCGACATATGCTTATATAAAAATTATGACTGGATAAAAAAACCCATTTATTTAACATTAAATGCATTATTTATATTGCATATTCCTTGTGTAAATAAAAAAATTAAACTATGTATATCACGTAATTTTTTTTTTTATACGTGATAAAATCAATAAGTTTCTTTTTTTTTTAAAAATTGTTATTGTTAGAAATTAATATAACTATTATTATACAAAAAATTATTTATGTAGTAAAAAAAGGTAAAAAAAGTTAAAGGAAATAAATAAAAGCTCATCCTTTACATGAAATCAATTAATATTATTAAAATAAGTATACAAATTTTCTTTTATTATTAACAAATATTATATAAATTTTGAATTTTAGTCTTAATTTATTAATTAATATTTTTTTTTTACTTATGTATACAAAATTTGCTATTGAAAACTAGGAATTTTTTATAAGAAAGCTTTTAGCTTATAGTCTATCTAATAGCAATTTTTAATGGCTATTTTCGGATTCTTTATCAAATTCTTCAAACGGTTTTTATTTATGTCGACAACCCTCCTATTTTTTGAAAAAAGTTTGGTCACACACTTTTAGGAGGGTCCAAAAAAATCAGTTTTTCAAAAAAAAATTATACTAAAATATTGGCTTGGAGAAAACCTGGACCCGTTTTTAATTAAGTTTTGGAAGCCCTATCATATGCATATACGATGATTACTAGGGCTTTCCTAACCTTGGAGATATAAAATTGGTACAATTTGGGCCTCTTAACAGAATACGCTACATATAGTTTATCAATATTATAACAATCTTCTTTTGAGGGTATAGCTAATGATAAAAAATCATCTTGATTTAATTTAAAATTCATTATTTAGTTGAAATCTGGTAAATTCTGTTTATATACTGTTCTCAAAACTTATTTTATATGTATAATATATTTGTGGATTTATTTAACTTTAAAATACTAAAATATTATAAAATCAATTTTCTACTAAATTTTTTTATTTTTCATTTTTATTCCTTATTTATCCTATTAAATTATTAAATTAAATTTAATAATAAAAATTAGCCCATTATGTTTCTAAACTTTAAAATTTGATTTTAATTGAAATTTTACTTTATTTCATGAGGTATTTTAGTATAGTAACAGAAATCATAATGTCCTGGTCGAAAATACAAATGAATCTAAAAAAGTTAATTTTCTTATAAGTTTATGTCTTTTGGATACATATCGTATCCGTCAGGTTTACTGACTTAATGAGTTACTTTTAGAACTTTTAGTTTCACTGGAAGTAATTCAACTGAATAACCTAATATTAAAGTTTATTATTTAATTTTATTCTTAATATTATTTTATATCATGCAAATAATTTATATGAAACAATTATTAGTGAAATATTTAATTGAAATTTAATTAAATTATATATAGTTTTAAAAATTAAAAAACCGTAAAGATAAAACTATTATAAATCAAAATTAAGCATAATAAGTATAATAAATTAAAAATTTTACTTAAATAAATATTGTTAAAGTATTTAATAAGTAAAAGATAAAATAAATTGTTTTTATGGAAATGTAAATATATTTTTATGGTAAAACTTGAGACTCCATAATAATCACCAAATAAAAATAAAAAAATGGTTTTTTTTGTGTATATAAACATGGAAAATCACAATAAATATGCAAAAAATTAGTAAAAATATTGGTGTGAAAATTTTGTCATTTTTAAGTGATTATAAAAACATTTTTCTGAATAATTTTAATTTTTAATTTTTTTTTTTAATTTATATTTAAAATCTATTTATATATTTTAATATTAGTAGTATTTTTACTGGAAGTTTTTGCAAAAAATATTTTATAAATAGGGTGTTTGCATAATTAATTTTATATTAGTCTTTTATTAACAAACCAGTGAATATATTATTTTTTAAAAAAGTATATTTTTATATATTAAATTATATATTACCTTCAGCTTCATTTCCATAAGTCTTTGCTTCTCTTAATATTCTTTCAAATTGATCATCAAATTGTAAAAAATCTTTTTATTATTCCAATTAGTAAATAGTCTCACTTCTTAAATAAATAATTAAACAAAAATCAAATTCATAAGACTCATTAAAAAGCTAGTATACTCGGTCTTCAAAGTCTAGCTATAAATAAATTTTAATCAATTATAAATAAAAGCAAAAAATTAATATTAAGTATACTTCATTTCTTCTTTCATAAAGGAAATTGAGACCTTGTAAGAGAATTTAACTTATTAAATTTTTATTTATAAGGTATTAGAATTCATAAGGAATTTCTTAGATTTTTTAGTATTAATACTAATTTTTATTTAGGATGTCTATGAGAGATTATAATTCTTTTTAAACTTTTGGGTTTTAATTTTATACCAAATTGATAACGTATCCCACTCCAAATGCTCTGTAAAAACAGTTTTAATCACCTCTAATTCCTCTAAAATATTTACAGTTTTCTCTCATTTTCTATTTAAATAAAATCCATTATAACATAATTTTTATTAATTTATTTAAATTTGTATTTTAAATATAAAAAAAAATAGATGATAAAAAAATACTTGAATAGCCTAGATTATTTTAGGTTCTTTACACTGATTAGCTTTGATATTTGTATCTTATTTTTTTTGTATATTTTTTTTAATTTCCTCGATATTTGTTGGGGTTAGCTTTATTTTGGGCAGATTTTTGGGGAAACTAAATCATAAAGGATTATTGTTATTATTTAATTAATGGTTAATTAAGAGGGCTAGGGTTAATTTTTTATATAATATTTTACTTTTAATTGGATTAATTTTCTCTGGCTTAATTTTCGGTTTAAAGCAAGAAATTTTACACATTTAGATTTTCGATCATTATAATGGAAGAATTTTTTATTTACTATTGCAATTATTTAATTTAATTTTAATTAGATAAGAATTTTTTAATAATAAAGGTTATTAAATATAAATAAAGGTAATATTTATTAATTATTATTAATATTTTAGATATCGATTCAAAAGGAAAATTGTAAAAAATAGTATAAATAAATATATTAATTTATGCATATTAAATTTATTGTTTATTTTTACATAATTAATACGTATTATTTTATTATAATATAATTTATATATTTTAATATATATAATATTTTGAAATATATATATATAGTTTATTATAATATATTTGTGGATTTATTTAACTTTAAATACTAAAATATTATAAAATCAATTTTCTACTAAATTTTTTTATTTTTCATTTTTATTCCTTATTTATCCTATTAATTAAATGTTTAAATTAAATTTAATAATTAAAATTAGCTTATAAATATAAAAATAAATAATGCTGTTTATTAAAAG
Source organism: Pseudocohnilembus persalinus (assembly GCA_001447515.1). Lineage (NCBI taxonomy): Eukaryota > Ciliophora > Oligohymenophorea > Philasterida > Pseudocohnilembidae > Pseudocohnilembus > Pseudocohnilembus persalinus. The sequence continues at coordinate 220,795 of LDAU01000048.1, forward strand.
AAATTACTTTTTTTTTATTATTTTTTTAAAGGAGAATACTCAAGTTCTACTTCAAATTTTTATTTGTCATTTTAAATTTCTTATTCTTATTTAAAATAATTTAAATTAGATTTATATTAATTTTTATTGTTTTATTTTAAATAAATTATTTTTCTTTTAGTATTGTAATTATTATTGTTAGTAAAAATTTTTTTTTTAATATATTATACAAATTATTGTATTTTTTAAAATAAATTACTATTTTTGCTTTTTTTTCCCAAATTTTTATTTATTTAAAGTTGTTTTTATTTAAAATTATTTTAATTCTATTTATTCTATTATTTTTTAGTAGTTTAATTATCTAAATTAAATACTTCTTTTTTTTATTAAATATCTTCCAATTCAATATTTTTTTATTCTTAATGTTAATTAAGATTAACAATTTAATTTTTTAATTTTTTAATCTATATTTTCTAATCTTAAATTTTTTATTTATTTTTCTTATTAATATTGTTAAATGTTTTTATTTATTTGAATTATAAAAAGTGCTTAGAAATATAAGTTTTATTATTGTGTTTTAGATTTTTCTTTTCATTATTTAATAATTCTATCTAGTTTTAAAGATTTAGAATGTCTCTATTTAAATTTATTATTTATTTCTGTGAAGATATATTCAGTTAAATTTTACTATCTATACTATTTTCTTCTTCCTTTATGTTTTATCTTTGTTCTTACAACTGATATTCTAGATTTTATATTTTAATAGCTTGTAAATGAATAACTTTTTCTTTTTATTTAATTTAATCTTTATATTCTTATTACAATATTTACTCATTTATTTTAGTAAAATTATCTTTATTTTATTAGCAATTTTAACATAAATTTTAATCATTTTATTTGTTCTCATAAAATAACCTGCAATTTTTGCATTTTTTTGCTTATATAAAAAGCTAATTTTTATTTTAAAATTTTTTTGTATTTTAATCCTTTGTGTAGTAACAAAAATCATAATGTCCGGGTCTAAAAAACAAATGGATTTGAAAAAGTTCTTTTTATTATAATTCTAAATTTATAGGGTTAATATTATATCCGGAATTTTTATCGACTTAATGTGTTACTTTCTAAACTTTTAGCCTAACTGGAAGTAATTCAGCTGAATAACCTAATAATTATATAATTTTTCTACATTTATAATTTGTAATAGAGTTTAATTAAATAAAATTATGTATATGTAACAATAAAAAATACCTTCGGCTTCATTTCCATAAGTCTTTGCTCCTCTTAATATTCTTTCAAATTGATCATCAAATTGTAAAAAATCTTTTTATTATTCCAATTAGTTAACAGTCTCACTTCTTAAATAAATAATTAAACAAAAATCAAATTCATAAGACTCATTAAAAAGCTAGTATACTCGGTCTTCAAAGTCTACCTATAAATAAATATTAATCAATTATAAATAAATAAAAGCATAAAATTCATATAAATTATACTTTATTTCTTCTTTCATAAAGGAAATGGAGACCTTGTAAGAGAATTTGGTTTATTTATTTGTTATTTATAAGGTATTAGAATTCATAAGGAATTTCTTAGATTTTTTAGTATTAATACTAATTTTTATTTAGGATGTCTATGAGAGATTATAATTCTTTTTAAACTTTTGGGTTTTAATTTTATACCAAATTGATAACATATCCCACTCCTAATGCTCTGTAAAAACAGTTTCCATCTCCTCTAATTCCTCTAAAATATTTGCAGTTTTCTCTCATTTTCTATTTAAAAGTATAGAAATTAAATAAATATGTAAACAATAAAAATTTTTAAATATTACATAAATAGCTTAAATAATTTAAGGATTTTTATATTCTAAAGCTTTTTAATCTATATCCATTTTTTTTTATATATTTTTTTGAATTTCATTATGATTGTTGGGAGTTAAATTGATGAAAAAAACATTCTCAGGAAATTAAATAATTGGTGAAGTAAATATTTATTCTTTTTAATTTTCGACGTGGCTTTCTTATAATTTATTGTTATATGATTCCTAATTGTAACAATTTTATTATTTTGACGACGAATCATTTTTATTCGTAATTTTAAAATTCAAATGATTTAAAGCTATCATAATATATTAAGATTTTTGATTTTATTTTTATTATTATTTTTGATTTTAAATGAATATTTTTTTTTTTATATATAAGAATGATAGTTGGGTATATAAGAATTTTTTAAATTTAAATATGAAAAAACCCTTAAAATTATGCGGTAAAATATAAAGTCCTGTTTATTTTTGACCAAATTAATTTATTTTTTAATTGTAAAGTTTTTTAAATAAAAATTTTTAAACATAATGATGGGTGCTATATAATTTTATTAATAAATTATTTATTTATTTAAAAAAAAAAAAAATATTTTTTAAGATCTATTTCATAAGCCAATTTTATCTAGCTCACCATCTTAATATTCTCTAAAAAACTACATTCTATCAAAATCTTTCCAAACTTATTATCTAACTAATTCACAGTTTGAACTACCATACCAGTGATTAAGATCCAGCCCATCTATTTCAAGTCTTTCTTATTCAACAAACTAGCCAGTTAAATGAGCCAATGTAATAATAGGCGAAACTGTCTCTGGCCCGGCGAAACTAAAAATAATTATAAAAATTATAAAAAATTAAACCATCACTTAAAATAATTTAATTTAAATGTTAAATAATGAAGATAAAGTTAAAAATTTATGATAAATATGGTTAAAAAAAAAAAATAAGTTTAAATTGAAGATAATTCATTTATTTTAACGATAATTTAAATTTAGCATAGAGCTAAATAAAAATCATTTTATTGTTGATTAATTTATTTTTTATTAAATGGTAGAAAAACATTTATTTATTTTTATAACTAATCTTTTAGCAAAAATTTATAAATAAGATATTACTAATAAACTGGCTTGTTTAAATTATCGTGATTAACGCATGGAAGTAGAATAAAATGTGCATTTTTGGTTTTTTTTTTCAATTTAATTATTTCTTCTAGGAAATCATTATGAAATTAATCTATATAAGCTATTTATTCTTCAGAACAACCAGTATAATCATGGATGTGGTTTTTTTTGACACATGTTATTCCTAATATATCATTAATATTCCAAGCATCAAAACTTGAATTTACAACTAGTATTGGAGTTTCAATAAATTCAAGCAAATACTGCGACATAATACATCTAAAATTTTTTTTTTTAACTTTATATGGTTATAAATTTTTTTAAAATATATTAGTAATTATCACTTCCATGGTTCATTTTGATATCTTTCCATACATTTTTTGTTTTGAAATGGTTATTCTTAATCTATATCTCTTGTATATATATATAAATTTTTCTGTTTTTCTAAAAATTCATAGAAATCAGTGCCAAATTTTTTATAGTTTAAAAACATACCTGCATCTGCCAATGCCACAACTTATGTTTTAGGATTTAATTTTTTAACATAATTTGAAATATAATCAATCCAATTATAAACTACAACTGCGCCTGAGGAAGTTCCTCCTACTACAACTTGGTCAGCATTTTGTAATTTATAATATTTCTTTGCATAATCTAAAATTGCTAACATATTATCTTATCCTCTCACCCATAATTTTTTACCTTTCTTTTGATTTCATTTTTAAAATTTGAAATTTAATATTTTTGAAAAATTTTAATTTTATTTTTTATATAAACATACATATAATATTGGTTCATCTAGGTGTCCAGTGAAAGCAGTACCATCACAATAGTTTACAAAAATTACTGTATAGTCATAAAAATAGGGATTTTTTTCTTAATCATCAGACATTATTCCTTCGATATGTGCTCTTTATTTATTAAATTTATTACTTCCATTTCTTGTTTTTAATCTTCTTTTAAGTTTTTCGTAAACTTTATTTTCAGATAACTCTTATGCAAAAGCTCCTCCCTTAATAAAATTTTTTATAATCTTTTAGTATTTAATTAATTTAAATAGGATATTTATATTAATATATAATTTTAACTTACAGTAAAGTAAAAAAGTATTTTTTTTTCATCTAAGGAGGTTTCAGTGTCTTTAATATATATAGTAGGAGCTGAACCTATTATTAATTATAATAAATTTAATTTAAGTGATATGACTTTCCTAAATTTTTTAATCTCATTTTCAAAATTTTTATTTTAAAGGAAAATGCTTAGTAATTATAATTTTTTGATTAATTAATTTCTAGCATTTGAGATAGTATTAATTCTTCGAATTAATATTAAATTTAATCCTTAATTTTTTTTATTTAAAATAGTTCTAAATTTTTAAACAATTAGGTTTTTTATAATTTTAATTATTTAATAAATTGTTTAATGCCGGTAAATTGTATCATATTTTTACATTCCTTTTTTTATAATTAAATTTTATTTATTTTATAATAGAAAATTTATTGTGTATTGATTAAATTTACATTTATAGCTAATTAAAAAAATGAATACAAATTGGAAAATAATGATATCAATAATTAATTAAAAGTTAGAATTTCGTAAAAAATTCTTAAAATTAATTTTTTTTTTATTGTTTATGCCAGTAAATTTGTATTTAAAAATGTTAAACTTTGAATATTTTTTTTTATGTTAATTAGAATACATGCGATAATATTCTTAGATAGTCTATTGAGGGATAAAAAAATTCCATTGTCTTTCGAAAATATTTCATTTACGATGTATGATTAAAATAAATAGAGTACATAAGATAAAATATTTTATTTTACCATCCACACATTTAGCCCCATTATTTACTTATGGAATATAAATTAACTTGTAATTGTTATTTTATGACAAAAACGAGCTTTCAATAAGTATAATAATCAAAATAAGTAGTGAATTTAAAAACATTCAACTTTATTTTAGTTTTATTTATATGAATATATTTTTTTTTATTTAAATTAATTAATTAAATTATATTTTTTTTTATTATTTATTGAATTTTTATAAATAATTTAATTATTTTTGATTTAATGTATATATGATCATTTGTAAGTTAATTTAAATATAGTGTAAATGTTAGCTTTTTACTCATTTAATATAAAAGTATTAAAACGAAAAATTTAATATTAATAAGATTCAATATATATTATATATTCGTAATATTTAAAATAAAAATATATTTTTTATTAATTATTATAATATTTTATTTTATCAAACTAGCTAACATATTATATATGAGCTAAAAAAATATATTGAAATTATTTAAATTAATAATTAAATTATTTTTTTAAGCTTCGCTTATAAATAATATTTTATAATAAAGAAATATATATAGATTATGTGAAATAATTAATTTAAAATCTCATTTTTTCTAAAAATTAAGCTAAGCTTATATATATTAATAATGATAGATTGATTAATTAAATTAAACATCAAAAACCCATTTTTTAAAGTTCTCCGTCTTAATATTCATCATATAGCTAGATTCTATCAAAATCATTCCATACTTATTGTCTAATTAATTCACAATTTGAACTTTCTTACCAATGTTAAAGATCTATCCCATTTATTTCAATATTTTCTTATTCAGCAAATTATCCTACTAACTAAGCCAATTAAATTGTAGGTTAAGTGGTTTCAGATTCAGCAAAACTTATAGAAATAAAATTGTAAAGTTTATATAAAATCTATTTTTTTTATAAAATGGTTAAATAAGAAATAATTAATTACTAATAAACTTTCTTGTTAAGATTGTCATGGTTGATACAAGGAAGGAGAATAATTTGAGCATTTTTAGCTCTTTATTATATACTTTATATTTCATTTATATAATCTAGATGAAATTATTCTATATAATCAATTTCATCTTCATTACAGCCAGTATAATCATGAACATGATTTTTATTAATACATTTAATGCCCAAAACGTTATAAATTATCCAATTATCAAAACTTGAATTAACTATTAATATGGGTGTTTCAATAAATTCTATTAAGTATTAGGCTATAAAACATCTATGAAGTAAAATATATAATATATTAATTTTGGAAATACAATTATATTTTATTATAATATATACTATTGTCATATATTATTATTAAACTAGTTACTTCCAAGGTTCATCTTGATATTTTTCAATACATTTTTTGTTTTAAAATGGTTATTCTTAATCTATATCTCTTGTATATATATATAAATTTTTCTGTTTTTCTAAAAATTCATAGAAATCAGTGCCAAATTTTTTATAGTTTAAAAACATACCTGCATCTGCCAATGCCACAACTTATGTTTTAGGATTTAATTTTTTAACATAATTTGAAATATAATCAATCCAATTATAAACTACAACTGCGCCTGAGGAAGTTCCTCCTACTACAACTTGGTCAGCATTTTGTAATTTATAATATTTTTTCACATAATCTAAAGTTGCTAACATATTATCTTATCCTCTCACCCATAATTCTTTACCTTTCTTAATATTTTAAGATTATAATTTCCAAATTTCATTAATTTATTAAATTTGTGATTTATTTTTTGGATAATTTAAATAGCCAAAGTTATGGTTTCTAAATTATAATTTATTATAAAAATAATTGCAGAAAATTGTAATGAAAGTTAAATATAATTATTAAAATAACTCATTTCATTTTTCCCTTTATAAATTTTAATTTTTTAATTTTATATTATTACATATATTATTGGTTCATCAAGATGTCCAGTGAAGGCTGTACCATCGCAATAATTTACAAAAATTACTGTATAATCATAAAAATGAGGATTTTTTATTATATTATCTGACATTATTCCTTCTATTTAAGCATATTTTTTTGAGTATTTATTACTACCGTGTTTTGATTTATATCTTCTTAAAATTTTTCCGTAAACTAATTATTGTGTTTTTTCATGTGCGAAACCACCTCCCTATATTAGAATTGATTAAATATAAATTATTTAGAATTTTTAAAATTATCATCTAATTAAATTAATTAATTGAATTAATTTATGATTTTTAAGAAATTATTTAAATTCTAGTCATAATTTTTTTTACTGTAAAATAGATAAGTATCTTTTTTTAGTTTAATGGTATTAAACTGTTCTTGACATAAATTGTCGGAGCCGTACCTTTATGATTAAGTTAATTATATGACCATTGAACGTTAAATTAATTATTTTTTAACATCAAATGTGATTAGTCATAATAAATTAAATTAATTTGATGAGTGAAATTGAAAAAAATTACGTGAATTAAATTTAATTTAAATAAGTACAATTAGAAGTTTATGAAATAAAAAACAAATAAATTAAATAAAAAAAAAAATATTTTTTACCTTTTAAATGATTTATATTTTTTAATAAAATTTTTAATTATAATTATAATTTTGTTATAAATATTAGAATTTAAATTTAATATCATTAAAGAAATATATAAACACATTGAAAACTTTTAGCAAGAAAGCATAAGCAGTAAATTTTATCATAAACTAATTATAAAAAATAAAATAAATTATTACCATCTATGCATTTAGCTCCATTATTTTCTTAAGGGATATGAATTAATTTGTAATTATTATTTTATGCAAAAATTGAGCATTTAATTAAAGAAATAACTATAAGGATAGTTAGGTTTTTTGAAATCATTTCTTTTTATTTTTTATTTTTTATTTTATTTTTTATTTTATTTTTATATTTTTTATTTCTTACTTTATTTTATTATATAATTTATAATTTATAATATTTAATATTTCCTTTTTCGCTTTATTAAAATGTAGAAAGTTTTAAAATTTATTTAATTATATTTTAGTATTCTGTTTTTTAGCCAGTACTTTATATAATAAATTACTTTTTAAGAATTTTAATAATATTTAATTTAAATAATAGGCCAAATTAACATAAAAAATATATAATGATAAAATAATACATATAATCTTATTTTCATATAAAATAAAATTATTTAAAATTATTTTATGTTAACAAGGTTTATGCTAACATATTCGATTTTCTGATAAGTTTTTATTTAAACTATATTCTAATTAGGTTAATGAGCCTTAAGTAAATGAATTAATTGGTATATATATCAATTAAAAAAAAATATTAAATAATGTAACAGAAAATTAAAAATTTTGAAACACATCTTAAAATTATGTGTTATTTTTTACTGTTTTTACTATTTATTTCTTCTTTTCCCCTATTAATATTTAAGGCACATGGCTAAATAAGATAACCTTATCCGAAAATCGAATAGCTTAATAAATAGTAAAAAAATTAATTATAAAGTAAAATTATATTAAAATCATAATTATTCTATTTATTAATTTAAACTTACAAGTGTGTTTATATTATCAAATTTTATTATTAGAAAACTTTATTATTATAATTATTATGTATATTTGATTTTTTATTTTAAAAAATACCTAACAGTATAAGTTAGATAATTAATTATATTCTGACAATAATTATATATTTGGCATATTTTTCAAAAAGTTTTTTAAAATAAAATTTTATAATTAGGTTAAAAAATACTTGATATTTAATTTTTTTTATGGTCTTCACTTGATTTTTGGTTAGGATAATTTTTAAAATACTAAAAAATAGCTTAATATATTAATTTAATCGAATGGTTATTAAAATTACATAATGAAAATAATATATATATATTTATACTTAACTTTTATAAAATTGAAAAAAAAATTGAAAACATAATTATAAATAATATTTTTAATCTCAAAAATTCAGTTAATTAATTTCCCCATCTTTGTATTCATCAGAAAATTAGATTCTATCAAAATCATTCCAAACTTATTACCTTACTAATTCGCAATTTGCACTATCTTACCAATGAGCAATATCTAACCCATCTATTTCAAGTCTTTCTTATTCAACAAACTAACCGGTTAAGTGGGCCAATGTGATAACAGGCGAAATAGTCTCAGGACCTGCAAAACTAAAAATTTTAAAATAAAATTAACAAAATTAAATAAATTTAAATATGATAAATTGAAAGTCATATATATTATAAAATGCATTTATTTATTTGTTTATTTGTTTATTTGTTTATTTATTTATTTATTTATTTATTTACATTCATTTCAGTGATAAAACTGTAATCTTTAATATCTTATATTTATTTATTCATGGTTAAATATCTTACTAATAAACAGGATTATTTAAGCTGTCATGGTTTATGCATGGGAGGATAATAATGTTAGCATTTTTTGATTTATTTTTGATTTTAATAATTTCTTCTATGTAATCTTTATGAAATTATTCTATATATGCTATTTCCTCATCATTACAACCAGTATAGTCATGAATATGATGTTATTTTATACATCTTATTCCTAAAATATCATTTATCATCCAGGCATCGAAACTTGAATTTATTACTAATATGGGTGTTTCAATGAACTCAAATAAATATTGTGTGATCGTACATCTAAAAATTTAATAATTAAAAATTAATTTAATGAATTTAATGAGAATAAAAATTACTTCCAAGGTTCTTCTTTATACTTTTGTAAGCATTTCTTATTTTGAAATGGCTGCTTTTCATTTAAATCTCTGGTAGATAAGTATAAATTTTTTTATCTTTCGATAAATTCATAGAAATCAGTGCCAAATTTTTTATAGTTAAAAAACAAACCTGCATCTGCCAAAGCCACAACTTATGTTTTGGGATTTAATTTTTTAACATAATTAGAAATATAATCAATCCAATTATAAACTACAACTGCACCTGAGGAAGTGCCTCCTACAACAACTTGGTCAGCATTTTTTAATTTATAATATTTTTTAATGTAATCCAAAGTGGCTAGCATATTATCTTGTCCTCTCACCCACAATTATTTTTCTTTCTTTTTGTAAAAAATAAAATTATATTTTTATGAAATTTTTATTTTTATTTTTATTTTATTTATTAATACATATATTATTGGTTCATCTAGATGTCCAGTGAAGGCTGTACCATCGCAGTAGTTTACAAAAATTACTGTATAGTCATAAAAATAAGGATTTTTTTCTTTATCATCAGACATTATTCCTTCTATAACTAAGGTTGAATTGTAATATTTATTACTACCATTTCTATCTTTTAACCTTCTTTTTAATTTTTCGTATACTCTTTTTTGTGATAATTCGTGCGCAAAGCCTCCCCCCTAATAAATTTATTAAAACTCGATAATTAATAAAATAGGTGCTAAATTAACGGTAAATAATTATATTATATTTTATTTTATTGCTTTTTAGAATTTAAATAAAATTTTTTATTTATAATATTTATTTTTTACAGTAAAATAAATCATTATTTTTTTTTCATCTAATGGGACGCTTGTGTCTTTTACATAGATTGTTGGCGCAGAACCTATTAAAAATAATTACTAATTAAATTAAATATAAATTTTAAAAATGATTAATTTGGTATTAAATTAAAAGAGAGCTGCTAAATATTTAGTTATAATAAAATTAAAAAAGTATCAATTTTATTCTTTTTGATTTAAATTTTAATTTATGTTATTAATATACATTTTTATTTTATATGATTGTATGTATATTAAAAACAAAATTTCCCAACTTTTTTTTTTTTTTTCACTAATTATTAAATTCTAAAGTTTCAATTTTTAAAATTTATTAGAAATCTACAATATATCTTAATTTACAATGATTTAAAGATCAAATTTAAAATTTTTTTCATTCGATAATTTTATTGTATAATATCAGTTTTCACTCAATTTTATTATGTTATTTTTATATATTTTATTGAATCTACTATAATAATTCCAATTTTATATTAAATAATATTAATTTATAAAATAAAATGTGTTTTACCATCAATACATTTCGCACCATTATTTTTTTAAGGTAAATATACTAGTTTATAATTACTTTCCTATGCATAACTCACATACAATAGAGATAGTAGAATTATAAAAATTAATTGTTACAACATGGTTTTAATTTTTTTTTTTTTTTTTTTTTTTTTTTTATTTTTTTTTTTTAATTTCTTTTTCTTTTGTTTTATTTTACCTTTTTTTTTATTAAATTAATTTTAAAAAAATATAATTTAATTTGTATATATTAAAGTAATGTTTATTACTGCAAGTATAAATGTATTGATAATTACTGAAATATTTAATAAAATATTTAATAATTTTAATATATATTAATTAAACTAAGTGTTGCCTTTATAATAATAAAAAATAAGTATAAGGTTTTTATTAACTGCTTAATACGATAAAAGAATAATTTTTTTTTATAAATTTTCTATTAAATTTGGACCATTAATTTAAAAAGTAATAATAAATTAATTGATTTTATAATAGTTAGGTGAAAATTTGATGTATTAACTCAAGTAAGTTAAATTAACGTAATTTTAATATCATTAATCATTTTGTATATTTTAATTAGTAAATTTTAAATAATTTATAAAATTATCCAAAAATATTTATGATTTTTTTTCCTTGATATTTTTCTATAATAATATTTACAAAAATATAAGAATCTTTTTCAGAATTATATTTTTATAATAATTTGAAAAAATACTTTATATTAAAAAATTAAAAAATCTCTTCATAATGATAATAAACTTGATAAATATTTTTACATTAATTTAAATTTCAAAATATATAAAAATTTACTAATTTATTTTTAAATTTTTTAAGTTATAAATATTTAAATTTACGAAATCTTTTTTATGTATATCCATTCCTAAATTGTGAGATACATAGTTGAAAATAGCTATTAAAAGAATCCCTATTCTCACATTTTAATAATATTTGACAACAAATATTTAAAATGTTAATTAATTAATTTATTATTTATTTTATACAACAAGATTTTATTTAAAATAATTATTAATAATTAAAAAACATTGTCTGTAAAATAATAAAAATTATATTAAAAAATAGAAGAAAACTAGAAGGAAATATTTAATTTTACACATTTACTTGAACTATAAAATAAATTTATTATCAAGTACTGATAAAATGGATAGAAGAAATAATGGTAGTTTTTTCTAAAATATTGACAATATCTAGATATATTATAAAGATTTAATATTTAAACAGAATGAAAAATTAATACTTTTAAAGTAAATAAATGATAATTTTAAAACAAGCTTTAAGGAAGAAATTGAAAAATAAACTAATATTATATAGAGTTAAAGCGAAAAAATTTAGAACTTATAAAATTAATTAGAAGAGGAATAAAATAAATATGACAAGATATTTGCCGCAAATCATATATTATAAGAAAATATAAATAATTTAGAAAATTCAAGTAAATAATATTAAGACAAATTATAAAAGAAAATAAAAGATTAAGATTCACATATTATTTAGTTTTTATAATAAATATAAAATTTTTAATAACAGTAAATAAATAATCAAGATGAAAATTTTAATTTAAATTAAAAAAATAATAAACTTTAATAATAATTATACGATTCTAATATATCATATACTTCTTTGGAAAAAAAATATTAAAAATAATATTAAAAGTATTAAAAAAAACTAAAGTAAGAAATGGATTTCTAAAAACAATAAAATGATTCTTAAATTTTGAAAATGTAACAAGAATTTGAATTAAATAAACAATAGTTGGAATTTATAATCCAAGAATTATAATAAAATTAATCTTAATCTGGAAAAAAATTGGAACAATATTAAAAATAAATTGATAATTTAAATGTAGAAATTAATTAAAAAAATATAGAATTAAAAAAATGTAAATTGGAACATTCGATAGAAAAAAATAATATCTTATAAATTTAATAATTGGGGGTTCGTGATGATAATAATAAAATTTGGAAATAAAATGATAACTTTAAAATCAATGAAAAAAGTTATATCAATACTTTATAAACTAATAATTAAAAATATTAGGATATAATCAAAGGAAATGAAGATAAAATTAAATAATTAACAGAAAATGCAGAAAAAGATAAAAATAAAATTACTGATTAATAATCTGAAATATAAGAGTAAGAAACATAAATTTAATAATTTAAAAATTAAATAGAAGATTATGAAAAACAAATTTCTAATTTAAAAGAAGAAAATTAATAATAAAAAAGAAGAATTCAAGAATAATAAAATAACAATAAAAATTAAAAAGATAAAATATAAGAATAATAAGAAAAACTATAAAAATATGAAGACTATTCTAATACCTTAACAAAATAAATTAAAGAAATAAAAGAATATAAGGAATATTTAAATAAAGCAAATTAAAAATTAAATAAAAAATATTATGAGTAAGAGAAAAATTTTAAAAATTAAATATAAAACTTAAAAATTTAATAATAAGAAATTTTATAAAACCAAGTAGATGAATGCACTAATATATTATATAAAAAATAAAATGAAATTGAAAAAATGAGAAAAGAAATAAATGAGCAAAAATAAATCAATTAACACCTTGAAACTAATTTAAACGGTCAGATAAAAAAGCTTAACTAGGAAATAAATAGTAAAAACTAAGAAATAAATTAATAATTAAATTAATTAAACTGTAAAAATTAACAAAATAAATAACTAGAAAATGAAAAATAAGATTTATAATTAAAAATAAATGATTTAAATAAGTTAAATTTATAATTAAAAGACAAAAATCAAGATTTACATAGATAATTATAATAAAAAACACTGTTTAGTGAATCTATAAAGACTAAAATATGAGATATAATAATTTATTTATTTATTAATTTTGTTACTAGTAATTTAATTTTACAATAACTTTAAATTTATTTTAAAGTGATTTAATTAAAATCATTAATTTTTTATAAAATTAATTAGGGGAGATTCTAAATGCAATGATATAAATAATAAATTATTAATAAACATTTTCAAAATTATAAAATAAGATTATAAGGGTTTTTAAAATTAAAAATTATAATTAAAGATTAGTTTTAATTAAATTAGAAATGAATAGTAAAAGCTTTAAAATGAAATAAATAGTATTATAAACAAAACGTTTATTATTTGTAATAAAATAAAGATAAAGATAAATGTTCAAAAAATTTGGATTATTTATTTAAAATGAAAATAGGGAATAGCAAAAAATTTAATTATGAATATTAGAAAATAATTTTCAAAAGATAATAAAATTTTAGATATAAATAATACTACTACTTTATTGAATTAATAAATTAAAATAAAGGAGATTTTACCAAAAGAGATTTATAAATAAATACAAACATTAAAATAAAATATAGAAAACACCCGAATTAAAAACATATAAATTAAAAGCTAACTATAAAAACTGAAACAAACAAATAAAAATTTAGAAAAAAATTTTTTTTAAATATACATTTATTTAATAAATATTTTCATCTATTTATCATAATAATAATAAATAATAAGATTGTTAGTTCCAAGAATGATATCTTTAATAATTATTATCTAAATTTGAATTATAACATATATATAATAAAACAATTTTAACTTTTCATTATAGTTTTAAGTCCAAAAGTACCTTTGATTATAAGATTATTTTATTCCTTTATATTATAATATTGTAATATATAAAATCCTACAAAAGTAATTTTAAATACTTTTTAAATATATAAATCATTTTTTTTCTATAAAACCTGAAATATTTCTTTCAGTAATTATAATTTCCCAAAAATAATTTACTAAAAGTTTTTTTATTGATTGATATTACCAAATTTACCTCAATATTTCTAAAATAATAGCGCTTTCGTCAAAATATTTCAATTTTTTTTATATATTATTAATATTTTAATCAATAATTTACTTTAACAGCTAAATTTATTTATTTAAATGAATATTTTGTTAAATTTTTAAAAGATATATATGTATAAACACTATTTATTTATTACAATTAAAAATTAATTAAATTTTTAATATAAATTTTTAATTAATTCCATAATATATTTTTTAATTTTATTTTTTTATGAATTTTTTATATTGGAAAATATTAAAAATTTAATTAATTTTTAATAACTTAGATAAGCTTGATATCCTAAATGATTAAATTTAGATTTACTTATATAAATTTTTATTTTTTATCATTATATAGTTTGAAAATTATCCAATCATCATTAAAAATAATGCTACTTGCTTATAATCATGATAACCAGTATTGTTCAATTTTTATCATAACTCTTTATATTTAGGTTATTGATAAGTATAAAATATATTAGAATTAAAATAAAAAAAATTAAATTTATAATTATTTTATTAAGTTATATAGTAAAAAAACACTAAGATTAAAAAACAACCTATAAAAAAAAATATGTTATTTATTAATAATATAACTACATATTTTTACATACTTTATTATTAAATAGTAAATTTATTTTGTTTTTTTAAGTTAAGCTTAATGCAATAAGATTCAGTTTACTTTTTACAAAATACATTTTAAATATAAAGCGTATTATTACAGTCGATTATAGGATCAAAATTTAATTATTCTGGGTGTATTTTAATTTAATTTATATAAGTATGTAAAATAGCTCTAATTAATATCAATATTAAATTATTTTACCTAATGGTTATTAAACATAAATTTTCTAAATCTACACATATTTCTTATATAATTTAAGTCTTTTCCAGTTTAATTTGACACAATTTATTTTTTTGCTGACTTTTGAAGTGCGATTTTTCTATTTTTTTTTCAATTTAAAAATGACATCTCTTCCTAGTATACATGAGATAAGAAACTTAAACATATATTTTAGAAATCTTCGTCCATAAATTAATAATTTTTAGAAAATAGAATTTTAAAATAGCTCAATAGAGGGAGATAATTATTTTAAAGTTTGTAATTAACTTTTATGTTTTTTTAATTAACGAAATATTAATTTATGTTATAAAAATTATAGATTAAATATAAATTATGATTTTGGCTATAATTATAAATTTTAATTAGTTTATAACTTATGAAATTTTTTGTTTGAAAAAACTTTTTATAGTCATTTTTTCATTTAATAACATAATATATAACTATACCATAGATTTTTTATTTATTGCCTTATCTATTATATAATTTTCAAATAAAATCTGATATCTATTTCTAAAACTTAGATTTGAAAAATATTTTAAATTATAAAAAAAATTTATATCTAAATAATTGGCATAATTTTAATAAAAAATAGGCTTTAGTGATTTTACACTAATTTTATTTTGATATTAACAATTATTTACTTTAAAGATTTATAATTTTTTAATTACAAACCAATTATTATTTGATCTAAAGTTAAATAATATTTAATTTAGGAAAAAATAATAATTAATATTATATATATATAATATTTTTGTTTTATGCTTAAGAGCTCTAGATTAATTTTTTCTAAAATACATTCAAAATTTAAGCTTTAATTTCCTTTTTATATAATAGTTTTATTATTATTTTTATTTTGTCATTAAAATAATAACAAATAAAATTATAATTTATTAGAAAATAAATAAAAAAGTTAATTTACATAAATTTAAAATAAGCATTCTTGTAAATTTAATAATTCAATTATACTTATAACAGTATCAATTACTAAGTAGCAAGTGAATGGATAGGACATTTAATGGTAATTTTCTCCAAAATATTAACAATATTTCTGATAAATATAAAGAATTAATTTAGAAATAGTAAGAAAAATTAATAATTTTAAATTAAAAAAATAGTATTTTAAATAGCAATAAGGATAAAGATTATAATTTAAAAGAAGAAAATAATAAACTACATAAATAATTAGAACAAAATTAAAGTAAAAATGAAGAATTGAATATTGAAATATAATAGTTACATACTAAATAGTAATAAATTATTGACTTTTAT
Source organism: Pseudocohnilembus persalinus (assembly GCA_001447515.1). Classification (NCBI taxonomy): domain Eukaryota; phylum Ciliophora; class Oligohymenophorea; order Philasterida; family Pseudocohnilembidae; genus Pseudocohnilembus; species Pseudocohnilembus persalinus. The sequence goes on from LDAU01000048.1 coordinate 237,545, forward strand.
AAACAATAGGAAAATATGAGTTAAAAAAAAATAGGAGATTTAAATTCTATAGTTATAAAAAACTTATAATAAATTTAGAATTACTTATAGATTTTTAATTCGAATTCATAACATGAAAATAGCTTAAAATAATCAAATATTATGCTAGAATAGCAAGTTTTAAATTTATAAAAGGAAAAAAATTAAATGAAAACAAAGATTGAACAAATAACTCAGGAAATTGAATAATAAAATTAAGAATTCTAAAAACTTGACAAAATAAATGAAAAAAATAGTAAAAATTTAGAAAAAAGCATGCTAACTCTAGAAGATAAATAAAGAATTATTATAGAGAAAGAAGAATAAATAAACATTCATCTCAATAAAATCAATACTTTAGAAAATTAATTAAATAAATATTAAAAATTAAAAATTTAAGAAAAAAGTTAAAATGATTAATAATAAACTCTGTAGGAATAAATATTGTAAGAATAGGAATAAAAAAATAAATTCCACAATGAAGTAAAAGAAATGAGCAACAAAATTGTTTAATTAGAGAATTAAAATTAAGATATACAAAAAATAATTAAAGATAAAGAGAATGAAATAAACCAATAAACTGATATAATAAATGAATAAAAAATATAAATAATTTAAAAAGATTAATAAATAAATAGTTAAATTGCTACAATAGAAGATCAAAATAAAGTAATATAAGATTTGGTAAATGATAATAATAGTATATAGTAAAAAGTCAAAGAATAATAGTAGAAATTTATATAAATTTAATAATCAAACTAGCTGGAATAAAAAGAACTGGAAACATAATTCTAAAATGAAATTTAAGAATAGGAAAGTAAATATCTTGAATTGGAAAAAAAAAATACAAATCTTTTGTAAGTTATAGAAAATTAGAAATAAAAATTAAACGATTATTAGAACACTCTAAATGATAAGGAATAAATAATAGAGAAAAAAGATGAATATATAAATTTTAATATGGAAAAGATATATAATGAGAAGATATAAGATGTTTTATAGGAAAACTAATTATAATAAGAAGCATTTTAGTAATAAATTTTATAAACATATTAGGAATAAATAAATTAATTTGATATGAAAATACAAGAAAAGGATAAATTAATAGAATAAATGGAAAATGAATAAGAAGAACTTTAATAAAAAGCAAAAACTTAAAACAAAAAAATAGAAAAAATTCTGTTATATCTTGATGAAAAATAAAAGACTATTAATGAGAAATAAGAATTAATTAGCATATAGCTGAATGAAATTAATGCTTTAAAAGACAAATTAGAATAATATGAAAATTAATAAAATGTAGAATAAAATGAAGAAATTTAAGTATAAATTTTAAAAATGTAATAATAAATATAATAAGAATAAGAATAAAATAATAAATTATAAATTGATGTGAATGAATTGAGTAATAAAATTCTTGTATTGGAAAAAGAGAATAAATAAATTATAATAGAAAAAAATGAATAGAAGGAAGACATAAGTCGATAATATGAATAAATAAAATCAAATATAGATAAAATTGACAGCCAGTCATAAGAAATTATTAATTTGAAAACAGAAAAATAAAACAAAATAAAATAAAATGTAGAATTATAAATTAAAATTGTCGAGCTGGAAAAATAAAAATAAAGTTTAGAATAATAAAAAAAAATTTTAAATAAAGAAATAGAAAAATTATAGGGTAAAAATACTGAATTTTAAAAATTTATTAATTAGAAATAATAAGAATAAGACGAATTAATTTAAGAAAATTCTAGTTTAAAGAAAATATAAAAAGATTATGATGAATAAAAATTATAACTTAATTTATAATAAGATGATATTGAAAATTTAAAGAATTAATTAAGAGAGAAAAATTTATATATATAAAACATATGCAACGAAAAAAATAAATAAGAGGCAAAAACTATTAAATAAATAAGCTATTTATAAGATAAGTTAAAATAAAATTCCATAATTACAAAACAACTGGAATAAGAAAATGATAAATATCTAAAAGAAAATACCTAAATACAAGAAAAATGTCAATTAGTGGAATAAGAATTAATGGAATAATAACAAATGTATGAAAATTACAAAAAATAATTAAAATAAGATTATATAAGTTACGTTAATGATTAATATAGTTCTATAATTGTAGATAAAGATTAAAAAATAAATTAACTTGAATAAGAAATTTAAAACTTACAAAATGATATGAATATGTAAAATGAATAATTTAAATAAGAAAAATAAAGATAATAGCCAGATTTCTAAAAATCATATAATACTCTTATAAGAAGCTAAAAGTTTGAAAAAAATAACAAATTTTCACAATAAAAATAAGGCTTAATTAATGGTGCATAACTTTAAAAATAACTTAATGAAAAATAGGATTAAAACGAAAACTCAATGGAAAAATAATATTAAAATTAAAAAGAATTAAAATAAAAATGTTTCGAAAATATATGTGTATAAACCGAAATTAATTAAAAGATATAAACTTAGAATAAATAAAATTAGAAAGAATCAGATGGCTAAAAAAAAAATTAAAAAAAATAAAAAGAAGAATTACAAAATTAAATTAATGATTAATAATTCGGTTGTGATAGATATAATACTAAAAGAAATAACTAAAACAATGCCAGCAAATTATAAACTAACAAAAATAATTAAAATAAAAATACTAATAAAAAAAATTAAGGTATTGTTTTACACGAAAAACCATGGCCTAGATGACAATTAATTCAAAAAATATTATCTTATAACTAATTATACAAATTATATCATAAAATTTAAAATTTTAAATAAATTTAATTGAATTTTTTTATTATTATATATAATATTTGCTTAAACAAATGATTTTATGAGATTAAATTTTTAAGATTTATTATTTATATAAAAATTACAAATTTTTATATTTTTAAATGAATATAGAAAATAAACTAAATTATTTATGTTTCAAATTTTTGAAAATACCGTAAAAACTATATAATTTTTATATTTTTCCCGATGATAATTATTATAAATTTTTTTTATTTAAATATTTAATATTAATATTTATTTGTTTTGTTTGATCAATTGTTTTCAAACATAATAAAAACAATTCAAATTTGATCTTTAAATTTTGAATACCCTCATTTGGATAATTATTAAAGTCTATAAAAAGATTTTATTTTATATTGTAGCGTATTCCGTTAAAAGGCCGTAATTGTACCAAATTTTATATCTCCAAGACTAGGAAAGCCCTAGTAACCATCGTATGTGCATATGATAGGGCTTCCAAAACTTAGTTAAAAACCGGTTCAGGTTGGCTCCAAGCCGACCTTTCAATATAAAATAAAATCTTTTT
>LDAU01000048.1:240925-402213 GCA_001447515.1 Pseudocohnilembus persalinus
CTAATTGTACCAAATTTTATATCTCCAAGACTAGGAAAGCCCTAGTAACCATCGTATGTGCATATGATAGGGCTTTCAAAACTTAGTTAAAAACAGGTCCAGGTTGGCTCCAAGCCGACCTTTCAATATAACTTTTTTTCGAAAAACCGGTTTTTTTGGACCCTCTGAAAAGTGTGTGACCAAACTTTTTTCAAAAAATAGTAGGGTTGTCGACAAATAAAAAAAACGGTTTTCGCGGAATTTGATGGAGAATCCAAAAAAACGCATTAGAAGTCCCAGTTACATGTTTCCTGGGATAAAACTTTGCTCACAAAATTTTCAAAAATTTATATAATAGTTATAAAAAAAAATATTATAATAAAATTTTTAAAATTTTTTAAATGATAGTAAACACATTTTTTATATAAAAAAACACAAAAATTAATGATAATTATAATAAATATAGTTAAATTTGTCATATTTATGATAAATAATGAAAGTAAATGCTTGTTTGATATAAAAAAGTTAGATTATATAGCTTTTTAAAATTATTTTATATATTCTTAATCAAATTTAAGATATTTCAATGATATAAATTGTTATTATTTTGTAAAATACAAAATATTAAAATATTTTTGCAAAGTTTAATCGAAGTTTACATTGATTGATAAAATTTTATATTTTGTTTTAAGCACATAATATAATATTTTAATAGCTTTACGATTAAATGTACATGATTTACTAATTATTTTCAATTTCATGTCTTTTCTTTATCTCAACCAGCTATTTTAACAATAGATTTTTTAATACAGCTTCTTTATTTAATAAGTATTTTAATTTATTTTTTGTTCATATCATATGAAATGTATTTTTACATTTCAAGGAAAATAATAATATTTTTTATTAAGAACATAAATAATATTAATAACGGTATAAAAAAGATCATGGTTTTTATTATAAAGTCTATTTTAATGGTAATACTACTTTATTATGTGTTTTACAGGAAAACATTATATTTATTATTTATATAAACTTTTATATTAATTTGACTTATTTATTTCATAAATTTAAAAAATAGATCTAAAAATATCAGTAATTTTGAAAAATTTTTTTATGTTTATTATTACTAACGTAACAATTATGTGTCTATTAATTAAAATAATAATCATGTGTTTTAAATTATTCATCAAGATATTATATTAGTAATAATAATGATACTTCATATCTTGAAATTTTAAAACGAACTTTTCATAAATACTTTAAAATTAATAAATATAAATTTTAAGAAAACACAAATTAAGTATTAAAAAAAACTGATCTTTATAAAAACGCAATATAAAATTCTTATAGAGTTTAAAAAAGTATATATTATAAAATGAACCGATAAAGATATCTACAAAATAACACAGTAACTATTATTAACATTATTATTTTTAATTAAAAATTTTTTAACTTAAAAAATTTGTTATGTGAAAAATTTGTTATTGTAAATATCGAAAATTTTGTGAGCAAAGTTTTATCCTAGGAAACATGTAACTGGGACTTCTAATGTGTTTTTTTGGATTCTCCATCGAATTTCGCGAAAACCGTTTTTTTTTTTTGTCGACAACCCTCCTATTTTTTGAAAAATGTTTGCACACTCATTTTTCGGAGGGTCCAAAAAAACAGGTTTTTCGAAAAAAAATTATATTGAAGAGTAAGCTTGGAGCCAACCTGGGCCTGTTTTTAACTAAGTTTTGGAAGCCCTATCATATGCACATACGATGGTTACTAGGGCTTTCCTAGTCTTGGAGATATAAAATTTGGTACAATTAGGGCCTTTTAACGGAATAATCGACTATTACATTATAAAACAATTCTTACACTTTAAATAATTTAGGTTTTTAATTTACTTTGTAAAAATGATATAAAACATAACAAAATAGTATGGAAAACACAAATTAAAACCCTAATTTAAAGCATACTTAAAATAGTATTTATTGCTATTATATTTAAATAGATCCCTATCAAAGAAAACTACAAAAAAAATATACTAAAACTTATATATATGATTTTATTATATTTTTATAATAAAAATTAATAATTTGTTATTAATAAAAATAGTATCTAAATTAGAATGGAAATTTAACGAAATTTAAAATGTTGAAAACTCTAAAAAAAATTAAAATATAATTTAATATTATTATTAATTATAAATATATACTTTTATATTGACTTATACAGGGTTATTCCCATTCCGCTGGCATAATAAAAAAAGCGAAATTTATAAGGTTGGTGGAGGGGGGGTAGAATTTTCAACATTTTCAAGATAAAACAACTAATATGATAAATTCAATGAGTTTAAAAAAAATTATTAAAAATAAATGAAGGAAACAAATATAAATACTATTAATATTATATAAGAAAATGTAAAATTTTGATAAATTTTATTTTTAAATTTCCCCAAGGATACATTATCTTTGTATTACAATATTCACTTTCATTAAGCTCAAATTATAAAAATATTATAGATGAGCTTTTTGATCTGAAGCAAAATCAAAAGAGAGAATTTTTAATCTTAAAAAATATATAAATAAGTAAAAATAAAAATTACTTTTAAAACAGATTTCAGTTCGTATTAATATAATTAGATAATATTATAATAAAGAAAAATAAAATTTACTTAATAAATAGTGAAAATTGAAACCTTGATTATTTATTATATTCATAGTGTAAATTTAATAATTTATATAAAATTAAATTTTAGTTTAAGATAGTTAGAATAGAAAATTTACTAATACGTTTCTCAATGAACAATAAGATATTAATAGTTTATCTATAATTTTTTTTCTTATTTTTTTTTTAAAAAATTAACAAAGATAAACTAATAATAACTTAGTTGCTGGTCAAATGTTGCTTTAACTATATTTTAAAAATTTTTTTCAATGTACTATAGTTTAAATTAGCGTATAAAAATATATTTATCACATATTAAAATACTATTTATTATTTATGTTATATCGAATAAAATAATTTATTAAAATCATATCTAAATAATTTATAATGGATGTAATTGTTTTGTATTCATTTAATTAATTATATAAAATTTGTCATTAAATAAATAAAAAAAATTTACTTGGAAAAAAATACAAATTTCTAAAGAAATTATATTTGAAATAAAAGAGTATTATAAATAAATTTTACCAATTAACTTTACAATATTACAATAATAATATTTATTATTAAGTATAAATTTATGGAAAAGAGCAATAATTGTATTTTTTTTTAAAATATTGACGTTATTTAGAATTAATTCAAAGAAATAATTTTAAAACAATATGAAAAAATAGCAATGTTAAACGAACAAAACAATTTATAAAGAAGTTCCTTTGATAATGAAATTAAATTAAAAAGTGAATGTGATGAACTATTGAAAAAACTAAAACATAATGATATTCAGAATAAATCCTTGAATAATGAAATATAAGAATTACAAAATAAAAATTAATAAATAATTAAACATTATAATGAATAAGAAAAAATTAACTCTCAAAAAATAAAAGATTAGAATTCGAAAATTATAGAAAATTTGAAATAAATATTATATCACCAAGAAATTATTAGTTAAACATAAGAAAATGAAAATAACTTAAAATAAACAAATAGTGATTTGGAATTACAAATTATTAATTTATAAAAGGAAAAAAATAAATTAAACACAAATCTAGAATAAATAAAATATTAACTTTATCAGTAATAAGAAGACTAGAAAATAAAATGTTTATAATTGAAGTAATAACATGAATAACATATAGAAAATATTTTAAATAAAACACATACTGTAAATTTAAAAACTTAGTAAAGCTTATAATAAAAAAAAAAAGAGTTTGAATTGACAATTAATCAAATTAAATAAGAGTAATAAGAAGAGAAAAGACAATTCGATTAGGAAATAAATGAAAAGAATAATAAAATTTAAAAGTTGGCTGAAGAGAAAAAATAGCTTGAAAATTAAAAAGAATAAAATTTAATAGAAATAGATAAATTAAATTAGAAAATAAATCAACATAAAATATCTTTTGAATAAAAAGAAAATTTGTTAGAAAAGAAAGATGAAGAAATAGAAATTTGCTAGAAGAATATAAAAAAATGTTGAAGAAATAAAATATAAATAAATGTAAACTTTAGACTTATTAATTTAGAATATATATTAGGAATAAAAAATAGAACAGCTAGAATTATATAAAGAAAATAAAAAACAAAAAAGCAAATAAAAAAAGGATAAAATTATTAAATTAGAACAATAAATTGAATAATTATAAATAGATAAATAATAGTAAATTGCTGAAAATTAAAATTTTTAAACATAAATTCAAAATTAGGAAGAAAAGCATAAAAAATAAGAATAAGAAATAAGTAATTTTTAAGCTGAGAATAAGTAAATATAGGAATACTTGGAGTCAAAATCAAATGATCTCGCAAAAATAACAAAGGAGAAAGAGTAATAAGAAAAATAAAGTCTGGATTTATAGAATAAATTAGAATAATAATTAAAAGAAAATTAGTAAGAATTAGAAAAAAAAATTAAATAACATGAAAAAGATTACAATGAAAAAAATGAAGAATGTAAGAAATTAGAGTAAAAATTGAAAGAAATAGAAACAAATTTTAAAAAAACTGTAAATGATTTAAAATAGGGTAAATAAAAATCTTTAAAAGAATACTAATCTATTACTTACTGACAAGAAAGATTTAGAAATAGATTAGCTTAAAAAAGACATAAAAAATTTAAAAGAATAATTTGAAAAGGAAAAAGAAGAATTAATATTAGATTTCTAAAAGCAAATAGATGAAATGAGTGAATAATATAAAAAAGAATATAAGAATTTTTAAGATAAATAAGCCTCTTAAACTAATAATAATAGTGAGCAATAAAATTTTGAAGTAGAAAAAAAAAGAAAGAAAAAATAAATTAAAAAACTTCAAGAAGAAATTCGTGAAATTAAGTAAAAATATGAAGATAAATTTGATGAACATAAAGAATTAAAAGATAGGTTCAATGAACTAATACATATTGCTGTAAAAAAAGAAATTAAGAATAGAATAAAAGATGGAATTTTAATAGAATAAAACAAAAATACGAAATAAGATAATATTAATTTATAATGATTATTTGTTTAAAATTAATTTAATTTTATAAAGAAATGTTAAATTTTAAAATTAAATTATAAATGGGCTTAAAAATGTTTTTTAAACTAGTTTATCTCTAAAATTTGTTATTGAATTTTATCATTTATATATATAAATTTTAAATAACAAGATATTTTTTAGGTTTAATCTTAAAATTTAGAGTATGTGAGATGCTAATTATTTATATATATTTGTTTTTATTTGGATTTTATATATTTATATTTTATATTTTCAGATATATTTAATAAAAATCGAATAAATAATTTCTTCAATAAATAAATAATAATAATAATTTTATTAATATATACAAATTAAAATTAATTTTTACATGTTTTCGTATTCTTTTATAAAATAATTTTTTTAGAGTAGATCAGAAATAAAATATCAAATTAAAAAAATAAAATAAAAAAAAATAAAATAAAATAAAAAAATAATATAATGATTCCCTTAAAAAGTTTATCCTATCGTAAAATAAAAATTTTATAGCACAATTAATATAAATTAAAATTTATAAACATTTTATATGATTAATTTATGCATCATTGGAATATAAATGATAAGAAATTTAATGAAAGTGTTATTATATTATACTTTAAATTTATTAAAATGTATTTTATATTTATTAATAAAATTTAATTTTTTAGAAAAAAATGAACAACATGTTTAGGATATTTAAAATTCTAAAATTTAGAAAGAAAAAGTTAATTAGTTTTTAAATATCTCAGATTTTATTTATATCAAGAGAAATAATAGTTTTGAAAAATTAAAATAAATCCAAATGGAAAAAATCAGTGTTTTTTCGGTCTTCCAAATCCACAAACCATAAAATGAAGACCGAGAACCGATCTTAACTATTAATTTTTTTAAAAAAATATTCTAGTATATGAAATATTAATTTTCAATTTAATTAATAGTGAAATTAAATGATATTTAAACTATATAGGTTTAATTTTTTCAAATATATCAAAGCTGTTCTCTCTCACTAAAATTCCACTGGTTTTGAAATTTTTAGCCCATTTTTTAAAGTTGAAAATATATTATAATTTAAATTACGTATTTACCCCCCTTCATGTCTATTAATTTCACCATTTTTCCATTATTTGCTAAATGAAAAATTTTCTATAATAGATATAAAATAAATCAACAGTTATTTAATTATAAAAATTAAAAAAAATGCGGCAAAAATAAAAAATTAATATAATTATTATAATTTTTTTAATTTTGAGGATATTAAATCCCCACTTGATTTAAAATATGGAAAGTATAATTCGGTTTTTCTTGATATATTTTAAATTAAAGGAGGATATTCAAAAACAAATTTGATTTTTTTGCTATTTTATTTGTTATTGTAATAACTTCTTGTATAACTTGATTTAATAATATATTTATATATCAAAATGTAGCAAATTTATTGCTCTTTAATATTCCGATTAATAATTTTTAAAAATTTTCCTAATTTGCGATTAAAATATTAAAAATACCCCAAAATATTAATTATAAAATTTAAGCCTATATCAAATTCTAAATTCTATTTTAAAATTTTTTTATTAAATAATAAAAATTATTCAAAAAATAGAGTTTATAAGTTGCAAAAAAATTAAATTTTTAATAATTTATTTTTAAAAAAAACTTATTAGCCTATTCAATTTTCAGATTGTTTTTTATTTCGACTATATGCTAATTAATTAAACAAACTTTAAAATAAATAAATTAATTGGAATATAAATAAAAAAAAAATGCTAAAAAAATTAACTAAAATTTAAAGATTTCGAGACATATTTTAAAATTATTTAAAATTAAACAATTTGCAAAAAAGTTATTTTTTTCATTTATTTGCAATTTAGCTTTTCTTCTAGTCTATTTATACTTAAGGCATCTGCTTAATTAAGATAAACTTATCAGAAAATCGAACGGCTTAATATTTTATAATTATATCAACATTATAATTTAGAAATTTGAAGCAATGCTGAAAATTTATTATTATTTAGAGTTTGATAAAATAAAATATAAAAATTTCATATTAAATGATCAATAAATTTTTATTGCCTTAAAATAGAACAAAAAAATTTTTATCAAAACAATAAGTATTTTTTAAATAAAATTAAATTAAATAAAAGAAAGATATATATAAAATAATAATAATAACAAAAAAAAAATATGTTTAAAATTAAATAAGTTTAGTATGTTTATGTTATAAAATTTAGGATTTAAAGCACAGTAAAGTCATAATTATTGCTTATTTTAAATTTTTATATATATTATTTAATTGTAATAAAAAATATTTTTATAAAATATTTTAGTGTTTTTAATGGGTATAAGTTTTATGTAAGAATAATTTTTTATATTTATATTTAAATTTTAAATTCATAAAGTTTAATAAATTTTAATAAATTTTACGTATTTTCAATATTTACACCCTTAATATAAAATATATAAAACAATAAATTACATAATTTAAGTTCGTAATATTTTTTATATTTTAATATATAATGGAGCTTTTAAATATTTGTATGCTTTTAGTTAATATAAAAATAAAAATTTCCTCAATTTATGCTTTTTATGAGAGCCTTTTAAAATCCAGGGGGGTGGGGTAGCTACCTTAAATTATATATAAGATAAAATAATTATATGTACCGTAAGAGGTAATCCTAAATTAAAGTTAACTCAAAATTTATAAGTAATATAATACATTAAATATAATATTAAATTTGTATTTTTATTAACTTAAAATAAATTTAGGTTTTACAATATAATATAAAATTTAAAATTAATTTTGAATAACTATAATTGGCCACCTTTGAAATCGAAGACCGGAAAAACACTGGAATATTTAAAAATTAGTAACTCTCATTAATATAAGAGAAATTAAAAATTTGTTTGTAAAATCTTAAGGTAGATTTTAATGAATATGAAAAAAAAAAGGAAATAATTAAAAAATAAGACAAAATGATTTTAAGTTACATATAATAAATATTAGATTTTTAAAAATCTTAGATAGAGCTTAATAATAGAATTGATGAATTAAATGAAATTAAAGACAAATAAGTAATTGAGATATGTTAATTAAAATATAAAAATTTGCTATCTTAGCAAGAAAATGAAAAAATTAATACGCAAATAGCAATTCTGGAAAACTAAAATTCTGAATTAGAAATGGAGTTATAAAAGAGGAACTAAAAAAATGAAACTTAAATTCATAAATTTAATTGTTTCTAATTTGTTGAGAAAAAATATGAAGAATGGAAAGAAAATTTAGAAAATTTAAAATAAGAAAATGAAAAAATTTTATTTTAAAAAAGTGAATTAGAGAAAAGTTTACTCTGTTAGCGAAAAGAAAACGAAGAATTGGTTAAGAAATAAAATAAATAACAAGAAAATTTAAAGAATTATTAAAATGAGATTTAAAATTTAGTGAGATAGGAAATGAGTAGACTATAGTAATATAAGGAAAATAAAAAGTATAAATAAGATTGTAAATTTTAAGAAAACAAAATTTATTTTGGTAAAACAAGATTAGAGAATAAAAAACTTATGTGAATTTAAACTTTATAAATTAGTAAAATTAAATAATTAAATAAAAATAAACTAGAAACCAAAATATAAAATTGAATATGAATATGAATAATAATAAAAAACTTTTTGTATATATTTGGATTGTTCTATTTTTCGATACAAAAAATTAAATTAAAATTTACTTTCAATTTTTTTTTTTGTCAAACTAAAATTTATTTTAAATATTTTTTTTTATTAAATAATTATAATTATATAATATATTAAGTAGATTAGATACTTATTAATATTTACATTTTTAAATGAATAATGTATTGATTTTAAATAATAAAAAATAAAAAAATATTAAAAATAAAAAAGTATTAAATTTTGCCAAAAAAAAAAATTAATGAAACTTTATAAATAATTTACAATTTATTTGATTATGATGCTTGTGCTGAAAATAAATAGTAAATTTTGATATAATTTTGTTGAAATTAATTTTTAAAAAGGAATGTTTGATCCTAAATAATATTAATTATTTTCTAAAAAATTCTAATGAATAAAAATAAATAGAATAGATTTAGTATTTTAATTTTTATTTTATAGGTTGAAGAGAATAATTTTTATTATTTAATAAAAAAAATATAAAATATAAAATTATATGTTTTTATAATATATTTATTTTTATATCCATCTAATTAGCTGTTATTTTTTTAAAATAGAATGAACTTATTAAAGGAATATTTTTTGTTTTAAAGTTAGATTAAATATATATTCTAATTAAATTAAAATTCTATAACTAATTATTTTTAAAACAAAGATGAGGAATTTGTTTTTTTAATTATTAAATTGGCAATTTATATTTCATTTAAGATTAATTTCTAAATAAATAATATAAATAATTTTATTAAAATATAGGCCATAATAATTGTTCAGTATATATGAATGTTTAAGGTAAAAGTCATACAGGTGGAAAATCAAACCCAAATGGGGGATTTAAAATTATAATTAATGGATAAGACCTAAATTTTTAATATAAAAGAGGCTGGAATTTTGTCGTTTTAAATAATGATTATATTACAATATATAAATCTGAAATATTTGATACTCATGATCACGATTATACTTAATAAATAGTATAATTTTTGAACTAAATACCAGATGGTTATTTTGTTGCATATGGAGTATCCGATAGTGATTAATAAAAAAACGGAAATTACATAACTGATACAGTATTTACCAATTTATAAAATCAACTTGGGTATAATGTGGGTGGTACAACTTTTAGGAATGGAGTTGCATGCATAGGATAAAAAGGTGGATAATCAATTTGTGAAAAAAAAGAAAGCGAGTCAATATATTGGGCAAAAGTACAAAAATGTATATCAGGTATATATCATAATAAACGCTATTAAATATTATAAATTTTTAAGCAAATATTCAAAATAACTTAATGAATTCACAATTTTTTTTATAAAATAACCATTTTATTAACCGATAATATCTTAAAATAATTAAAATAATTTATAAAAAGAGTGTAAATACAACTGCCTAGACTGTGAAACAACCCCTTCAATTTGCAACTCCTGCAAATCCGACCCTACAAGAGAAAACAATCCCCCCAACTGTTACTGTAAAAAAGGACACTACGATAACGGACAAGACTTAGCCTGTCCCACCTGTTCCCCAGACTGCCACGCCTGTTACTAATCTGAAACCAACTGTTGCAGTCACAAATGCGATAACTGTTAAGAAAATACTGAAAATTGTACTTCTTGTTCCAGTGAAACCAGGGGGCCAGTTCCTGACTGTCACTGTAAAGCTGGATATTACGAAGAAAATTAAACTAATAACAATATAAATTAAACTAATAATAATAAATAATAATTATTATTATTAAAAGACTGTTTAAAATGTAATTAAGTTTGTTTAACATGTGTAGATAGAGCAGATAATTGTCTGACTTGTATTACAGGGGCTAATAGAAATCCAGCTCCTGATTGTTAGTGTTAAAAGGGATTTTATGAGTTCAATTTTTTGTGTTTAAAATGCGAAAATTAGTGTGCTGAATGTACTTAAGATGCTAATAATTGTTTGACTTGTATTACAGGAGCCAATAGAAACCCTGCACCCGATTGTTAGTGCTAAAAGGGGTTTTATGAGGATTTACAAGGGGCGGAGTGTTTGGAGTGTGGCAGTTATTGTGCGAGTTGTGCAGGAAGTTCAGATAATTGTTTGAATTGTTTTGATGATTTGTTTAGGGTTTAAGAGCCTTTTTGTTTTTGTTAAAGTGGGTATTATTAGGATGGAGAAAGTTTGGCTTGTCTTAAATGTTCTGCTAAGTGTACGGCTTGTAGTGACGAAAATGTTTGTACTGTTTGTCCCTCGCTTGTGGGAAGAAAGGTTCCTGATTGTGAATGTTAAGTAAAATGATTATAGATTTACTTTTTTAAATTATAATTATTATAATATAAATATTTTTAGCCTGGTTATTATGAATTAACTGGATAAGTGGAATGCGGTATTTGTTAGAGCTAGTGTAAAACCTGTGAAACAATTGACTATTATTGTACAAGCTGCACAAATCCAAATTTTTTACCCCCACTCTGTTAGGTAGAAAAAGATGGGAATTTTAATGTACAGGAAGACGAAATTATCGTAGATTTAAGTTGTGGTAAATAGTGTAAATAATGTTTACATAGCTATAATAACTGTGTTATTTGTTCTAAAGGAAAAAACCGATATGATAATCCTCCATTATGCTCTTGCAAGGATGGATATTATGACAACAATGGCACTTTATTAGATTGTTATAAATGTTCTAATAATTGTCTTACATGGTAAAAAATTAAATGATTAATAAAAAAGTGAATAAAAATAACCATTTTTTAAGATAAAATATGTGTAATATTAAACTTATATTAAAAATTTATTTAGTTATGATCATGATAAATGTTTATCATGTAACAAAAATTATGGACTATAATTGAATGAGTTTACATTAAAATGTGACTGTAAAATTGGCTACAAGTTTAATGATATATAATAAAAATGCATATAATGTTTCTTTTATAAAGGCGAGTGTTTATTTTAATGCCCAAAATCTACATTCTAAGATTTAGAAAATTCTGCTTGTTATGATTTTAAAATAAATATTCTTTATACAAATTTAATTTATTTATCCCCATTAATTTATATATTTGCTGCTATTTTGATATATTATTGTACTAGAAAATATTTAGAAAGAAACTTTAATTATGAACCTGTTGATAATAATATGA
This sequence comes from Pseudocohnilembus persalinus, assembly GCA_001447515.1. Classification (NCBI taxonomy): domain Eukaryota; phylum Ciliophora; class Oligohymenophorea; order Philasterida; family Pseudocohnilembidae; genus Pseudocohnilembus; species Pseudocohnilembus persalinus. The sequence continues at coordinate 252,847 of LDAU01000048.1, forward strand.
ATACTTAAAATAACTAGATTGGTAATACAAACGCAGGTTAGATTAATTGATTTTTTTTTTTATATAAAAACTTTATTTATTAATTTAAAATTTTAAAGGATTTATAAAACTATCTATTAAAGAAAAAACTAAAAATATTTAGATGAATTAATTATAATATAAAATTTAACATTTAATTATTTCTATATCTATATATATTTTAACTAAATTAGATAAACAACCCGTTTATTATTCGAAATTATGTATTCCTCAAATATTATATTTAGATTTTGGTGTTAAAATGTCATTTTTTTTTTAATAAATTTTTGTAGTCATTAATTTTGCTTTCGTAATTTGAATATAAATTTTCAATTTATTGATTCATATATTATAAAGAATATAGCTTATCTTCTGGAAATTAAAAACCACTGATGTCGATTTTAGTAATTTCGAAATTTTTTTACTGTAAATGTATATTCATCTCATATATAAGAAACTATGTTTCTTAATTTTATTTTTACAAATCTTAATTTTTTTTTAATAAATTTTAATATTATTCCTAACTTATCTATTGATTATTATTAGAATTCTATGTTTCTAGTTATTATTTTAATTATTATTTTAATTTACTTATTAGATTTTTTGCATCAAATAACTATTGTTATATATTTTATTTATCACTATGTAACTACTAATAATCTTCATTAAAATCTTAAAATTACATATCTAATTAGATTTTACAATCATTAAGTTGCTTATTTAATATATTATTATCATTTTATAGTTATTAAATCTCATTTTAAGCATATTAAAGCTATTATTTTAATTAATTTTTAACTTATTCTAGTTATTTATTACTATCTTACAAATAGTTTATTTATTAATTAAGCTGTTATATCTTTTCCTGACTTTATTTATTTTCCTTTTTCATTTAATTTATAGTATCTTAACTTTCTTATAATTTATATTCTTGGCTTTTTTAATCTATTGTCAATTTTTATTGGTAATTCTCTTGGATTTTAAATATTTTAGCTTTTAGTTCCTAATTTTCTTTGTATAATTTATCATTTTTTTACTCCAGCTCTTGGTTTGATTATTTAGTCTTTTAATATAAATTGTCTTATTCTTGTTATATTTGTTAAATATTTTTTTATTGTTAATTTTGAGAATTTGAAGGTTTTTAGACTAATTCAAGTTAATCAACTTAGGCCTAAACCTTAAAATTTAATGAAAGAATCATTTCTTATTAGTGTAATTATTAATCTTTAATTTTTAATTATTCTTAATTCTGCACTAATATTTTCTCATTTCTTAATTATTATTGATATAATAATTATTTTAATTCATTTATATATTTTTCATTTTTTTTTATAGTTTAATCCTTTTACTGAATAATGATTTATTGATCCTCTGCATTTTTTTATTATTAGATGATTACTTCTTAAAATCTAGAAAAATTTTACTTTCGAACTTTAAGTTACTCCTCCATTTCTACCTTTTTGTAATTCATTTTTTTTCTTATGTTAATTTTATAAAAAAATACTAAAAACAAAAAATATATAATATAATAATTTTAATTTATTGATTTTTTTATATATAATAAATAAATCTTCAATCTTAAGTGTTTAGAATTATAATTTTTTAATAAATTAATAAATGGATTTTAATTAAAATAAGATAAATACATATTAAGACTTGAAATATAAAAAAAATTTATATATTTTTAAAATATTACTATAATAGTAAATTTTAGAAATTTATTTTCTAAATTTTTATTTTTATTCTACAAAGAATAAAACGCTTTTCAAATTTTATTATAATACATAACTTTTAAAAATAACTATTTGGATTTAAAATAAATAAAAAAATAAAAATACAAAAAGACTTTAATCACTAAATCTTTAAAAAGCTAACCTAAAATAAAATTTTATTTATAAATATTTATATAATGACAGACGTTTAAATTCAAAAAACTAGTGTATAAAAATTAGATGAAAATGATGATGAAAATAATTCAATTCCTTTTGTGATTTGGAATATCGATAATTAATGGGTTTTATCTAATTAGAAAAATCTTCCATTATCTCAACTAAAGTAAATAAATCAATGAAGATTAATTTTTACTAAAAATAAAATCATCAATTTTTATAAAAAAAAATTTAAGCATCAAAAAAATATATAAGAAATATATATTAATTTTTTAAAAATTTTTTTTTATTTATTATTAAAAACTAAAATGGTAAATATGAAAAATTTTTTTTAAATATATTAGTTTTTTAGCCGAAATTAACAAAGTGCCAGTTGAAGATTACATTTCAAAAATAAATAGAAATGAATTTTAAGAATTTTAATGGAACGGTGTTGAAAATTACTTTAAAGGACTTATTGGGGGGGAAGAATAACTTATTTAATTTCGAAAAAAAATGAAATTTTACGAAAATGACTCGGATTTGGCCAAATATTTTATTAGTGTAGTAGATGGAAATTAAAAGGGAATTTAAAAATAATTTTATTTGGAAAAAAATTGGGTGCCCATGGTTTTTGGGGTAATTTATATTAAAAATAATATTATTAATTTTATTATTATTTTTTTAATTTTAAAATATAAAAATTAAGACTTTAGATAAAATTTCCCGTTTTCCCTGCTAGCCTGGAAGTTAAAATGAAGAAGAAGTTGAAAAAAATCCATTAATTTTAGAAGAGTATTTTGAATAGTTGGATTAAAGTTTAGATTAAGTTGTGAATTTGTGTATAAAATCATTTTAAATTTAGGGTTTCACAAATCAATATACTGGGATATAGTTTGTACCAAAATTAAATGGAATATAAATTTTATTAGGTATTACCATATTTTAAAATATTAAATCTAAAATGAATTATGTTTAAAAAATTAATTATTTTATTTTTAAAAACAATAATTTATTTTATCTTTTAAGGTCTGTTTGACTGTTTTATGTACAGAGCATAAACCTTAGAAAATTCTATAAAAAAAGACGTCTATTTTAACGGAACTAATTTGATAGAATTTTTATTAAATTATATTTTTGTTAGCGAAGAAAATATGTTAACCTAGGTTTCCGAAAATCCAGGAAATTAATCTCATTTTTTTTAATAAAATAATAGCAATATTAAGCAAATATATAAGTAATCGCCCATAAAAAATAGATAATTTAACGATAAAGAAAATGCTGAGTAATAAAAAATGTTTATTTTACAAAAAAGTTCAAGTATTTAGTATTAAAATTCGGAAGAATAATAAAAATAGCATTATTTTATTACAGAATAAAGTAATAATGATGACAAAGAAAAAAAAAATAATAATGAGAATAATAATGATAAATCTAATTTAAATCAAAGTAATGATTATAATTAAAATTAAATTGAATAAAATTCTAATAAATAAATAATCGATGAAAAATAGTAAAATAAAAAAGAAAATGAAAATTAGTAGAAAATAAATGAAAATTAGGAAAAAAAATTTTAGTCAAAAGTTGTTATGAATTAATAGCACGACGAAGTGTTTGAGATTGAGAGTTCTTAGTAAACATAAAAAACTTAAATAAATGATGAATAAAAGTTGTAAATAATTTAAATATATTATTTATATAAATTTTTGATAAAATAAATTATAAATTAAAAATTAAAATTAAAATTTTTAGAAATGAGAAGCTTTTTAGTATAGATACTATTATAAAAAGAATGGAAGAATAATTTAACAAAATAAATTGTGTAAAAGCTCTATTTTTAAAAAGTGAATTTGAGGAATTTAAATTTTTTTTGACTGAAGAAAAAAAAGATTTTTCGATAAATAATATGAAATTAAATTAGTAATTTAATTCTAAAGAAGTTTCTTAAGCGTAATGGTATGCGAAAAAATTAATTATATTTTTATTGAATTTTATTTAAAAAAAATAAGTTTCAAGTATTAAATCATATTTTAAGGGCGAAATTGCAAAATAAAGTAAAATTAGGAGAAAATTTGAATAAAAAAGAAGAAGAAGCTTTTAGAAAAATTGCTTTATAAGATTTTTATATAGAAGCGATTATTTTATTATCATAAAAAGCTTTGAGTGCAGATAAAGATATTGAATTGGTTTATTAATGTTATGAGTTACTATATATACTAGGTTTTTCGGAATATGATTCTTATTATTATGATATTTGTATATATATGAAAAAGTAAATAATAATTTGTAATTTTGTAATTTAAAACTTATAAAAAAAATAAACTTATAAAAATGAATCAAGAATTTTTTTAATAAATTAATTTTAGTTATGAAATGGCAGAGAAAATTGCAGAGAAGTTGGAGTTTTATAAATTAAGTTATTGTTTTTATAAAAAAAAACTATATTAAGATTAATATAATTTAATAAGAGGTAATTTAAATAGATTAAGTAATTCTGAAGAAGCTGAAATTAAATAAGATGAATAAATGCAATTATTTACGGGTTACTAAATTGCTTAAATAACTTAAGAAAGTATAAATAAAAAAATTTATTAATTTTAAATAAAAAATAAAAAAATAAAAATTGACTTTTAATTTTTAAAATAAAAGAAGAATTAAAGAAATTTTTGGACATAATTTTGATAATGCACATTTTTTAAAAAAATGAATTAGCTTCCAACTAAGAGAAAATAAAAAAAAACAGAAATTAAAATTTAATAAATGATTTATTTATGTTGTCTAAAATAATTGATAAATAGTATTTTTAAGATGTTTTTAATAAAAGTGCTTCTTAAGATATTTTAAAGTATATTATTAGTTTTATATAACCTGAATAAGTATAAGATTATTTGAATTTACTTTTTGTTGAAAGAAAATTAGGAAATAAGAAAATTTCTCCAAGTTTTGTAAAAAAATATAAAGGTGTTTAATTAAAGAATGTTATACAAGAAATTCTAGATATTGACTTAAAAGTAATAAAATATAATATTAACAAATTTAAATTGAACCATTTTTATTTATAATAATTATTGATATTGAATGACTATAATATTATATAATAAAATATGTGAAAATTAATAAAATAAATAATATAATTATATATTAATAATTAATTATTACTACTACTAAAAATCTATATTTAAAATTTAAGCATATTATAAAATTAATTTATATTATTTATTATAGGATCTAAGAATTTAATGTCAAGAACAGATGTATATGTATAAAAAATATTTGGAAAATAATAAAAATCCTGTAGAGATAAATGAAATAAAATATTAATTGGAGTTGAAATTTAAAATTGATTTTGCTGATAGTTTGTTATATTAAAATAAAAAGTAATACAGTATAAAACATTTATACAATGCCGAAGATAAATATTAATAAGTTAATGAATAAACTGGAAATAAATTTACAAGATTTTTTGCGAATTCTGATCTATGGTTACAAAATTTAGTAAATTTTTTTTAATGTTTATTAATAATAAGATTTTATTAATAAATTTAAATGCTTTAAATAATATTTTAAAATTTTTTTAATTTAAAATTAGGCAAAAAGAGAAATGACAGATGATGAGTTTTATTCTGCTTGCAATTAAGAAATAAACAAGAAATTAAAATCTGTTTTAAAAGAAAATTTACTATATAAATATGGTTATACAACTTTTACATAAAATCAGGCAAATTTAATATAATAATAATAAAGCAAAAAAAATGAAGAAAATTAAGATGATAATTAAGAAAACAAAGATTAAGATGAAAAAATTAAAGAAGACCCTGTTTTTTATTACAATATATAAGAAAATGGGGCTATAAATTTTGGGGGATTTTTAAGTACCATGGACATTATAAGGATACCTGAAAATTGGGTTAAAATAAAAATAAAAAAAGAAAAAGGTAAATTTTTATAGATTGAGTATTTTAAAAAAATTTGATTAAATTTAAGCTTTAAAAAAATTAAATTATATTAAATTAATTCAATTATAAAAAACTCTTTAAAATTTAAAAATAAATTAAATACTTAAATAATTTTTTAAAATTCATATAAATAATAACACACTTTAAAATTAAAAAACATATTACATATTTAAATCTATTTTTTTAGAATTCATATAAATATAATTATTTAAAATCTTTTTAATTAATATAATATTTTTTTTAATTTATAAAGGGGTATTTAAATTTAACTATCAAGAATTTTCACTTTTAAGTTTTTATCAGTCTACAAAAGTGGACAGATACTTACATTTAATGAAACAGGTTTCTCCTTATTAGTTAAATGCGTATGGAATTTTAGGAAATACAGATAAGGTAATTGTCGAGCCTTTTGTGAAAAGATTATTTTAATTTTTATAAGAAAGAGAATAAGAAAATTTAGAAATTGCTTAAATGAGACTGAAAACTGAATAAGCAATGGCTGAAAGTGATTTGAGAAAAAGTGAAGTTAAATATAATGTTAATTCTAGTTTAAGGTTGTCTACATTGTAAAATGATAAAAATAACGAAAGTAACGAAAAAAATAATGAAAATTAAGAAATTAATAACAAAAAAAATGAAAATTAATAGTAATAAATGTAATAAGATGAGGTTAAATCGGAAGGTGAAATTGTAGATAATCAGAAATTGGATTAGGACGAAATTGAGAAATAGGAATAAAAAAAGGAAAATGGAGATTTATGTAAATTTTATAAAAAATAATTGAGTATAATTTTAAATAAAAAAATAAATATAATTATATATATATTTTGATATATTTTTTTTTAGATTTATAAATTTTTTTTTGTAAATTTTTAAATATTTTTATATAGATTTTTTTATATTTTTATTATAAATTCAGCTGTATTAAAAAATATATAAATTTTTATTTAAATATTTCAGATTTCAGACTGAATCCTGGTATTTTAGTTTCCCAATTAATAGGAATAGTAACTTCGATGCATATGAATTAAATACAGGGGTATTTAAGTATGTATCCTACGCAAATTCTGTTTTTAACGCCCTAAGGAGATTTAAAAACTAGTAATATTTTGACTTTATTGCTAAGTTAAAAAAATTAGACCAGATATGCAGCTGCCCCAGAAATGTATTTGAAAAAACTGGACGAAAATTTGGGAGACAAAAGCGATGTTTGGGCAATTGGAGTTATATTGTATAAAATTTTTTGGGGTAATTGGATTATAGAGTAAGAAGACTCTTAAATTATTGAAAAATTGGAAAAGTTTAAGAATTAGCAATATGTTAAGGAATTGCTGGAAATTGAGTAGGACCAAAATCTTTGCTTTTATTAAGATTTGAAAAGTAAATATTGAAATATTAATTTTGTATTTTTTTAATATATGGATTTATAATTTTATTTGGTTTTTTTTATTTTAAAAATTTTTATAATTATTCTTTTTAATTTTTTCGCTTTTAAGGTAATTAGGAGTATATGGATTTAGTTAAAAATATTATTTAGTAATGTTTAAAGTATGACCCATTTTCTAGACCTAGTTCTGTGGAACTTTTATTATAAATACATTAATTTTTAAAAAAATCTGAAGATTGCTAATAAGCAAAGGGAATTTTTAGTTTATACAATTTTGACAAAATTAATAAAGAAATTTTGTCACTTAATTAGATAATTTAAAATTTTGAGTTTGGATTAGAAAAAAATGAAAAATAGAATTTAAATTCTTAAGAAAAAAAATAAAATGAAAGTTAATAAAATAGTTTACAATAAGATAGAGAAGAGAAGCCTATTATGAAATTAATATAAAGAAATACTAGATAAAAATATTCTTACTTAGATATCGATAAATTATAATAAATTTCAAGTACATCTTCTTCCATGAAACAAAGTTTAAATAGCAATCAAAGTAGCGAAAATAAAAAAATAAAATCTATGAAAAAGTAACTATAAAAAAAATTAGCTATGCATAACTAAAATCTAAAAGATACTAAGAAAATTAAGGTCTAAGAGGATCAAACATACAGTTAATTAGCTAACCCTAAAAACCCAAGCAATTAAGAGCTTAAAGAAAATGAAAAAAATAACAACAAAATATAATAAACTGAACCTTAAACTATAAATAAAAATAATTAAAATGATAATAATATTAATAATAATTCATATAATAATAATAGCTCAAATAATAATTATAATACAAATAAAAAAGATATAGTTGTTTTAAAAAACAAAGAAGAAGAATAAGATGATGATGATGAACTGGACCCATAAGAAATTTTTATGATGGCAGGGGGCGGGGTTTTGGTTGTATATTAAAATGGGTTAATTATATATATGTCTAGTTAGGGACAAGCTTATGTTATATATAATAAGGATTTTGATATTGAAAATGTTATGAAATATGGGTTAAATGATTTATTATAAGGGTAAGGAATTTTTTATTTGGATAGGTAGTAGACTGAATAGAGAATGGTGATTTTTTTATTTATATTTTATATTAATTTTTTAATTGAGAATTTTTATTTAGAATACTTATTTTAGATTAATTGATTAATTGATTAATTAAACTTTTTAAATTAAATTAAAGGTTATCGGCTAATTTAAAAATGGTTTATGCTAAAAAGGCGTTATGATAGACTAGTTTTTGAGTAGAAAAATTAATATAGCTGTTGATAAATACGGAATTCCCAAAGATGAATCTCAATACATGTATATTGAGGACTTGTATAATAAATAATAATATATTGATGATTAGAAATAATTTTAGAAATTGACTTAGGTTATTATTTAAAATTATGAAAAGGCTAACATTTTTGTCGATTTTTTAGGAAATTAAGTGGTTTCTGAATTTGATGAAAGTAATAGTTGTATAAAAGTGGATAAATAATGTGAAAATTTTATGCTTGCAGACAATAGTAAAATAGTTTGTATAATAAAAAATAAGGGCTTTATGATAGATTTTTATACTTTAACTTATACGATATACAATAATTTAATAGATGAAAATTAATATAATTTAAACATACAGTAAATTTTAGAGCATTTAGAACATGGGTAAGATTTAAAATATTACATGTTAAATGGTATGAAATTTGTGGGAAAATTTTAAAATTACCAGCCATGTAAAGGATAATTTTATTTTTAATATTAGAATTATATGTAGATAAATGGAATTATAGAAAAATATGATTTTAAATTTTAAAACAAAAAATAAATTAATAAATAAATACAGAGCGATCAATATAATTTAAGCAATAAAAATAATAGCAATTAAAATATTAAAAGTTAAAGTGATGAGGAAGATGAAGAAGATGTATTTTACTAAACAAAAATAAATTTTAGTAATAAAGATTATTATATAGGAAGTATAAAATAGGGAAAAATGTGTGGAGAGGGTAAATCTTATCTGATTTTTTAAAAATTTTATATAAAAACTATTTATATTATAATAAATTATAAAAAATATTTAGGAATTTACGGTCATAAAAATGAAAAAATATTCGAGGGTTATTTTGATAATGATTTATTCGTTAAAGGGTTTATATATTATCATGATAAAATTTAAAGTTTTTATGATGGTGAAGTTGTTTACGACGCAGTATAAAAGTTATATAAAAAACATGGTTATGGAATATTGTATTATATAAATGATGATAAATATGAAGGTTTTTTTGAAAATGACAAATTTGAAGGTTAAGGCACACTTTATATAAATAAAAAGGGAACCTATGAAGGATAATTTTTTTAGGGTATTAATATTATATAAAAATAATAAAAAATATCTAGTATATAATTATATAATTATAAAGTTATATAAGTAAATTTATAATTTGTTAAAACAATATTTTATATTTAAATATTTCTATATATTAGCTATATTATTTTATTATTATAGGGTGTAAAGAAGGATTTGGGGTTTGGAAAGATTTATAAGGTTATAAATATGAAGGTTAATATGTCTCTGATAAAAAATAAGGTTAAGGTAAAGAAATTATGCCAAACGGCGATATTTATGAAGGAGATTTTTATTAAAACAAAAGAGAGGGTTAAGGAATATTGGTATATAATAGGAATAGTAAAATTTATTCCTATTAAGGATAGTTTTTAGAAGGAAAAAAGTAAAAAATAGTTTTAATTATAATTAGTTATTTAAAGTGTGTGTATTTTAATTTTAATTAAATAATTTTAGGCATGGATTTGGAATGGAAAAAATGTAAAACGGCAAAATTTTTTAAGTTAAATATCATAAAGAAAAGGAATTAAAAAGAGTTTTTAAAGAAACTGACAAAAATGTTACTTTTTAAGAAACAGAGTAAAAATATGAAATGCATAAATTTATTTGAATATTTAAATATTTTAATTTATTTATTAATATACTTCTTCCCATATATATTAGTAACACAAATAATTTATTAAAATAATTTTAATTATTTTTAATTTACCGTTTTTCCAATTAAAACTTGATGATTTTTTATGTAATCTTTTATTTATATAAGTCAACAAAAAATTAAAAAACTAAAAAAAATAATTATATTTGGAAATAAAAGTAGATTATCTTTAAAAATAAAACTAATAAATAAATCAAAAAGAAATAAATAAACTAATAAATTTATTATAGAATTTTATTATATTAAGTATTAATAATTATTAAATGGGCGAAAAAGAAGGAGAAAATAAAATTAATAATAATAATTTATATGTCATAGAAGAGTAAGATTCATAAGCTCAAGAATTAACATAAGAATTAAAAATAAAAAAGAAAAAAAAGCTGGTAACAAATGACATGAAAGTTGGATTTTTTTATGCTTTGATATGGACTGGGCTGCTTCTATATTTTATATTTTTGTATTTATATTAATATTATAAAATTTATATATATATATTAGGGAAATAATTTTTTAAAAAATACAAGGAATTATTTAAAAAAAATATAAAATAAATTAAATATTATGTAATAAAATATTTTATTTTTTTAGAAATGATTCTTATGACTAGAAAACGTGTTATACTGTATACAGTGTGTCAGTTATTATTTTTAGCTACCAATTTATTATTTGTATGATAATGTTAATTTTTTTTATTTTATCAGGGGTAGCATTAAAACAATAAAAAATATTAGAAAAAAAATAATTAAAGGAATAGCTTTAAATCTAAAATGTAGATAATAATAATAATTAAAATATAAATGACCAATAAAATTAGAATATTCTAGTTTAAAATTAAAATTAAAATTAAGAAAGTGTATAATTGTTTTAAATTTTAATGGGTTTTGGAGTTTCATTTAGATTTATTTAAATAGTTTTTGAAGTAATTTTAACAACTTTAACTGGAGTAACTATGTGGGCCGGTACAAGTTGTGGATTTTTAAGAATTTTAATTGTTATATATTTCAGTATTTCTTTGATTTTAACATTATTAATTATGGGTCTTTTTTGCGTAGTTGGAATGAAAAAAGGTCCAAAAGCGCTTTATAAATAATTAATTGGCGAAAGTTACTTGAACAAAAAAGATATAGATAAATCGATTAATAATAATAATTATATTAATTATGAAAAATGCTTACCTAAATAAAAAAACGATAATTTAAATAGTGATATTTGTTAGAATATAGATAATTAATAAAATCAATTGAAAAAAAAAAAAAGCTAAAGGAAATCTAGAAATTTCGTTATTGATGAAGAATCTGAAGTAAATGGGTTACTAGATAGCTCTTTATGATAAACGAAATTTAAAACTTTTATTTTAAAATGTAGATAAAATAAATAAAATTTATTGTTTTTTATATAAAATAATATAAAATAATTTCCTATAAATATTAAGAATATTAAGAATATTAATAATTGAGGTAAAATATTATATTATAAAAATAGCATCAAATATATAGTTACAGATTTTATTCTAATAACTTGCTTTTTAATTTAAATATTACATTATACTAGCTTTAAATTAATATATTTTTAGCATTTATTAATTATAAAAAGATTTTTAAATGTTATAAAATTTTTTTTTTTGGCTGTATTAGGTTTAAAATAAGTATATAAATATTATATATATATCAATTTGTGATTCATAAACCTTTTATTTAGGAAATTATATAGTTTTTCATCTTTATATAAATTAAAATAAATAAATAACAATATAACAGTATGTGATTGTTCAAAAAATCTTTAATTAAAAAATACAATTATTTATTAAATATCAAAAAGTTAAATTATCTTATTTTAATGCTTTAGTTTGTTTTTAAAGATAATTTTAATATATGAAGTTTTTCCAATTTGAGTCTATATTGTTAGAAAAACTTTAATTTGTTTTTGTTTTTTCACCTTTGAAGTTTAAGATTTATTTCTTTTATTAATTGTTATTTATTCATAACCAACTATTAGAATAAATGCAAATAAATATAATAAAAAGTTTAAAATAAAAACAATAAAAAATCAATTATTTTTTACATATCTTAATTATAAAAGTGCATTTAAAACAAAAATTGAGGATTAGTGAATTATATGTATGATAAATAAAAATTGAATTAGAATCAATCTAGTTCATAATAGTCGGATTTAATTGAAGAATTAAGTGAAAATATACATAATTTGGATTAATAAATGCTTTAAAATGTTAGTCCTGCTTATTAAAATAACTTTGAAATTTAAAATAAAACAAATAGAAAATAAAATTGTAATAATTTATTAAATCTTAATAAAAAAAATTTTTTTTTAATATTTTTTACTTTGAATAAGTGGATTCAATTCAAAATTTGTATTTTTTTTTATTTATTATATAATTTTTATTACTTAGAAATAATGCATAAAGGCTCTGACATTAAAGATAAATATTTCCCAGAAGATGAATCAAATAAAAAAGGAGATAATAATATGCTATTATAATAAGATATAATTCCAAAAGAAGAGTAAAATTTACACTATTAAAAAATAAATAAATTTTATAAAAATAATATACAAATGATACTTATATTTTAGAATTTTAAAATTTAATAGAAAATAAGATGATTTACAATAGAAAAAGTAAACAAAATAATTGTATGAAAAAAATTAAAATTTGAATGATTCGTTAGATAAATGTAAAACTTTAAATAAAATGAAAGAAAGTAAATAAAGGAAAAATTTTTTAAAAGAGATATAATAAAATAGAATTACCTAAAAATCTAGATCTATTAGCCCAATAATTGGTAAATAGCCTTAAAATATTAATTTAAACGAAGTAGCTAATAATTAGCAACTGACAAATACTTAAATTATATAGTAAAATTTATTTAATTAATAAAAAAAATAAATGCAAAAAAATATATAAAATAAATTGCAATAATAAAAAAGTTAGTAATTTCAAGAGCCCCACTAATAAATTCAAATTTAAGAGTAAAAATAATAATCTTAATAATAAACGTAATAAAAAAAAAAAAAATTTCTTAGTCCACAATTGTGTGCTTAAAATGCGGAAAAATCTTAGTAACTGAGTAATACAGGTATAAATGTGATAAAAACTAGAAATTAAAAGAGTAGTTTTAAATTTTAAAAACAAAAAACTTTTTCGTAGTAAGAAAATTTGTTTCATAGTAATAGTTTTAAAAATATTAATATAAATGATTTGGATAAAACATAAAAATTGGATAAAAGTGTTAATAATATTAGATTTTGTACCAGTAGTTAGGCGTCGGGCAAAAGAAGCAAGAATAAAAAAATAAAGTTGAAAAAAAAAATAAAGGATTTAATTTTTAAGAGTTAAAAAGAAACTTTTATTAGGGAATAGTAAGAATAATTTTTAGAAGATAAATTTAACTTTACGACTACTAAAGAAAATATGAAAAAATTGTTTTTCGCATACAGTTTGTCTTTGGGCCTTACTGTAGTAATTTACCTGCTAATAGCTTATTTTGGGGGAAAGGACTTTAGTAACTTCAATAGAGTCATATTTTTGATAGCGATTTTGTCGTTTGTTGGAATTTTGATAGTTATATTTTTGTTTAAAAGATTTAAAATCGGAGGCTTGGTTTAGATTTTAATAGTTCTTGTTTAGTAATTGATTTTTATAATATTGCTTAGGTAATTATTTTTTCTTTATATATATATATTTATTTATTTATTTATTTATTTATTTATTTATTTATTTATTTATTTATTTATTTATTTATTTATTTATTTATTTATTTATTGTCTTTTTGTCTTTTTTGTTTTTAATAGATATGCTCTGCTGGATTTGGAAGATAGTTTAATCGATAAATTTGAAAATGATAAAAATTAAAATGTGAATATCTATAATTTAATCGAAATTGATAATGAAACTTTTTCAAGATTTTTTTTTTATAATATTAGAGGAATTGTATTTTCGAGTTATTTTGTTGGAATTAGTAATTTCTTTAGTTTGTTCATATAAAATTACATTTTATTTTGGTTTAGCTTTATAGCAAGTTATTTAATTAGTGCATTTTGTTTATTAAATGAATTTAGTTTTGGTAATTTTTGGCCTATATACTTGTTTTCACTTGGATAAGTAATATTTCTAGGAGTAATTTTTAGAAAATATGTGGTATTTAACAGTACATTAGAAAAAGATTTAATTAGATCTCATTGGGAGTTAAACAACTTAAAATCTTTATTGTGTAGCTTTGATAATTTTGGTATATTAAAGTTAAATTACAATGTTAAACATAAATAGCTTGAACAAAAATTTATAAATCAAAAAATGAAGGATTACGTCGATTTTTCTTAGCATGAAGTAACTCCTAACTTTTTTTCATAGTTAAAAATAGTTAAAATAATTTAAACTGTTAATAACTATAGTGAGCATAATAATTCTTACCAGGATTAAGAAAGTAAAGTTTAAAATAATTTTTAATTACCTGTAAATCGTCCATCATTATCTAGATAAGCGTAATATAATATATCTATATAAATTTAACAGTCAATATATTAATTTAAATAAGATAACATATAAATTAAATGAGAATTTTTTATAATAAATTATTTAATTAAATATTTTTTTAATTAGGAGTTAATCTATTTTTGAAAATAGTAACGGCAATAGTTAATTGAATAATTAAAATTAGAATCAAAATTTAAGTACTAGGTTAAAATAATACAGCACAGACAAAAGCTTTATAGACATTTTATATGAGAATATTAAAAAATTTATTAAATAATAAGAATTATTTAAAAAATAATGTTTGGAATAAAAATTACTTGAAAAACTTAACTTCAATGTGAATATGGAAAATTTATTAAAAGATTAGATAAATTAATTTAATGATATGGAAATTTTTTTACAGTATTATTCTTAAAAAAAATAAAAAGCTTTATTATATTCTTTAAAGATTTTTATCTATGAATAAGATTTTTTAAAAAATGACAATTTAAATGTAGTATTAGTTTTTAAAGAAATAAATAATGAATCCTGGACATAAATGAATCCTAATTAAAAACTTAAAGAAGCCATAGTTTAATAATAATTATAGTAAGAAAACAAATTGTTATAAGAAGCAAATGATCATAAATATGCTTAAATATAAAGTTTGGTTAGTATTTTGGAAAACTAAATGGATTAAAAAGTAGAAATTATTAAAAAAATAGAAAAATTATGCAATATGAATAAAAATAATTAAAATTATTAAAAAATTGAAAATTCATCTAAAATTTAAATAGAAAATAAATTGAAAATAGATAGATTTTAGGAAATGTTGTAATTATAAGAAAAGTTTAATTACCAACTAAGTTTACTAAATATTTTAAATTACTCAGATTAAAAATTGTTGTCTGTTAAATAAAATTAGCAGCATTAACTAAATTACTTTAATATTTATGATATAGTAAAATAGTTTTTAAAAAAAACATAGTTCATATAACATGAGAAATAAATTTATGTAAATTTTATTCCTGATAAAAGTTCTGAAAAATAATAGGCTAAAAAATAATAAAAAAATAATAATCTTAATTAAGAAAGTAAATAAAAAATTTAGGATAAATAGAATGAAAGTTTAAATGATAATAATATAAAAACAACTGAGAAGTAAATTTTGAACGAAAATTAACTAGTTTGCGAATGTTATAGTGACTTTTAAGTAGTGACTAATATTGTTTATAATTTATTGTTTGTAATTTTTTATCATTTTACAAAATGTAAAGATATTCATTAATTAATAGAATAATCATAAAATTTGAATTAAAATAGTTAGAATATTTAGGATTCTGATTAATTATATTTGAGGGAAGAATTACAACAGCAATAGTTGTAAAGTGTAAAATAAACTAATAATAATATAAATTAAAGTGAATAATAAAGCTAAAACCAGAATGAAAGTGAGAAAAAGAAAAAAATTAAAAATAATGTATCGATTTCTGTTGTAAATAATTAAGAAAGTGGTATTATAACTCTTAAAATATATATGAAATATAATTAAGAAATTATAAATATGGCACAATTTGAAAAGGCGGGCTAACACGATTGGGATTTTATGGCCCTAAATGATGATATAATAAAATCTGATACAGTTAAATATTATTTAACAATTATTAATTTTCTCCAAAAATCTGTGGGACCTGGAAATCCATTTAAAATTAAATAAGACTTGAAAAAGAATTTTTTAATATTTGAATGTTATTTTTATAAAGATTTGGAAATGTAAAGAAGTCAAACATTGTCAGGGTAACAAATTTAAAACAGCTCTGTACTTTAGCAGCAAAATAATTAAAATTACAAGGGGTAGTAAAATAGTTAAAATACAAATTTAAAAGTGTCCCAATTTTTAAAATATTCCAAAACACCAAATATATAAAGTTTAAAACCTTTTTGGGAAAAATAAAGAAATTTGTCCATGAATATAGATCAATAACAAACGAGTAGGATAAAGGATTTGAGTCAGATAATTTACACAAATTAGAGCTAAAATTAACCAAAAAATTAAAAAATTGCCAAGTATTCGCCCTCTATGTTTGGTTTAAATGGGCGTAAATAAATATTTTAGAAAAATTCAAAAATATTTTTTTAATTTTTTTTAATATATAATAGCCAGTTTTGCCAGAGAAAATGTAGATATAGATAAAACCTAGACATTTACGGGATAAGCTTTAAGCACAAATCGAGATAATAGTGTATCACCATAAATTAAACTAAACAGCGGGCAAATTAACAGTTATTTGAATACTAGAAGTAAAAATGCCACAGAATTAATTAATTAATAGAACTAGAATTTCAATTTAAATCAAAGGTAAAATATTATGACGCCTAGAACTTAATTTGGTTAAAATACAGATAGACAAAGATAGGAATCGGGTACAAATAATTAAAAAAAAGATTTTTCCATAAGTTATAGTGGTTACTTATAAAGTCCGACACAATAGTTGTTACTAAGTAATAGACTTAATAATTAAGGTCCTTTAGAATCAGATCGGTTATAAAATACCAGCATTAATAATTATAATAGAAATTTAAGTTAATATAGTCAGAGTATAAACAATAATAATAATAATTATAATAATAAAAATATTGTAAGCAATATGGAATAAATGTAATTATAAAATGGCATAAGTTCAATATTAAATAGCAATAATATTAATGTGACTTAAAGTTATTTATAAAGTCATATTCATAATTAATAAAGAAAGAATACATAAAATTTGTCAATATAATAAAAATAGGAGTTAATTTAATAGAAATATAAGCGTTCCTTTTCATTAGAAGAAAGTAATATTCCCAATAATGAAAATAATAGCTAAAATAATAATAATAATTAAAATAATAATTTGGACATTAACGAAGCTATAAGTCCCTATTATATAGACTAGGATTTAGAAGATATTGAAAGTCGAAAAATAGATAATCGTAACATATATACTAATAATTCATAATATTATAAGTTTTTATTAAATTGAAAATATAATATAATATAATTATAGAAATTTTAATTAAGGTCTATACTTTTATATATATAATTTTTAATGTACTAGTATAAATTTTATTAAACTATTTGTATAAATAATAATTTTGTTTTTTATTATAAGAAATTTAGTGTGGACTATTTTATATTATTATATATAATATTTGAAATGTATTTTTTATAATTATTTCTATTTTTTTTTTGGGTTAAATTTTTAAAAAAAAAAAATTTGAAAAGTATATGTTAGATTTTATTGTGGTTTTGTTAAATATCTAAATAAATTGAAATCTAAGAATTAAATGCGTGTGTATTTGATATTGAATGTAAATTGATAATTTATTAATATTTTATAATATTCTTGATTTGATGATTAATTTTCAAATATGCATCTTAAAAAATTCATAAATAGTATAATAATTGTTAATAAATAAAAAAAATAAAAATAAAAATCAAATAATAAAAATCTTATCTTTCATTTAAAAAAAGAACAATAAAAGATACAATGATTTTGACAACATATGTTTGTAAAAATATAAATGTCTATATTATCATTTATAAAATAAATATTATATATTTTATAAATTGAATTTAAAATATATAAATAATTTATTTATTTTTAATTTTAGTAAGAAAAGATGATGGCTTAATTTTATGTGAGTAAGCTGATGATGCCTCAAAAATAGAATTAAATACAAAATAATAAATTAAAGCATTGATAAAAAAAGGATTTTAACAAGAAATTAATGAATTTAAATTAATAGAGCTTAATGAAAAATAATCTATGTTAAAGTAAGTATAAATTATAAATATATCATAATCAAAAATTATAAAAAAACCATTAAAATAAATGTATTTTTATTAAAAAATAATATACTTAATACAATTATTATAAAATCTTTGAATATTTTATTTTTTTAAATTTTTTCTCAACTTATTTTTAGTTTTTAAATGGTATTTATTTAAAATAATGAAAATAAAAATATAAATTAATTTTTTAGCACAAAATTAACATCAGAAGGAATATTATATATGGTTTTAACTGATAAAAAGTATCCTGTTAAATTAAGTAGTATGTATTTGGATGAAATTTAGAATTTATTTTAAGAAGTAATTATTATATTTTATATTTAATTATATTTTCATATTAACTTATATTTTAATAATAATTTACGTTTATTATTATGTAGGAAATGAAAAAAAAATTCGGAACTTCAGGAGTTGATTTTTACTCAAAAATTTAAACAATCGAAGAAGCCTATGCATTCATAAGTTTTGGTGATTATTTTTTTATTAATGTTTTTAAATTTATATATAAATTGACTAAATTATAATTTTTGTAATAAATTATTAGTAAGATTTTTTATTTTTAAAAAAAAAATTATAAAGACCGATAAATAAAAAAAAAGAATAAAGAGTATCAAGATATTGGATCAAACAGTAATATTTAAAGATTAAAGAATGACTTATACAATTTATAAAATACTATGACAGAAAATATTGATTTGATATTAGACAGAGATAAAACTTTAAATTAAATGGGAAATAGAGCTTCACAATTAAAATAAAATACTCACTTGGTAAAAAAAATTAATTTTAATCTTTATCATTATTAAAAACAAAATATAATGTTTGATTTATTATTAATATCAATTAATTAAATCAGATAATTTATTATATTTAAAGATATAATATAATTTTTTTAAAATTATTACTTTTTAAAATGATATTAAGCTTATAAATTACGTTATTATAATGTATTATATAAATATATAAATTTTTATAAACTATTTTTACACATCGATTTATATCAAATTTATTAAATAATCATTAAAATAATAGTTTAAAGATAGAACTGAAAAGCTTAAATGGTAAATGTGGTTTTAATCAAATATGGTACTATTTATTGTAGGTGGTTTGATTTTTTTGTTTATACTATTTAAATTTTTGTTTTGAAAATTAAATTTATATATTATATGTAAGTTTATTTATTACTATAATTATAAAATACTTTAAATTATATTAGATTTTATTTTGGTATTAAATTATATACATGTATAAATAAAAATGATTTTAATATCATATTTAAAATTTATATTCTTAAAAAGGTTTGAATTATATTTAGATTTTATTAGGATTAATACTTATATATCAAAACTAGTCTCTAATATTTAAAAAAGTTTATCGTTTAAGTTAAACAAATTTAAAATTTAAAATAATGATAAAGTATATTAGACTTAACTTGATTAAAAATTAATGTAAGTATAGAAATGTAGTAAGTTATTTCATTTTAATATGAAATCCCACATTAAAATATTTATATTGATATATAATTATCTTATAAAAATATTCTAATTATTATAAAAAAAATTTTCAAAATAAAAAAAGTAAAATTAAATCAAATTTTCATAAAAAATAACTTTAATAGGAAATCAATAAATAAACATTAATGTCTAAAGACATAGATTAGACTTAATTTAATAAGGTCAATCCACTAAAAATTAATAAATAAATGTAATAATTTGAAATAGAATTGCCAGACTAATTATAGTAATAACAGTCATTTAGTGAGAATTTTAGAAGCCCAGATTATACAGAGCGTTAATTTATTGAAAAAAATAATTTAAAAAACAATAGTACTTTAATATATAGTAATGATAATTTATTATAATTATCGCATATAAATGTAAATAACAATTTGATTTAACCCGACTAAAAATAAAATGATTTTACTAATGATACTTCTAGTTATAAAAATAATTAGATTAAAGAAAAAAATGATTATAATAAAAGTAATTTTTATAATGAAGTATAGTCAAGTCTTATTAAAAATGATAACATAATGGATGAAAATAATAAAAAAAAAAGTATAATTGAAGTTAATAAATAGAGATTAAATGAAGAAATTTCATAAGGAAGCTCAAATAAGAGTTTTGGGGCCTAAATTAATATGAAATTTATGAAAAAAAAAAATATAGAAGACGTAGAGGATTAAGATGTTTCTTTTGACTCAGAAGCAGATTTAGAAATTTAAAATGATTTTATGCAAAAAAGTCAAAAATTTTTAGAGGAGTCATAATAATTAAAAGATTTTTAGGATGAAATGAATGTGTCAAATAAATAATACTTACATGTACTTAATGAATATGGTCCAAATATTTATGAATTTTTAAATAGTATAAAGTAAATTTTATTGCATAATATTAATAATTATATAAAATTAAAAATTATAAATATTTTTAATTTTAGGAAAATTAAAATTAAGGAAGAATTTTCTATGTTTTTGTAAGAATTTTCTATATCTTTTTAATATTATTTTACCTTTTATATCGATTATATTATTTTTATTAAAGTAAATTAATGGCAGAATAAAAAGAAGAAAATACTATTATTTTTTAAAAAATTTTATGTTTTACTGTTAATACTGGCCTTACAAGAGGTTATACGCAGTATAAAGGGACTTTTGAGTAATTTTTAAGTTAAAAATAATAAAAATATGTTAATAATTATTAAATTTAAATAGTTTTATTAGTAAGGATTATTAAAATCCTAAAAAGTGGTCTAATGATTATAGTATAAAAATTTTAAAAGGATAAATGTTGTAAAATTTTTTCAATGATATATAAGAATCACTAGAGTTTTTATAAAGAAATAATTTTAAGCATATATAAAAGTAAATTATTTTTATAAAGCATATATAAGTTATATATTTCATAAGTTTAATTTTTAATATTTTTTATTTTCTAAATTTAAATGTAAAAATATAAGTGATATAAAAAAATAATATTTTTTAGAATAATTATACAAGATATGAATCCCCATCTTTAATTTGAATTTAATTCTGAAGGATTTTCTAAAAATTATTTAAGGAAAATGGATTTGAAAGAATCAGCTTAATAAATTGTTAAAATAATTAAATATTTTTTAGAAAATAAAGATTATAAAATTGCCAAGTAATGATTTAATATTAAAATTTAAAATTCCTTATAGTTAATTTATATTAATATTATTTAATTTTATATTTTAGGAGAATTTTGCACCACATGGTAAGGAATTATCTAGTTAGAAACAAGTTTATTAGATTAAATAAATAAGACACTTAATATATGATATAAATTTTGAATGATAAGTTTTTTCCAAGAAAAACAGTAGATATTGAATTAGCTGATAATTTTGACTCCTGTTCATCGTAAATTATATGAATAAAAATAGTATATTTATTACTTTTTTTTGGTTGCTACAATATAATAATATTTTTTTATATAAAGTTATATTTTTATGTTTTGTTACTTTTATGGCAAAAAATATATTATATTTCCTGAAACTGCTCATCATATTTTAATGGCTTATAAAAGTTAGTGCTTTAAATTTATGAAGACTTTTTGTACTTTATAGGGTATGGAAACCACTAATGTCGAATATATAACTTGCGCTTTGGATTTTATGGAGTAATAATTAAAATTAATGAAAAAATTAAAAATATTATTCACAATTATAATTTTTATAAAAATTTATAGAAAATAAGATACTTTCATCCATGGAATATATGGTCTTAATTTTTTAGATTACGATAATTTAAATTAGCTTGTTTTAAAAAGAATTTATAATTCTTTTCTAAAAGTTCTAAAAAATAATTTACATTTAATCCATATGACGCCATCTCCATTTTAGGTAATGAAAACTTTTTATTTAATTGTTATTTTTTTTAAAATTTATAAAAAGAATTATATTAATTTATCTAATTATTTTCAAGATAGCGATAGCTATGGCTAATATATCTGAATAAATAAGAAAAAATTTCAAAAGACAGAGTATTTATTTTGAATTCTCTAGAGACAAATATATTGATTTAGCTATAAAATTAATGTCAGAAATCAAAGATTTTTTAGTACTTGAAGAAACTTATATGTAAAAGTTGTATCCATTAACAGAATCACCTTATAATATTATTTTAAATTGCTAAGAAGGTTATACAAAAAAAATTTTTATTAAATCATACTTCAATTTAAGATAATTAATTTATAATAGGATTTAAAAAAATATTGGAATTAGATTGTTTTTTAGAAATTTCTGAAAGTTAATATATAGGATAAAATGACCTTAAATTCCGAGAGATATTTCAATCGTGTAGTGCTTATTTAAATTTAAATTTAGAAAAGAAATTTATATTAAAAAAGGGTAAGATTAAATAAATGTTAAAAAAGCGAAAAATTAAGACTAAAATGAATACTTTGACTAATTTTCCAACCTAAGTTGCTGCGCCCAACATATATTAAAATTCATCTAAATTTTCTGTGAGCTAAACTACAAGCACAAATAGTTCTTCTTCATTTAATTATAATAGTGTAGATAGTTATTTGTTTAGCTATAAAAGAACGAATAAAAATAACATTAAAGAAAATCATATATTTTAATTTGATATATGGAGATAATCACCTTTCGTTATTACTTTAATCAGTAGAAATTATATATAAATAAATTATTCAATAAATTTTAAAAATTTTTTATGTTTCCGTAATTTTTAATAATATTATACTAGATATATTAATAAATTCGATATTTTTGTTTTTGATTACTGTTATAACATTACGATATTTCTCTAAAATAAGAACAGTTACGGGATTATTAACAGATGAATTTTTAACTTATGAAGAAGAATTTAGGTCGATTGTTGTAAATTTAATTTGTGAAAATGTACTATATAAAATAAAAAATATTTTTTTATTTTTATATTAGTCAACTGATGTTTTAAGTGATGAACAATATTAGATTATGGTAGAGATTTTTACAGAATCCTTAGGTTCAAATTTTACCACATTAAACTAGTAGTAACAATATGATTTTATTTATGAACAGAAAAAAATAATGGCCAAAGAATCATTTTGGGATGCTCTAGCACGAGCTTTGTAATAACTTATCATCTAATTTTAAAAATTAATATAATAAAATATAAATATTCAAATTAATTAAAAAAAATATAATTTAATAATTTTTTAAATTTTTAATTAACATAAAAAATATGACTATAATATAAAAATCAAATTAATTTATAAATTAATATAAAAAATTAAGATTTTAAAATTATTAATAGCCCCTAATATTAGGATTTGATAACAAATATTTTAACCGAAATGAATAATTTGAATTTAATACAGAACTTGTAATAAAAAATATTTAATAAAATTTATACTTTTTAATTATATTTTATTTATAAACAAAATTAATAGGTATACATTCATTCCAATTTATTACTTATTGATTTCTATATAATCATTTTTTGAGATAGCTAATTTATTTAAAACTGAATATGAAATATCATATTCAAAAAGATAAGTTGTAGATTTTGTAATGTTAATATTTTAGGCCGTGGTTACGTAAAATATATTTTATATAATTAGATAAAAAAATAAATAATTGAGGTTATTATTAAAAATAATTAATTTTATTTTTATTTTATTTTATTATTATTTTAAAAAAAATATATCTTAATTTTATAGGTATATTATAAGATATAGGATAAGTAGTGATGATTATAGCTGGTTGTAGAGAGTTAATTATTTGGATATAGTGTGTAAAATGGTTGCTATAAGTCTTTTTTTAATATTATAAAGAGTCTTATAAATGTTGAAATTAACAAAGAGATTTGGAGTTTTTATTAAGCTAATTGAAATGTGTTTTTTGGACTTATTTAACTTCTTAATTATATTTATATTGTAGTTATTAGTTTTTACTTGTGTTTTTTATAGTTTGTTTAGTGATAAAAGTGATAACTTTAGTACATTTTACAACACCATAGTCACTTTAAACTATTTTGTAAAAAAAAATTATAAAAAAAATTATAAAAAAAATTAATTTTAATTCTTTATTCAGTATAATTTTAATTACTATAAATAAAAATAGGTTCTAGGTACACTTGATGCAGATTTTACTTCAGAAGAAGATTTTGGAAGCATGTGTATTATATTGTACACTTATATTAACAATGTGATGTTTTTGAATATCCTTATAGCTATATTATCAAATACATTTTAAAGAGTAACAGAAAAATCAAATACTGAATATGGAAAATTGATAAATAATGAAAGAAAATTTGTTAAACCGACTGAATTATACACTGGTTTAGTTGCCATGCCTGCACCATTTAATATAATCACAATACCATTTTAATCTATGTTGTTATTCAAAGATTCAGTTAATTTAAATGACTGTGTGCTGAAACTATGTTATGTAATATTTTTATATATGATCCTAAATAATTTTTTATACAAAAAATTTTAATTTTTGTATCAATATAAAATTATAAATAGCTTATATCATATTTATATATTTTAATAGTTTTTACTGGTAGTTATACTGATATTTCCAATATATTTCACTGTGAATTTCTGCGTGTTTGTTCCTTTTTCTTATTTAAACTAATTTCGTAATATATTCAAACATGGATATGATGATATATTCATGAAGTTTTTTAAAGCATTCATATGGATATTCATTGGCTTGATATATTGTTATTTTGTATTTTTTACTAACGATTTATATTATTTCGTTTTATCTTTGACCAAAAAGGTATATAATATTTAAATTTAATTATAGTAATGTTTTTTATAGCTAAATAATTAAACATTTTTAAAAATATAAATAAAGGTAAAAAGAAAGTAGTTCTTAGAAGAGTTTGATGATGACCATGTTTCAAATACTTTATTTTTGATTTAAAAAATGAAATATAAAATATAGCAAAAATTTGATTTCCCGAAAATTTAAAAAATTGAATCCAATTAAAAATCTTAAGTTTTATAATAAATAGGAGGAAATTTCGTTGTCAATGATTTTATTGAGTAAATGCAAAAATATGACTTTAATTAAATGAACTATGAACAATATGGAAATATATTGGATATTTTTTGTAATTTTAATAATGAATTTAATTATGAGGAATTGATTAATGTAATAAAATAATTAAGAAAATACTGTATAAATATTTAAAAAGATAACGTTTGGACTCTTTCTTTATACCATTCTTAGTGGATAGGATTTGCAATCTTGAAATACCAAAAATAAATCATAAAAAAAATTTATCCATCGAAAGAAGAAGTAAATAAATTAGAAAAGTTAAAATTTTTCCATAAATAGTAATGAAAAAACAATAGAATATGTTATGAATTAAAGAGGTCTGAATTATATAAATTTTTGATGATTCTGATATTATTATAATTTTAAAAATAACTTATTTATAGCGTTTAAATATAATTATATCTGTCGAGAATTGTGAAATAAATTTTTGATTATATGTCCATATTATAATTAATTAGATTTTGGATTATTAAACTATTTATAAACTAATATACCATAATTATACTTCCACATATATTAAAATTAATAGATCTATGACTAATATTAAATAAAAATATACCTAAATATTACTTTCAAAATTTTGACATATGCTATGAAAATAGAAAATAAAATTACACTTCAAATATGTTATTAATATAATAATAATTTTTAAAAATAAGATAATTTATTAAAAGTAAATTCGAATCTTTGTTTTTTTTAATGTTTTCTATTAAATTTTATTTTATACACGTAAGAATCGAAAATTAATTAATAATTTATATTTATTTGTTTGTTTTACTTTTTATTCAAATCCACGTATAATTTGGTAAAATTAATATGTGTGAAAATTTCTTGAAGTTTCTGATAAAACAATAATCGGAATTTAATTAGATGTTTCGGTATCTACTTATTTAAATCGAAAATTTATGTAATTTAAAAATAAATAATAAAAATATTAGAAATTAATAAAAGTCAATTAAAAAAAATAATAGATATAATTAAATATAAAATAAAAAAAATTAATATAAAAATTTTAGTAAATGAAAAACAGATATTTGTATTTAGTATTGATAATTAGTTTAGCCATATTTGGTTTCTGTTAAACATAAGAAAATATGGAGGATGGTAATTAAAATTAGGAATAAATGTCAGACCAATTTATATTTAGAACTGATTAGGCAGGATATGATTTAATAACTTAATAATTTACACACGTTGTAGCTGTTTTATACTAAGGGTAATTAAGGATAAAAAAGCAAATCGTTATTTTTATAATATTTTTAACAAAATTTGGTTTTTTAATTTTAAATTTTGTATAAAAATTTAAACCAATAACTTTTTAAAATAAAAATAGTTAAAATTTGGAGCCAGAATGGGAAGAAAGATTGAATGATTTCGCTAAAAGTTTGGAAAATAAATAACATATAATATTTTTAGCAATTAGTGCTTAAGAAAATCCTGATTTATTGGAGAAATTAGAATTGAAATAATAATAGTAAAATTAGGTAGTTATAATTAAAAATGGTTACTAATACACTTATAAACCTGGTTTTGAAAGTCTAGAAGAGTGGGCTTAAAGCCACTTAATCAAAAATTTGTATAAAATTGAAAATTAGGTATAAAAAAAGTTAATATTTTTTTTTTCAAGATATAAAAATTTTAATTATAAAGTTTTTATGACTTTTATTAATTTAAAATGTAATAAAAATTTATTAATGTTAATAATTTTTAATATAAAAATAGGAGTAGTTGAATATTTTATATAAAGAGTACGAGGAAAATAGTGTAATTTTTTATAAAAAAAAAGGAGATGATGAAAGCTTAAATTTGATTAAAAAATATTTGTATTTAGATATATTTGAGTAAAATTTTGTTAATATGGTATATGAGTTCGACTTGCCTGATGACACTAAAAACAGCACACTTGTTTTGTTAAAAGATTCAGAATACAACGAAGATAAAACTTTTGTTTATACTGAAGATCTTAAAGATATATAAAGTTTGTCTGATTTTTTGAGGGTCGGAACTTTGAAAATGGTTAATGTTTTAAATGGTATACATTATTTTAAATTATTTTTGTACAAAATATTAAAAAATAAAAAAATAATATTAATAAGTTTTTTTTATAGAATTTTTAAAAATTTTTATTTAATTGAATTTATTTAAAATTTAAAGAAAGTAGTTATTTGAAAGTATTTGGAAGTCCTATTGATATTTAAGTTTTATTTTTCAAAGGCTTAAACACAACATAAAATGAAGTAGCCTTTAAAATTTTTGAAAGTGCAGCTGAATTTAATTTAAAAGAATGTAAATATAAAATTATCAATTTAATTTATATAATGTTTAAATTTACATATTTTTTTATTAAATTATTAATATTTTAAATTTTAGAATTGTATTATCAAAGGGCAATTTTTACTGTTGTGGACAATTCGGAAGATTTTTAGAAATTTTACGATTTATTTGACCTAAAAGGAACTGTTGAACCAGCACTTATAGTTACTAAAGTTGATCACGATAGTTTCTAACTGGACAAATTTAGGTATAAATTTTAATAATAATGACTCATTATATATGTTTATTTAAATACTTAAATTTCAAATATTTATGTTTTTTAATATTTTTAGTTATAAGTAATATAACTAAGTTCTTACTTAGGAAAATTTGATTTAATTTATAGAGGATGTTTAATTGAAAAAAGTAGAGCCTTATTATATAAGTTAATCCGTTCCTGATTATTAGGAATAGGAATCATAATTATTGAAAATAAATAACCATAATATTAGAGATATAGTAGGAAAAAATTTTAGAGAAGAAGTTTATAAATAACCTGTTAATTATATTGTTTTATTTTACGACAGTAAAGATGAGGAGTCATGGTAAGAATATGAATAGTTTATAAAATATTTTTTGGAAGAGTATGGGTAGTATTTTGACAATTAATTATTAAGAATAGGCAGATTCGACTTAAATTTAAACGAAGTAAAATATACTAAAAAACTATTATTATTAATTTTTAATTATTAAATTTAATAATTTTAATTTTTAAATTTTTTAGAATGAATTGGTCAGATTAGACAGCGCCCCTTAAATTAGAGTTTATCCTAAATAAGATAAAAATAAAGCTGTTCAATATGAATTAGGTCTAAATATGAGCAATTTCAAATTATTTTTAAAGGTAAATAAATAATAAAATTCAAAATTTATATTGGAAATATATAAAAAATTTTACTTTTTATAATAGTAATGGATACAAAATATAGATTTTGGTGAAGAAAAAGAGTAAGAATAGGTATAATCTTTAGGAGGAGGATAATAATAATAAAAAAATGAACTTTGAAAAACATATTTTTACTCTCTTTATATATATATAAAATTAAATTAAAAAATTAAATAATTAATAATATATATTAATAAGTATATTTATACTTATAATTTATATGAATAAAGTTTGATAATTAAAAAAAAATAATATATATAAGTGTTTTGATATTTTATTATTTTTTAAATTTATAAAATATTATATATTTTTTTATTTCGATTGATAATTTTTCATTAATTTTATGAAGATTTTCTTTCTTCTTATTCTTCTTATTTTTCTCCTTCTTCCTCATCTAATTGCTAATCATTTTAATTTTCTTAAAAAATTTAATTATTATTAATTTTTCCATCACTGCTTTGACTTGTCGCTGTATATGATTCTTTGTTTTCTTCATTTAAAATATTTCCACTACCATTTTAATTAATATTTAAATTTTATTCTTTTTATTCATTTTATTAAATTTAAGTTTATGTAAATATTTAAGTCTAAATTTAAGTTGATAAATTAGAATTTGTTTATTCCTAATCTTATTTTTGCTATTTAAATTTTTATTGATTTTAATCTTAATTGAGCTACTGATTTTATGCAATAAGTTGTTAAATAACATCTTCAAAAGGCTCACAGTCTCTTCTTTTATAAAATAATATATAAGCAGCTTCTGAAACTAAATTAGACATATCTGTAACTTTTTTTACATTTTCATCATCATATTCTAGCCATTATTACATTTATTCATTTTTGGCATAAGCTGTATAATGTCCATAATTTATTGAGCCATAATGATTTGAAACTGCAAAAAGATCATATATAATACCATTTTCAGTATCTTAATAAGTAAAATAATCTTTAAAAGGTTATTCTTAATCAAATTATATATCGGGAATTTCTTATGGTTAATAGTCATTTCCGGGTAAATTTTTATCGATAACAAAATCTTTAAGTTGCAAACCTTAAATAGGAAAATCTATAACTGATTTTATCTTATGGTTACTGTGAGTACTCCCTTTTTTGAATCTTTTTAAGTGAAGAATTAAAATTCTTGGGGTTTTGTAGATAAAGACTTGTTTTTGAGCTTATTTGTGATGCTTAAAAAAAAATTTTTTATATGATAAAATTAAAAAAATTTAAATTCATTAAAAAAAGAAATAAAATAATATATTTTACTTTGCATTTGTTGCAGTACCATTCATTATCTTTGCCAAGAATTTCCTTTTCTTAAAATTTGGCGAAAGCATCATAAATGGAAAAATAACCTTTGTTTGGGAAATTGTTTATTTATAATTTATTTTTTGCTATTTATTGAGTTTCATTTTAATTTTAATCTTCATTTTCTTATTTTTTATCTTATTAGTCGCCGTCCACTTCAATTTCCATTTAATTACCATTTTAATTTTAACTTTCTTTTTGTATTTCGTTGTAAATGCTGAAAATATCTTATTCATTTTTTTTATCTAGTTCAGGTTTTATATAGTTCCAATGAATTTAAAATTTAATTTTGAAACAATCTTTCTAAATTTTATTTTTAATGTCCTTTAT
Organism: Pseudocohnilembus persalinus; assembly: GCA_001447515.1. NCBI lineage: Eukaryota > Ciliophora > Oligohymenophorea > Philasterida > Pseudocohnilembidae > Pseudocohnilembus > Pseudocohnilembus persalinus. The sequence goes on from LDAU01000048.1 coordinate 283,286, forward strand.
TTTTATAAAAAATTATAATAATATTGTTAACAAATTTATAAATTAATTAATTAATTTACCTATAATGTAATATTATCATCATATTATAGTGCACATTATTTACAGTCTTTATTACCACAAAAATAACATTCTAAATAAGATTTTGCATTTGTTTCTAAAAATAATTAATAAGGAGGCAATTTATTTATACTATTTTTTTCCTAAATATTATTTTAATTTTCTTCTATTTTTTCTGTTTCACTCTTTTATTCTTGGTCCATTTTTTGTTATTCATTTTCCTTTCCATTTTATTCTAACTTTTATTATTATTCCCCATTTTAAGTAGGGGAATTTTTTTCTTTATTATTTTCATTTTGATAAAGCATATATTTTTCATAGTATTATTCCAAATTTTCTTCATTTACTTCTTCATTGGTATCTATAAGAGGTAAGTATAATTTAAAGAATTTCAAATGTATACTTTTTAATGATTATTATAGATCCAAAAATGCAATTTTTTTTCTAAAATTTCTAAACTCTTTATTTCCATAAATTAATTATTCTCTTTTATGTTATACCTCAACTTAAATCAGGCTTTGCAAATTATTAAATTTAATAATATTATTTATTTTAATTAAAATATATATATATATCTGACGATAAAAATTAATAATATTTATAAAAAAGAATATCTTAATATATCAGAGCCACTTTATGCTACTCGCTTTTCAAAAATACGTCCACTTTTTGCTACGCGCTTTCCACTTTTTGCTACGCGCTCAAAATTTTTTACCCACTTTATGCTACGCGGTTTTTTTTTTATTTTAATTTTTAACAGAGAAGTATTTAGGGTTGATTTAATAATTTTAAAATAATATTTGAACCTTAAAATCTTTACCTATAAAGAAAATTAACAATTTTTAAAAAAAAATTTAAAATTACAATAGTGTCTAACATGAGTGTTTTCATGCCACTTAATATATGATTTAAGTTCCACTGACATATATATAAAATTTTTTTATGAAATACAGGGGGGTATAATGTGCGAAATTGATTAAGTATTCTTATTTTATATTATATTACTTTAAATTATAATTTAATCTCAGTAAAATTTTATGGTTAAAAATCCTTGCATCTAACATTAATAGATGAAAATTTTACTTAATACTAAATTTTAAAATTAAAATACACATAAAATATATCATAAATATATATTTAATCTAATTTAATTATTTTTATTGAATTTAAAACTTAAAATTATACTAAGTGATAAATTTAGATCCGATTAATAAGTGCAATATACACATTTTTTCATAATTTTTTTTTATCTTTTATACCTTCATTAACAAAAAAAATTATTTAATATTTTTTAGGGTATATATTAATGATTACTGATTGGTAATTAATTTTTTACATATATATTTTGTAATTAAAGTATAAATTAATTGCAAGTTTTCAATAGCAACATTTTATTTTTTTCTATTTATTTAATATATTCTTAAATTTACTCTTATATATCCAAAAATATACATGAATACTTATTCACGTAATTATATATATTTCAATATTTAATATTACTATACTATCTATAATAGAAATATAAAATTATACTGATTTGGAAAGATTTATGAAGTCATTACTTTTTAACTCAAAAAATATAAATTATATAACTGTTTTCTTAATCAAATTTATTTTAAAACATTTTTTAACTAAAATTATTAAATATTTAATAACAAATAGATACATATATTAAACTTACTTTATTATTATAAGTTATATAATTAAAGATAAAAAAAATGATAAATAACATTTTGAATAAGAAAATTAAAATAAAATATTTTAAAGAGTCGTTTTTATTTATATGAGTGGTATTAATGACATTTTTGTTAAGTTTATAAAAAAATTAAAAATGAATTTTATTTGAAAAATAGATAAATTTTAAATGTTTTCTTTTACTTTTTATGTTATATTATATGATTAATATATAATAAGAAAAATTAAAAACCGCGTAGCATAAAGTGGGTAAAAAATTTTGAGCGCGTAGCAAAAAGTGGGTAAAAATTTTGAAGCGCGTAGCAAAAAGTGGAAAGCGCGTAGCATAAAGTGGAATCGCGTAGCAAAAAGTGGACAGCGCGTAGCAAAAAGTGGACGTATTTTTGAAAAGCGCGTAGCATAAAGTTGCCCCCTAATATATACATAATTAAATAGAAATAATATTACTTTTCCTTTGGTATACTTGCCTCAAAATCGTCAAGTACAAGTGCTTATAATTTATTATAAGAGTTATTATTTATTAAATTTAATAAAGAGCTGTTTGGCAACTTTTGATAACTGTAAACACCCATATTATAAAAGACTATATTATCTGCTTTTATATTTTCTTTTTACTCTATTTTTTCTTTTAATTCAAAAAGAGTTTCTTTTTTCAAAGAATCATATTAAATTTTAACTACTTTTTCCTTTATTCCTTAAATTATTTATACAGATATATCTGATAAAGTGTTTTCTGGAATGGGTAAAGATATCATTGAAAAAGGATCATAGCTTAATTTATATTCAATTAAAATTTTTATAAATAATTTATAATTTTTAATTAATTATTTATTTTTTTTTTATTTACGTAATCGATACTTTAGGACAATCTGGACATTTTATCACAGATTTGTATTGACCATAAATTAAATACTGAATTATAGATTAATTTCTGGCAATGAAATTTTCCCAATATTGTTTGGGACCATCTTCGTCTTTTTATTCTCTAAATGGTTTTTTCTTAATTAAATTAAGGTCTTCATGTAAGCCATCAAGTAAAAAATTCACCATTTCCTAAGAATCTTGCTGATTATATCCTTTAAACTAAAATAAAAAAGCTATTAATATTATTTTTTCAAAAAAATGAATAATAAATATACAGATATTTAAAATTTATATTCAATATAAAAATTATAATTTACAATGGGTTAAAATTATCCTAAAGCCTATTTAAAAATAAATGGGGTAACATAATTTTAATTTCCCAAATGTAAATTTTATAATAAAGAGGCATAAGCTTAAACTAATTATCCATTGGTTCCTAAAAGATTTGACCTGTTTATGTGGTTTTCATATATATTTTTTAAAAAATATTAAGTCAAATAATGACAATTTTAAAGGCATTAAAGACCGGAGTTCATAAAACAAGTGTTTCCCAAATTTTTAAGACCAGTGTATCCTTTTTAAAAATAATTGTTAGTAAATTTTTATTAATTTTTATTTATTATTTGTAAAAAGTTATTTTAATTATAAAATAAAACTAATTTAATCTATTATAATAAATTTTTGATTTTAAAATAAATACAAATATTATGATAAAATAATATTACCATGTCTAGATTATTCATTTAAAGAAAGTTGTTTAGATTTACTAATTTCTTCCTCTGCTGATCTAGTACATCTACTAAAGTGGTACTATTAATCTTTTTCTAAACATTCTTAAGAACAATAAGCAACCTTTTTACAAAATTTTAAGAGATAAATATAATTAATTTTTTGATTTTATGTAATTAAATTTATTTTTATTACTTTTTTGCAAGAGCATACACAATTTAGAATTTTAGTTTAATTACAAAATTCACAATTATCTTCTTTGGGAACTTTATCATTATAAAATACCCACTACTTTAAATCTTCTTTAATTTCCAGTAAAACTAATGAATCGTAAATAATTGGTAAATCTTATATTTATTTCATTTTAGCCTCTTTTCCTTAATTTAAAAGTTCACCATCAATTTTGATTTTATAATTGTAATTTTTGCTATCATTAACAGCTTTTTATTTATAAATATTATATTATATGATAATTATTAAATATATAATAATAATACTCAAATAATATATTTTATAAATATAATATAAATTCTACCTTTTTATATTTCTTGAAAATAGGTTTTCAAATCAGTGTATTTTTCGCTTAAAAGCCATAATCTTACAACATTTTTGTCAGTTTTTGCTGAAATATTAATATCATTGTATTACAATACATTTTCATTTAGAATATCTTACAGTTACTTGACAGTTAAATATTATGAAACATTTATAAAACCATTTAAAAACTGTTTTTTTTTTCTATTATCAATATCTTTCAACATAGAAATTGTGGCGATAAATAAATTAATCTAAAAAATAGCAAAAAATAAAAATTTAAAAATATATATTTAATGAGTTTTTTATTTATTTTGAAATTTAGTATAAAAATTTATCTTTTTAAAAAAATTGATACTTGGTATATAAAAATTATTTATTTATTTACTTTAAATAAATGAACTTCTAGCTGTTTAGGTTCATTTTCAGGTTTATATGCATATCTAATAACTGGAATTCCTTAATATCTTTCATAAAAAAAAGAAAAAAGTTGTTAATCAGCGACAATATAATCTTCATTTTCAGCGATATCTTCTTTTAAAATTATATTCCAGTGTTCTAAAGGGATATTTTCGGTCGAATTTTTATCATTAAATTTCAAAAGAGAGTCTTTTATTTCCGGGTCAATTAAGTCTGAATTAAGTTTAATTTTTTTCAAATATTCGAAATTTGGCTCGAAATTTTTGCTTTTAGAAATTTTTTCACTTATTTATTGCGTTTCTTGGTTTTAATTTTGATGGTTTTTTTCTTACTATAAACATTATTACAGTTTTTTTTGTATTTTGCGGAACTGGTCTGGGCTCAAACTTTTTATTTTTTTTTGTTAGGGGTTTTATTCAAGTATTAATTCCCTTGTTAAATCGTAATTGACTACTTTTTTCCAGGTATTTAACCAATTCTAAAAAATGTTTTAAAAATTAACATTAAAATTTTTTAAATAAATAAAATAATAAAGACTTTGAGAAAAAATATTTAATTCCTAAAATAATTATAATAAATAATAATTTAAGGAGTTTTAAATATTTAATATGATATAAATTCAATATTTGCGCAAAAAATTAATTCTTACTGTAGATATTAAGAAATATTTTTTATCTAATGGTTCAGAATAAAAATTTGAATCCTCTATTTCCTATAGCATGACGGCCACATTGTTAACTTCAAAAACTTTTCTTTATAAAATTATTTCTTACTGTTCTGAAATATTGCTAAATAAAATAAAATAATATTTATTATTAGCCTTTAATCATTAAAATATTTTGCATTCATTATTATATTAAGATTTTTTCTTTAAAAAATATTTCTATATCAAGATATAATTTCAAAATTCAGTATAATATAAAAAAATATTTAAATATTGTTCAGTTTGTATGTATATACCCATTTTGATGTACATAATTATCTTTTAAAATTTCTTCTTTTGTCTCTTCTATCATATTAAGTATATTTATTATTTTTGATCGAAAATTTTTTATTTTGAGTTAATTTTTTATTTTTATTTTTTTCTATTTTTTAGGAGAATATTGTAGAAAATATAGAAGATTAAGGAAAGGAAAAAATTTAGAAATATTAAAAAATATTAATAAAAATAAGCTTTGTAAAGTGTAAATAAAATAAAGCCGAGTAACTAAAAGTAATTTGGTTAATTATTTATTTAGATTATTTTACTAAATACATTTTAATTACATAGAGGTTAAATAGATAAAATAAAAGAAATATATACTAATAAATATTTATTTAACTAATTTTTTATACCTGATAAATTCTAACAAAAATAAACGAGGGAATAAATTAAAGGAAAAAAAATTATAAAAAAAAATATTATAAATTTTTTTCAACCAAATATTTTATTTCCTCTTTAATTATTTTATTATGGTGTTTGATATTATTATTATTGTTAATTTTAATTGCTAAATTATTATTATTAATTTTAATTTCTAAAAAAATTATTATTATTTAATTATTAGTTATTCTACATAAAGTTATTATTAGTATTTTTATTAAAATTATTTTAAGCAAAATTCGGGCTTTGAAGTTGAGTATTATTATTATTGTAATTAAAATTTTAATTTTATTAAATAAAATTTTAATTATTTTAATTGCTAAATGTGGGGACTCTTTGATTTGGGTCATATATGTTGTTATTAAAATTATTTTACTATTGAAATTAATTAGGATTATAATTATTATTAATATTATATTAGTTATTTGTAAAAGCATTTTAATTTTAGTAATTTTATAAATTTTATTTAAAATTGCTAAAATCTTAGTTAAAGTTATAATCATCAGTCAAAAAGCTTTACTTTTATTACGTTTAATTATTATAATAATTATTATTTATATTATTTTGGCTGTTTGGATTTTATATATTATTATTAGAATACTACATGTTATATTATTACATTTATAAACTTTAATTCTAATCAAGTTAAACCAAAGATTATAGACTACTATTGTCCTTATCTAATAGATTTTTTATGTCCTTTATTAAATATTTTTAATAATTAATATTATAAATATAATTATATAGAAAATAACTTAAAAAAACTATAAATAAATTATTTTATTTCGAATAATTTACTTGAACTGTTCTTTTATGAATATTTTTACCACTGTTTTTAAGTTTATCTTTATATTTTTATTATAAATCTGTAATATTGGGAATTTGGTATCTTTCTTCATTATTAAGAATATTATTGATATTATTATTTAATTTTTAAAAATCAACTTCTTCATAATCTATTTTTTTATATAGTGGATTATTATTTTGAATTTAGAAATTTGTGAAAGGTTATTATACTAAATCAGACTACAATTTAAATTACATTTATAGTTACCTTAATTGAAATTATTTTTAATTTTCGGTAAGTTATTGGTTTTATATAATTTATTATTATAATTATTAATATTTTTGTTGTTAAAGAACTTTTTAAGGCTAATTTTGTAACTAAGCTTAAAAACTCTCCATACTATTATTTTATTATTAAAAAGAATTTTGATTTAAATTACTTTATTAGATAGAATTTTAGTTTAATTGTGTCTATTATTATGATGGACTTAAAAATTAGTTATTTTATTTATTTTATTGATATTGGTCAACTTATTAATAATTTATTTCATTTTATTATTGATTTTGAGAATAATTTCCTACATTTTCTAAATTTAATTTGAATTTATTTTATTGCTAATCTTACTATTTTTATTCGCTTAAGTTTTCCTTTTTTTCTTCTTTTTTATCTTATTATTATTTTTCTTCATCTTTTTCATTTTTTTATTAGTTTTATGGAAAATCGTTTTGATGGATGTCTTACATTTAAGAATTTTTTGGAGTTATTTAATTTTCTGGAAGTTGTTAATTACTTTACATTTTCGGTTTGATTGAAGAAATTTCTTCAAAATCATATAATTTAATTTATTAAGTGTTATTAACAGTTCCTGTTTTGTTAAATGATATACTTGGCTCTAATTTCTCTTATTTCTCTTGTTTTTATAACTCGTTTAAACTATTTTCAACCTAATAATTTAAAAAAATTTAGGTAAAATTTTTAAAGAAACTAAATAAAAGTTCTGAATTAAAATTATAATTACATTTTCTTTATCTTAAGTTTTTATATTTTCATTTTAATTTAATTATATTTCCTTTTTATTTAAATTTATGTCTTATTAATTATTATTTGAATTTTAATTTTACATTTAATGACTTTAGTTAAAGATATTATTATCCTTTGAATCATTGCTTAAAATTTATTATTATGAGTAAATAGTAAATAAATCTTATTGTTACTAAGGTGATGTTTACAATATTTATTGATTTTTATCATTAAAAAGGTTTTTGCTTAATTTTTATAGAGAATAAGGGTCTTCTTTCAAATTTTCTTGAGTATTTACATTATTTAAATTATAATTTTAGTTCAAATTTTAATTTTATTTTTGTTTGTTTAAGTTAATTTTTTGTTCTTCTTCTTCTTCTTCGTCATCCTCTTCATTTTCTTCCTCTTTTAAATTCTATTAAAACTCCCCCTTACTTTTAGAATTCTAACTTTAACTCATATTATTAAAACTTTAATGTTATGACTTTAATTTTTTTTCCTCCTCATCTTTTTTTAATTTTAATTAAACTTCCTTTTGATAATCTTATCTTGTTTATAAAAGTCTTTACTGGTAAATTTGATAAGGAGTCAGTTTTTCTTTACCATAAATCTATTCGAATATAAAAATTAAATAAATAATATTAAATAAAAATCCTACCGAAATTTCATATATAAAATTTACCTCAAATTATTTTTCATAGATTAATAAGTTTTTCGGATCATCAAGAACGTTTTTTAATGAATATAAATTTTATGCTATATTAATTTTTTAATTTTCTTCTAAATTTTTAATTTCTTCTAATGCCTAATCTGTACCTAGTCTTTATGAAGGGTCAAATCTCATTAATTTTTAAATAAATTGGCAAAAATGTTCAGAATATTAATTTTTAACAATATCTAAATTTTATTATAAATTAAACTCATTCAGTTCATAAACATTTAAATAATACAAATGATCCATATTTAATCTCAAAAGTGCGGCTTATAATATACATACTCCTAAACTATAAATATCTGCCAATATAATACTATACTGTGGTTTTTACACTCCCTTATGAGAAGGCCTCGAAAAATTAGATTTTTTCATGTATCTTATATAAAAATAGTTACCATAATTAATAATGCAAATAATAAAAAAATTTATAAACTTTATTATATTCATAATTTTATTTATATTTGTAAATTTTATTTATATCAATACTCTAATTATTCTGGTGCCAAATAACATTTTTCGCCTGGAGTTCCTAATAACATATAAAGGTAGTTTTTTCTAGTTGTAAGTATTTTGTTACTTAGAATTTTTATTTACCCCTTTCTGTCTATTAAAATATGTTCAGGTTAAATGTCCTTATAAAAAAATTATAAACTTATAAATTTATATACAATTTTTTTAATACATGCCATATTATGCATATATGTATATGTATATTAATTTAATTTTTACTTCATGATATATTTCATAATTTTTTAAATAGTGTAAAGCAGATAAGCATGAAACAGTAATTAACCATAATTCATCTTCTTCATAACTTTTATTTTGATATTCTCTTCTGATTTCTATATCTTTTAATAAATTTGTTTCACAAAATTCCATTAAATATGAAATTTTTACAAATGAAGAACAAAGCTCTTTTTGTATAGATTAAACTTACCCATATAACCTAATATAAAAAACATTAAAACATCATCAAATATTTGATATAAAATAAATAATTATAGAATTATATATATATAATTATAAACAAAATTTTATATAACTTTTTGAGTTAAAAAAATTAAAATTATAAAAAAAACTTTTAGATTATTATGTTATTTTCATTTTTTATTTTATAATATATAATAATTATTTAGTTTTAACAAAAAAAGGTTTTATCACTTTACTATATTAGGATGTTCTAACTTTTAAATGGCTTCAGCTTATTTAGTTTTAATTTAAAGTGCATTTTCATCGTTTATTATTTTTGTTACAAGTGCAACTTGAGTTTTTTGAGTATTGGTAGTATAAATCGTTAATTGGTCTCCATATATGAGATTTTGAGTTTGTCCTATTTTTGATAAATTTAATTTATTTATAAGTTCATCTTCTTTTTAAGTAATTTTATAGTATTTTGTGTTTCCTTGGCCCATTTATTTTTTATTCTTTTAAATTTTTTTTATTTTTAAGTGGTTTTTTGATAATTATTATTGAGTTTTTTATGGGGTTTCTAGGGTTTATTTAAATTTTTTGTGGGTTGTTAATCTTTTTGTTTTTTGATATTTTTTCTAAGGTATATTTTTTAAAGTTAATTTATTTTGAATTTTGTTGACCAACTTTAATAAATAAAAATATTTCTGATAAAATTTAACAAAAAAAATTAGAAAACAAATACTTAAAATTTATATTTGTCATACTATAATTTGCTTAAGATATGAATAAAAAGTATATAAGTTAAATTAGTAAATTTAATTATGAATATAAATTGTTTTTTTAATATTTATCATATATAATTATAACATAGTAGTAAATGAATTTATTGGTATAGTTACAAAATTATTGAATTTAAATTAAAATTAAATGGATGATAAATAATTAAATCAATTTTATTCTAATTAAAATTCATAATTTTATTAATAATTTATATAAATTGGATTAATCTTATTTAGTCTATTATCTTAACTTATTATCTTAGCACATGAATTTTAATATTTTTTCCGTTTATCATTTAGAAGTAAATTTTTAAAAGGTAATTCTTTATTTTAAATTATAAGTTAATTTCTTGTATTTATTACTCATTCATTTTTAATTTGTAATTAATTTATTTCATCTTCGCTAGAAATTCTACCAAAAGATTCTTGTTCCCCATATTCTACATATAAAAATCCATCTTCGTGTTTAAATTTCTAATATAATTCTTTCATTGTATTATCTATTATAAAATGAATAATTAATCATAAATTCTTTTAAAATTTCTTATTTTTTCATTTTTTTATTATTTTCATTATTAATTTAAAGTTTTTGATTTAATAAAATAATAATTAATATATAATAATAAAATTGATATAATGAAAAAGCTCCAAATAAAATATTTTAATAATTATTACTTCAATTTTTTGATTATTTTTAATATTTTTTTTTATTGGTTTGATATTATATATTAATGATAATTATTTTTTACTTTTAGATGGAATTTATTTGGCTATATAGAAATATATACTGTGCTAAGGGGAAGCGAAATTCAATTTACTTTTTATATTTTAGGAAAATTCGAGGAATAACGTGTTATGACTTACTAAATATCTAGTTTCATAAAATAAATTATTATTATTTAATTTAAAAATAAATTTATAACAATATTATTAATATTTATTAATTATTTTATAGAATTTTTTTCCATTTTTAGTTTTTTTGCCATGTTTTCATGGTAATATAAATGAAAAAACAAATATAAGAAAATTAAATGTATAGTATAGTTTTGCTTAATTTATAAGTATAATAGAAACTAGAAATTGTTACTTAAACTTTTAATTGTAAATTCAAAGAAGAAATTATAGTTTATATATATATTATGTTTATTTTACCTTTTTTTACAGTTTACAGGACTTAATTTACTTTTTTCATATTTTTCGACTATAACTGGGACCATATTAGGATACTTATCTAATTATTTTTAGGACTATTATTTTCTCTCTTCTAAAGTATAAGAATCTATAAATCTTTTTTCGTCAGACATTTTATATTTCTTGGATAATTAATTTTTATTTATGTAAGTTGAGGGGTTTTATATTTTAAATATATAAAGCTTTATAATTGAGTTTTTTTTTTTATTTTTAAATAAAGAATTTTTTTTTTTTACTTTGATTTTTATTTTCTTTTTTCTTCATATTAATAAATTCGCAATATATTGATGTATTAACAAATAATCTAATATAATAAAAGCGAGAAAAAATGAATATGAAGTCCTAATAAATTATAGTTATTAGTAAAGAAAGGAAGGAAGAAAACTAATTTATATTTTCTTATTCGAATATACCTAATTTATATATAACATTATTTTAACCAGGTCAGATTTTAATAGCATAAAAATAAAAAATATTTTATTATTATAGTTAATATAAACTATTTGTATAGTATTAATTTTTATTTTTTTATTTTAAAATAATTTGCATAGTATAAATTTTAAATAAAACCCATACATAAATATTTAAAATAAAATAAAAAATAATATACTATTATTCATAAATAATATAAAATAAGTTATTAAATATTATATTTATATTATTTATAAAATAAAAAAGCAATAATTAACTATAAATTTAAATATATATATTTATATATTGAGATAATGTTATAGATTATATATTTATTTGTTTATTATTTAATCAATGTTAATGGTCATGCTAACATTATTGTGTGTGTTAATGGCTATTATGTTTTTAATATTATTTTTCTTAAGATTATTATAATTAATTAATTATTTTAATTTATTATTCTGTTGGTTAAACATTTTTTAAACTTTGATCTCTTTAAAAAGCCAGAACTTACTCAGCTTCGTACCCCAATTTTTTTAAATTATCTAAATAGTTATTTTCTACTGCATCTAGATAGCAATTTACTAGTCTTCTGTGTTTTAAAAACATGTAATATTTCGAAAATTCATATGACATAAAAGCATAAACAAAACCGCCCATAAAAGCGAAAAATAACATTTAATTAGATATAAAATATTTAAAAAATTTTCCTCTCACTATCATTCTTTCATCAGGCTGTAAAGGGTTGGATAATACGCCAGGTTTATTGAAAAATGAAATGGATTTGTTAACCTTTAAAAAAATTTTAAAATTAAGATAAAAATTTACAATAAAATGGCTAAAATCTTACGAAAAATTTTATTTAAATTTAAAAATAAATAATATATATATTTTTAATAATTTTAAAATTATTATAAAACTTTTAAAATTTTTTAAGTCAAATTTATCTTATTTATTTAATAAATAAAAAGGGTATATATAATTAAAAAAATATTTTTTAAAAAAAATTATATTTACTAAAAACATTCCGGCTAAAGAAAGGAATGGATATTTAAATAAGTTCATTTTTTGATTATTTAAAAATTAAATTTCTTCTTATGATAATTTAGTTTCGGTATCGGTTCCTTTTCTATTGTATACTTTGGGAAAATTTTATTCTTTTAAATCTTTATAGCTTTCTAGTTTTTTAGGTGGCTATTGTTATTAAAATTAATTTTATTATTATTCTTACAAATTTAAATTTTGGGTTTCGATTTATGCGTTTTGATTTTGGTCTGTGCTCATTTTTAATTGTTAAAAAATTCAAGTTTTTTAGAAATATAATAGGAGTTAATTTTTATTTATTTTTGAAATTAATTTTTAGTTTTAATAATTTAATTTGTGATAAAATAAAAATATACATTTGAGTTAATTTTAGTAGAATTATTTAATATAAATATAATTTAAATATTGTAAGATAGAATTAAATTCATATTTTAAAATTTTTGTGAATTTTATTATATATTCTTAAAAAAATTATGATTTTTTAATTGAGTTATAATGAATTTCTCATATAAAGAGAATATTATCTTTAATTTTGAAAGTTTTTAGTATTTCTGCATATTCAGAATTTATAGGTAAAATTTGAATAATTTGTTATTTTTTTTTATTTAATTAATTGGTATAACTAATAAACATTCAAAATAAACAAAAAATAACATTTTTATAAAAATTTTACCAAGAATTTACTTAATTTGCAATTTTATATATTAGAAAAATAGAAATTATGGATAATTCTAACTCTGATATATCGGCTTCTTAATCATAAAGGTCACAACATCAATAAACAAATAAAAGAAGCATTAATTAAAATTACCATAAATAATAAGATGATTCTAAAGCTAAAGTAATTTCCTTTGAATAAAATAAAAAAATATTTACTATTATTTTTTTATATATCATACTATAAAATTTGCGAATATATAAAATCAGCACATATATATTGACAAATTTTTATTCTATATTAATTATTTTTTTATTATGCTTATATAAAGAGAAATTATTTGCTATATTTAAGAGAATTAACCTTTAAAAATCCTAGTTAAAATTAAAAAATGAGATATATTTTGTATTATAAATTGGCAGATAAACCAAAAATTGAAGTAAGTTTAAAAAACATAATTGAAATTCCTTTTGAAAGGTAATTAATTATAAAAATTATATATTATTTTATTTATCTTATTTTTAAAAATAAAATATAAGTATTAAAAAATGTAACAAATATATTTTTTAATAATATTTTTATATATTATTAATGGATTTGAATAGGAATGAAACTATAGAATCTATTGAATTTTAGCTTTAAGCAATTTGTGCAGATGAAGAAGAATAAATAGTTTGTAATTCCAAATTTTACCTTTATTAGTTGGATTTGACTGAAATGAGTTAAGTTGGCACATTTACTGTTAGATTTAAATCTGAAAATTCTGGTAATTAATAAAAAAAATTAAATAAAATTAATACATAATATTATTAGATATCAATATTAAAATAAATACAAATATCTAGAATTATAAAATTATGAGTTTGCTCTAATTTTTGATGCATCTATTATTATGACATCATAAGAAGGAGCACATTAAGACGATACTAATAGGGGAAAATTTATTTAATAAGAAGAAAATGATGAATAGGAAGAAATCGGTATATTTACAGGAAATATTATTAAAAATTAAAAGGAATTTTTAAAATTTAAAAATAAGAGATAAGATGATTAAGTTAAAAGTAATAAATATATTATGAATTCTGGTAAATTAAGCAATAGCTATAAATTGGAATTCAGACTTTTAAAACAAAAGTATGAAATTTGGATGGAAGATCCCGAAGTAAAATATTTTTTTAAAAACACAAAATAATTAAAATATATTATATAAATACAAAAATAAGTTCATACAAAAAAGAAAATAAGTTTAAAAATTAATAAATAAATTAAATAAAATAAATTTTAAAGATTGACGATTTGTTTTTCTTTTACATTAATACAGTAAGCGAGAAATATGGGAAATAAGAAATAAGTGTCGATTTAAAAGAAGTTATTAGTGAAACAATTGTTTTAAATGAATTTGACGACAATTTTGATGGCAATGAATAATAAAGGTAAATTTCAAAAGAAGTTATAGATGAAGAGGTTATTGCATCTGTTAGTTAAGAGGTAGTAAATTTGTTTGTAGATGGAAATTAGGTAAGATAATAAAAAACTAAAAAATAAATAAATCTAAAAGATATTATTTTATAATTATTATATTTAGCAATTTTTTTTTTTATTTTTATCTTTTTTATTTAAGGAAAGTAAACTAGTGTTTAGTATATGGGGTGACTTTAAAATTGATGTTAAATTTACTTCTATATAGAATTCAAGTTATCATAAAAAGTTTTTGGGATTTACAACTGTTAAAATATTAGAAACAAGGTAATATCATTATAATTTTTCGTCAATATTATATTTATATATTGTAGCCAATTTAAAATATAATTTAAATTTAAAAGACTTTTCTCTACAAATATAGAGCCTACCCATGCCGAAGTAAATTTAAATTCCATAGATGATGATTTACCTACTTAAACTTGGAAAATAAAACCATTTTAAAATTATGTGGGAAATCAAGATCTAGTAAGTTTATGGGATTTTGAACATAACACAGTTTATAAGAACAAAAAATAAAAGGTTAAAAATTTATAAATAAAAAAAATTATTCAAAATAATAATTTAACATATAAATAAATAAAAAGTTATATAAAAAAATAAAAACATAATTTATATATTATAATATAAATAATTTTTTGAATTTTAAAAAAGGTTTCTGAAAACGAAGATGCAGAAATAGAAATTAACGATTTATAATATTAATTTAATACAGATTTTGATAAATAAAATATTGTATATAAAACTGTATTGGAAAATGGGGAAGAATGTTCTTAAGATGAAGATTTTAATATATAGTTAGAAAGTTATGTTTTTATTAATAAATATAGTGAAATATTAGAGGAGTCTGAGGACAGATCAGATATAAAGTAATTTAAGTTTAGAATTATTTTATTTAATATAAATATATATAAATATAATTTTATTTTGATAACTATTAAAATAAATTATATATAATTTTATAATTTTATATTTTAAATTTAAAAGATTTTCTCAGCGATAAAATCACATATTTTTTAAGACCGTATCACCTTTTGATTACATAAGTTTTTAATTATATATTAAAGATCAGATGATAGGTTATTATGAAGAATCTTTTTTTAAATTGCCAGAAAATTAGTTAATTTTAGGATATATTGTAAAATCAATAAATGGAAGAGTTAAGATAAAATTTTTAGAAGAAGGTGAAAAAGAAGACTTTATGGATGATGATGAATTTGACCAAATAATAGGTACAATAAAATTAGTTATAGATCATATTGGGTAAATAAAACCAAATTTATTTAATACAGAAATACATTTATTGATATTTAAATTAAAATTTTTTATTATTTTTATTGCTTTTATTTTAAGTTTAATTTTATATTATATAAATATTAAAAATTATTATATTTAATAATTAATATATACTTCATTTGAAAATCAACGAAAAATAAGTATTAAAAATATAAGTCATTTTTTAATTAAACTAAAATAAACTTTTATTAAAAAATATTTTATGTTTATTTTACATTTTTATTAATTAAAGTAATAATTTTATTTAATTTTTAAAGATATAATAATCAAATTTTGCCAAAAAATGAATGGGTTAAGGATTTAGAAAATCTTAACTAAGATGATGATAAATTAGTAGATATAATTAAAAAAGGAATAAAAAATTACCCAGTGTAATTAGGAAAAATGTTTGTTTTTAGATTGGAATTGAAAGAAATTTGGAATATTTTGGATTTAGTATGTTAAAATTTATAAAATTCAAAAGTTTTGGAACTTAAAGGTATTTTATTATATATTATTTTTTAGTATTGTTTTAATTTATGTTAAAAATATATTTTTAAGTTATGATGGGTAAATTTAAATATGTGTTACCTTTTTAGATTGAAAAAATTTAGGGAAAAGATTTCAAAAATTCATCAGTTTTAAAAGAATTTTAACTATAAAAAAGGAGTGTAGTATAATATGATGAGCAAAATATAAATATTTATTGCAGAAATGAAAAATAAATTTTTAAATTATCTTGTTCTTTAGATTTGACAGAAAATTTAATGTTTTAGGTAAATATTTAAAAATTAATTTTCATCTTTGTTAAATTCAATTTTATAAACTAACGCTTAAATATTAATTAATAAAAATGATAGATAAAATCTATGCTTGATAATTTTATTTTTGAGATGAAAATACTGCCATAAAATGTGACATTGTCTTATTAAACTTAATAATTAAGATAATGTTATTTTTTCTAAGATAAGGGATTTTTGTTAATTCCAGTAAAAATTCCGACTAAGATACCTTAAAATAAAAAAAAAGGAGATCATTTTAATGAAATTTTATAGTAAGAAGACAATATTGTTACCAAAAATTAAGAAGATATTTTTAACACAATTTCTCATTTAAAATTTAGCTACAAATTTTTAGAGGTAATATTAAAAAATTTTTTTTTAAATTTATAAAAAATTAAGAAAATTATTTAATCAAATAAAAATTATAAAGAACGAGTTGGAAGAAGAGGAAGAAGATTTCGAAAATGAAGAATTTGGAACAAAAAAAGGATTTTATTAAATAGCTTTATTTTAGCCTCAAATTTTATTATAAAATTCTGAAAAAAATAAGGCTAAAAAGTTATCTAATTATGTATACCAGTTATAAATTGAAGATTTGGAATAGGATATAAATCCTAAAAAACAGAAAAATTTTATAAAAAAATAGGTTATATTTGACAATTCTATAAATAAATATACAAGTGAATTGATTGAAAAAGCAGAATTTTTAAAAGAAGGAAATGCATTGAATGATAATTCATTGGTTTTAAAATTAAACTTAGTATTAAAAAGACTTTATTCTGATGATGTTGATTAAGATGAATAAGAGCCTGAAATTGTCTGGGAAAAAAGGGTAATATTTATAAAAAGAATAAAATATTTTAAAAAGTTGCTTTATGTTTTTTTAATGTATGTTATTTAAATTAATAATTTTAAAAGATTTATATAAATTAACCTAAAAATTCGTTGGATTATAAATTTATGATAGAAACCAAAAAAAACAAGGTTTAACTATTATCCTTAAAACCAAATTCTGTTATAGATTATCCTGTTGAGTAAAAAATAAATATAACTCTAATAAACTTTTGCTTATAATTATAATAAAAATAGATTTTATGAGGATTCTTTAAATTTGAACTTGTCTTTGAATTTATAAATAAGCATGAAATAAAATCCTTTCATTAATAATCCAAATAGCAAAATATTTATAGCTTTTAGCTAAGAAATGGAATAATTAATGTAGTCAACATAAATTTTAGAAAAATCTTCTTAAATAAAATTGACTTATTCGACTTTAAGTAGAGAAGCTTAAAAAGAAAAAATGAGCAAATAAAAGCAAATCCATTATTGTGGCGGTTCAAAGAAAAACAAAAATAACAAAGGAATAAATGAAGTAGAATTTTAGGTAAAAATTATTTAAATTTTTATATAAAAAATAAATAGATAAATATATTAACTTTATTATTAATTTAATTAATTACACTTTTATATTTATTAATTTATTATTTTTTAAAAGGGATATCATAATACGGATTACATTTTGGTTGAAATTGACAATGGAAATAATTAAGTGGAAACTGGCATGATTAAATTAAATAATTTGGTTTTGCTGCCTGCAGAAAAGGAGCTAATTAACAGTCATTAAAATAGTTAATAAAGTAGAAATAATAATATAAATGACAATTTAAATAATAATATGAGTTAATTAGAAATGGAAGAAAGTTAAGCCTTTTAAAGTTAAAATGGCGACGAAATAAATGAAATGGGAAAAAAAAAAGTTTATGAACCAGAATTAGAAGATTATTACTGGAGTTTTATAAATATATAAAATAAATAATTTTAATTTTTAATAAGATTTAAGGTAAAAAAATAATATTTTAAATTTTTTATATTATAGTTAAAATTTTTGTTTTATATAATTTATTAAGAATCCAGCTTTAGCGATATCATCCATTTAAAAATCTTAAAATTAAAGTGTAAACGAAGGGAAAAGTGTAAAAACTGCAGGGGCCCATAGTGTAAAATCTTAATTCAGCATTAAGAAATAAAACTAATAAATGGAGCCTGAAACTGTTAAAATAAAAAAATAAATTTAATAATAGAAATTATAAAATAATTTATTGGTTACTCAGTTACAAAAAGAGAGAAAAGTAATAATTATAAATTTAAAAAATTTCATAAAATTTTTTTTTTTTAAATTTAAAAAGGATCTAATTAAAAAAAATAAATAAATGAATGAATTGGTGAAAATTGTAAAAATAAATGAATAGCCAGAGAACTTAAAAGAAAAAAAAAATAATGAAATTAAAAAAAAATAAAGAAAAAAGGTAGAACTTAGTGAGCAGGGCAAAAAAGCTAGGGAATTATTTTAAAATTAATGTATTTGTTTGGAAGGAGTCGTGGTTAAATTGTAATATATATAATATAAAAATTAATATTCAAAATATAAATATATATATAAAATTATTTAAAATATTTATTGTAAAAAATAATTGTATATATTCAATGTTAATATTAAAGTGGATTTTGTGAGAATTGTTTAAGAGAAATAAAAGAAAAATATGATAAATAATTATTAGAGTATAAAAGCGATGCAGATAAATATGAAGATGTTTATATCAAAAATTTTAACATAGATCATAAAATGGAATTATTAAAAAGAAAAATTTAAAATTACAAAAATAAGGTAAAAATTTTTTTTGTTTAGAAAAAATTTTAGATAACCTTTATTTTTTTATAAATTAAGACGCTTGGAATTGATTTAGATGAAGAGGATGCTGAAGAAAAATAATTGATTGATTAAATAAATTATTACAAAAAAAGTATTAAAATTGAAGAAGATTAAATTATAATGTTAATATAAGATCATAAACGAGTAATAATTGGGCTTTATAAATTTTTAATACTTATTATATATATAAAGTATGTTTTTTATTTTTTAATGTAAAATTTTAGTAAGTTTAAGAGAAAAAAGAGCTACAATTTGAATTAGAAAAGAAAATATCCTAAAAAAGCTAAAAATTAGAGTTTTTGGCAGAGTAAATAGAAAAGGAAGAAAATAATATATAGTTAATTATGAACAGGTTAGAAAAATAATAATAAAAATTGGCTAAGTTAAAAGATGAAAATTAATGATACATTAAACACACCTTATAATTTTTTAATAATGTATTTATAAAATAAATAAATATTAAAATATTTTAATTTTTATTTTATTATTAATATATTTTTTTTATAAATAAAGGGGAAAATATATTTATTATAATATTGATAAGGAATAAATATCTTTTTTTATTTAATAATATAATTTTATAAATTATAATATAATGAATATCAGAATCTTACTGTAATAATCATGAATTGCAATATTATATCAGGTTTATTATTAGTAAACACAAAAATACTTATAAAATTGATATTTTTTATTGAATAAATTAAAAAAAATAATAAAAAAAAAAATTGATAAAAAAAAAAAATACAAAAAACAAAAAATAGACATGTAAAAATTGTGGACTCCTTTAAAAGAACACTTTTAATCTGAAATATAAGGAAAGCACTTAAAAGAATTTTTAGCCGACGAAGCTAGAAACAAAAATTTGGTTTTTAAGCACAAAGACATAATTTTGGATTTGAGTCATGAATAAATTAATTAGAAAACTGTGAAATTATTATAAGATTTGGGAAACCAAAGCAAAGTTTTCGAAAAAATTTAAAAATAAATGTCAGGTGAAAAAATAAATTAAACTGAAAAAAGAGCAGTTTTACACACTGCTTTACGAGCCCCTTAAGACGCTAAAGAAATTTAAGTTGATGGAATTAAGTAATTTAATTATATGATATTAATTATTTAAATATTTTATTTAGATTATAAATATTATTTACATTATAAATTATTTTCATAATATAATTTTAATCTTATCATATATTTTTTTGGAATTGTTATTAGTTTATTTATTTATATCAATAATTTTCATTTGATATTTATTTATTAATTTATTTTTAATTTTTAGTGTTATTTCTGAAGTTCACTCAGTTTAGAAAAGAATTTAAGATTTTTCTAATAGAGTTAGAAAAGGAGAATTCAAGGGTTTTTCTGGAAAATCATTATAAAATACAGTTGTTATTGGAATTGGAGGAAGTTATTTAAGTATTGAATTCGTACACGAGGCATTAAGATCAAGTCAACAAGGAACTGAAAATTCTAAAAATAGATAACTTAGATTTTTAGCTAATGTTGGTAAAAATTTTATAATTAAAAGAGACATATATTTTTAATGGAAAATTTAAAAAACTATATATGTTGTTAATTTTTGAAAATTAATTAATAAATAGATCCTGTTGATTTTAGTAGAGCAGTAGCTGGATTAGACCCTGAAGAAACTTTATTAGTGATTAATTCTAAAACTTTTACAACTGCTGAGACCATCTTAAATGCTAAAACTGTTAAAAATTGGTTAATTTCTCATTATAAAAACAAAGGTCTTTAAACTGAAACCACTGAATAAATTAACGCAATTTGCGCTGCTCATATTTCTGCTTGTTCCACTAATTTGAAAGCCACTAATGCTTTTGGAATTGCTGATGAAAATGTCTTCGGTAAAATTTAAAAAAAATAAATAAATAATCTACATAATTATATTTTACTTCATATAAAAGAAACAAAATGATAAAAAAAAAATATCAAAAAAATTTTTAAATAGAATTTAAAAAAAAAATATAATTAATTTATAAAATTTTTATAATAATTATATATATACATATATATATTTTTTTATTATATATATATATTTCTTAATATATAGGATTCTGGGACTTTGTAGGTGGAAGATACTCTGTTTGGTGTGGAATCGGAGTTTTACCTTTGTCTTTATAATATGGTTTCGAAATGGTTTCCGATTTTTTGAAAGGTGGAAATGATATGGACAACCATTTAATGGAATAAAAAGAAAATAGCTTACCTTATTTGTTAGCTTTAATTGGTTTTTATAATACAAGTATTGCAGGATATAATGCTAGAGCTATTTTACCTTATGCTTAATCTTTGTGCAAATTTGTGCCTCACATTTAATAATTGGACATGGAAAGTAAAAATAATTAAATAAATTTAAATATTTTTTTTATATTTATTTATAATTTTTAAACTAAAATTACTAAGGTAATGGTAAAAGAGTTAGTTTGAATGGTGAAGTTTTAGATTATGAGTGCACGGTCATTAATTTCGGGGAACCAGGAACTAATGGTAACAATTTTATTTTAATATATAATTGTATTTTATAATTTTTAGAAAAATTTTTTAATTATTTTAATAGGTCAACACAGTTTCTATTAATTATTACATTAAGGAAGAGTTATTCCTTGTGAATTTATTGGATATATTAAATCTTAATAGCCAATTTAAGTTCCAGGTGAAAAAATTCCTAGTCATTTGGAATTGATGTCTAATTATTTCTCTTAACCTGACGCTTTAGCTTTAGGAAAAGATATGGATTAATTAAAGGCCGAAAATGTTCCTGAAGAATTATTAAATCACAAGTATTTCCCTGGTAAAATAAATTTTAAATTTAATTAAATAAAATTAAATTTATTAGCTATTTTATATTATTCATAATTTATAAATATATATATTTATATTTTGTTTTTGTGTTTATATATTTATTCATATTTTTATTTATTAAACTTAATATACTTAAAAAGGAAATAGACCCAGTTTATCTTTATTATTTAAAGAATTGAACGCATTTAGTTGCGGACAATTATTATCATTATATGAACACAGAACTATGATTGAGGGTTATTTATGGGATATTAATTCATATGACCAATGGGGAGTAGAGCTTGGAAAGGCATTAGCAAAAGGTGTTAGAGGATTATTTGAAAATAACTAAGGAAAATAATAAGTTAACTTTTAAGGGACTTAGTTCAATTCGGCTACCTAAAACTTATTGAATGAATTTTTATTAGAACATCAAAAATAATGAAAACTATATAGAGATCTTGTTACTGTTTATTATTATCAGATTTAAAATAAAGTTTAACTAGTTTAAAATTATAAATATTTTCTTTATTTGTATTATAATATAAATTAAAATACTAATTTAAATAAATTATAAAAAAATTAATATTTAGGTAAAATTTCTACTTTTATTTTTATCTAATGTTAGATTAAATTTTATGATAATTTTTATTTTTGTTTTTTTAAATAATAGCTGATTAAATTGGTAATATAGAAGTAAAATTTGGTATTATATAAGTAAAATTTTGTTCAAATATTAAAAGATGTTTTTTTATTAATAATGTTAACTTTTTAATTTTTGATTTCTAGTTGAAAAATTAATAAAATAATAATAATATTTATTATTGAAATTAATTAAATTATAAAGTATAACCTAATAAACCGTAAAAATATAATTAGCAAAAAAATAAAAATAAAAAAAAGAACCTACTCAAAGTTAGCAATAATTAACAAAAATTATAAAATAGGAATTTAATACAAATGTCATATTTCGATACAAAAATTTAAGATAACCGAAAATGTTCAGTTTACGGCAATAACAAAAATTTTAAAAGTTCTAACGAAGAATTAGCTTTTGCTAAAGAATACAATAAAAAAATATATTTCCCCGAACAAAGTAGCTAGAAACACGTAGACAATAATAGAGAAAGCACATTCTAAGATTAAGAACACATAAATTTGTTAAAAAACAATTTAAGCAATAATTATTAAAATAAATATAACTCTGCCAATTACAGATAAGAATGTCCAATTACTAATATGGGAAAACCAGAGTTAAAAAATAAGTATTCTACTAAATATACTTAGTTTTCAAATGTTGATAATATAAGAGATTAGGGCGCTTGTTTAGATTTGTAGTGGAAATCATCTTCTAAGTAAAAATAATTATTAACTTAAAATATATATATATTTCATATTATTATAACTTTATAATCTTTATAAATTTTATTTAAAATTAAAATTGAATTAATAAAAATGATTTTCAAAAAAATGTTAGCAAAAATTAATAATAATATAAAATAAAATATGTTTAAAATTTTTTTAAAAAGGAGGGTAAATGTAGATTAATTTAAGTAGTCTATAAATGAAGAAGAATAATTTAAAAGAAAATTAAAATAATCACCTTTATATGATTCTATTCATGCTTAAAGAAATCCCTTATTTGGAGGAGAAGGAAATAGACCTATTATATCCAGGGCTACGGCTGGAGACCAAAAAGTTTCCGAATTGTATTAAAAATAATAAAATTCAAAAGTTATGTTGCCTGCCGAAAGGAGGTAAGCTGAAATGGCTAACAATCCTTTCGCTAAAGAAAAAGTATCATAATCTTGTAAAAAAATTAAATAATACATAAAAAATAAATATAAAAAATACTGACACATTTATTTTATTTTAATTTTAATTTATTTATTTTTTTTTTTATAGAAGTTTATAATAAAACAAAATGCGCTGGTATTTAAGCCAAAGAAACGTTAGGGTATAAAGATGGACCAAATTATAGAGATTAAAAATTAACTTGGAAAGAAAATTCTTTTGTTCCTGATCAGAGAAAATTCAGTTATTAAGATAATAATTAAGGAGATTTTAGAAAAACAAAATCAAACTTTTAAAGATCTATGAATTGGTATGATTGAAAATCAAAAATATACATATGTTTATAAAAATTTATTCGTTTTATGATTTGTTTTTTTAAAAATTATTTTTAAAATAGATACTCTTTTTATAAATTTATAATTATTTATTATTTATATTTTTGAAATCAGGTATTTATGCAATGTTTATAATTTAATTCATTTTTAAAATTCATTATAGATAAATAATTTATAATATATTATAAACAATTAGTTATTATAATTATTTCATTATTTGAATCAAATTAGCTTTAAATTAAGTTTATATTATTATTTTTAATAATAATATTACGTTATTCATTTTTCATGGAATATATATAACTATAAGAATCTTTTTCAAGAAAATTATAAATTTATATTTAAAATAATATAAAATTTCAAGTATACTATAAAATATAAAGAATAAACTATTTGAATTAACATAATTGGATATTATAATTTTTTAAAATTTATGCAATGTTTTAATAATATAAATAATTTTTCTTTTCCTAGTGAGAATTCTTATTAAATTTATTTTATGCGAATAAAAAAAATTTTGTTTAAAAACATTGATGCTAGGAAAATACTAAGAAAAATTAAAAAATTATTTAATTTAAAATAGAGAATATTAAATACAATTTGAAAATTTACTTACAAAAAACATTTTGGATAGAAATGAACAAATATTAAAAAGAAGATTTGAGTAAATTGTATCATTTTCGCAAGTTAGTTTCGTGGCAATTTATTCCCTTGCTTTCATAAATTTGATATTTTTCAAGAGTTTTAAAAATAAAAAGTTGTCAATTTTTTACAAATTTATGTGTGCTATTATGTATTAAACTACAATTGATCCATTTACTTATATTGCAGGTATAATATTTGAAAAATTTACATTTTCTTAGATAAGTTTTATACAAAAAAAAAAAATAGAAATTAAATAAAATTATGATAAAACTTAATTTAACGTTAAATTTTAACTTTATATAATTATATGATATTGCAGTTATTTTTAAATATTTTTTAATTATAATAATTAATATTTTATATTATATTTATAGGATATGGTGGCTCAATTGCATTTAATGAATTATACTTGAAAAGTTAAATTATTAATAAAATGGGAGAATTATAAAAATAAGAAGAATAAGACAAAAATTAAAATTTAAATAATGGAAAAAATTTGACATAAAAATAACTTTGAAGTGGATTTAAATATTAAAAAATTTCGCTAATAAATTAAAATATAAAAATAGAAATTGTAATTTATTTTGTTTTATATATATTTATGAACTTATGTTGATTTAAATAATCAAAATTTTAAATTTATAATTGTTGAACTGTACATATAGTTAACTACATAATTAAATTCGATATATCTAATAATTTTAAGAAAATTGAGTAATAAAAATGGTTATTTTATTTTTACATGGATTATTTTATACTTATATATAATATATTAGGTAATAAATTATAAAAATATTTATTAAAAATGAAGTGAGTGTATATTAAAAATAGATATATTATAATTTTTCTAATAATTATAATAATCATAATTTTTTTTCATTAAATAAACAAATTTGGGGTTTGTGGATTTATGCTGAAAGAGTAAAGAATTTTAATTAAAATTAAATTATTTTTAATTTATTTTTCTTTATTTTTTTTCTCATTTCTTTTTGGTTAAAGTTTTAGATAACCATTCAAGTCCTTCGTAAAGTCCATCTCCAGTGTGGGCACAAGATCCCTAAATAAACCAGTCTCTATTTTTCATAGTGTGTAATCCTAATTTTTCAGTGACTTCGGGGACTCCCATGACTCCGGTATCTTATTTATTGGCGTAAACTAATAAAACGACGTCTTTTAAATCTTCTTCGTTTAACATTCTTTATAATTCATCTCTGGCGATTTCAATTCTGTCTCTGTCGGAAGAATCAACGACGAAAATTAAACCTTAAGTATTTTAATAGTAATGTCTCCATAATAATCTGATTTTATCTTAACCTCCAACGTCCCAAACGGTGAATTTAATGTTTTTGTATCTAAAATTAAAGAAAAAAATATTAGAAATAAGAAAATTAAGTATATTAGGTACTTTATTTTTTGATTTTAAAATGTTAAAAGTAATTATTTTTTATTTTTTATAATTTATTTTATTTATTTTTAATTGATTATTTACTCAACAGTTTCTACGTTAAATCCAATAGTGGGAACGGAAGAAACGGGTTCTCCTAATTTAAGTTAATATAAAATAGTAGTTTTTCCGGCAGCATCCAATCCGAGCATAAGGATTCTCATTTCCTTTTTACCAAAAACTTTATCAAATAATTTAGAAATAGAAATTCCCATTTTTATTATATTATTATTTTTTTATTTTTTTTTTGAATTTATTTTTATTTTATTTTTTTAAATAATTTTAATGAATAAATTAATTAAACATTTATAAAGAAGGAATTGATTAATATATATAGATATAATAATATTAATAAAAAAGAGAAGGAAACCACTTTTTCTGACTAGGAAAAATTGCTTAATCTAACTCAAATTATTAAAATAAAGGAAAATAATCTTAATAAGTATAATAAAGTGGATGATTAAACAAATGATTAATAAGTTAATAAATTTTGATATTAAATATTTTTCCATATAAAATTAAATTTAATTTATTTTTGGGATAATTATAACAAAATTAATTTATTTTGATTAATACTTTATACTATAAATAAAACACGTTTAGATATATAAAATTTTAATTATTATTCGATTTTTCATAAAATATTAAATAAAAAATAATTTAATCTTATTTATATAAAATTATAAAGATGATTTTAATTATAATATACAAGTGTTTTTTTTTACAATTATTTGGTAAAAAATGTTCTTTAATCATATTATATATTATTCTGATTAAATAATTTACTTTACCAAAATAAATACTAAATTATAGTTAATTTTATATTTTTTATAAATGAAAAATTCATATAAAATGAAATATTTATATATGCATAAATAATACTCCTTAAAATAAGTTTCAAATTTTTATTTTGTCTTAATATAATTTTATCTGAGTTTTTTATATGCAAATTTTTAATATAATATAAATTTATATTACTATTAAATAATAATTAGAAAAGTTAAAATTATACAATATTTAAATAATAAAACTGAACGTATTAATAATTTATTTATTTCATAGTTTAAGAAATCGTATGGCTTTTTTTTATAAAAAATATGTTGAATAATCACCTTTATATTAATTCTTACTTATTAAATAAAAGCTTTTTAAAGATAAATTTTAAATTAAAAAGATTAAAATTTTAAAAATAATAGCTTTTAATATCTACCAGAATACATTTTAACTTTATTAATTTACTTTTTAAATTTTAAATTATAATATATTTACTAGTAAAATCATTCTTATTATTTATATTTTAATTGTAATATAGACTTATTATAATAAAATTTTTAGTGACTGATGAAATCTTATATTGATAAACTACATAAATAATTTTAATAATCAATTTTTATCATTTAGAATTCATAAAAAAATTTAAATAATGTATAAAATGAAAAAATAAAATAATTAAAGCAGATAAGATATATAAAATATTAACAAATTAAATCATAAATAAAATGGAGATAATAAAATTTACCAAACAAGATAAAACAATGATAATAAGAAATTTCAAGAATTTTATAATTCTAGTAATTAAGGAAAAATTGATAATAAATAGAAAAGTATTTCAAAAAATTAGCAGCAATAATTATTAATGATAAACAAAGTTAATTAGGAATAAAATTTAATTTAATATCGAGATGAAAGTAACAAAATTGTTAGCTAATAACCAATAATTTGCATATAAGAGGCAAATTAAGCTAATTCCTGTAAATTTAAAGAAAATTGTAAGTACTCACATAATTTTAAAGAATTTTTTATGCTTGGTGATTTAAACATATTAGGGCCAAAAAAACTTGAATTTTCTAAAATAAAATTTATTGACAAAATTTAGCTTTTAAATAAAAATTAAAATCAAAATAATGAAAAGGATAATTTCGAAATTAATATTAAATAAAAAAATAAAAGCAAGTTTATAAATTTGGAGGATTTCAATAGAATACAACTAGAAAATTCATTTAAGAAATAAAATAACTTTAATTTGTTTGCATATGTATATGAATAAGACTAAATTCCTTAAATTTTAAAAAAGTTTTACTATAATATTCGTGGAGAAAATAAAGTTTCTGTAGAAAAAAATGGAAAATATGCTTATATTTAAAACTATTAATTTAGAATTGATTTGTTTAATTTATAGGAATTGAGTATAAATTATGATAAAAAATGTTTATAATAAAACAATTTAGAATGCCTCTAAATGAGATAAAATGAATAAATTAACAACTTTTATGATGGAAATATAATTATAGAAAATTTAATAAAAATGAATAAAAAAAATTTAAAATTTCTGTGTATAAAATTACCTAAAATTAATTTATAATAGTGTAAATCTGAATAATAAGCTATGATATAATTAAAATAAGATAAAATGATTCAGAAATTAGCCTAATAAATCTAAGATTTAAGTACTCTAAAAGAAATTGAGATACATAAAATAAATATTTTAAACTATTAAGACTTAATAGGCATGCGATACATCATTAAAAGCTTTTAATAATTAAATTATAAATTTGATATATTAAGCTAAATATTCTTAGATATTAATATTAATTAAAATCATTATTTAAATTTAGAGAAAATTTTAGGGGATTTATAGACTTTTGACTACATATATTATTTAGGACTAGATATTAAATTCAATGATAATTTTGGATTTCCTGAGTTGAGTTTTTTATGTAAATTAAAAGATGTAGCCTAAATATAAATTAATGTCTTTAGCAATTAATATATTGAAATTTACAAAAAAGACAGCATAAAAAAATTAATGATGCCAGTTAAATAAATATATAATTTAAAAATGAAAAATATATCTCAGTTAAATTATTAATTAATAGATAAATATGCTGAAAGAAATGATTATAAAAAATTTAATTTGTATTTGAATGAATTTATTTATGAATAAATATTAAAATTAGTCATTTAAAATAAGTATTTATATAGGCTACAAATTTACAATTTATAATTCGAAAGCAACGAAAATATAAATCAAAATAAAAATAAGTTTAATTTTATTTATATATTGTTAAATTAAAGATAGCTTTTATTTAACTTTTTATTTGTGGCTAGATTAATTTATAGAAATTACATGAGAAAAGAAGCTATTTGGGATATGTTTAATAATTACTTAATGGATTATATAATAAAATATTAATGGAAATAGTAAAAAATATTAGGATGATAATTTATAAATTTCTATTATAAAAAAAAATACTTTTTAGTTTTAATTATTATTATTATACTATTTAATTAATAGATATATTTATTTATAAATTGTTAGTCTTATATATAAGTTATATAATTATCCTTATCTGATATATATATATAAATTATATAAGTATTATAGATTTAGAATTATTATGTGTATGGAATTTAATTATTTTATATATTGTTTTGCTAAAAATGTTTATTTTTTTTTAATAAGTAATATTAATAAATTATATAATTTGTAATTAACTGTAGAATTTAATTGATTTTTAATATAGCATATCTTCTTTTATTAAAATTTATTATATTAATATTATCATAAAATTTGTTAGAAAAATTAAAATAAAATAGATATATATTCTAATTTAATTATTTGGGAAAAAGAAATAATTGTATCATTAATTTTTTTAATTATAGATTTTATTTCCTTTAGTTTATTAAATAAAATCAATCTAAATTATAAATATTAAAATCTTAATATGCAATCAAAATTTATTAAAATAAAGTTTTTTCAAATATTTATTTTAATAATCGTTATAACTAAGTAATATTTATATATATAAAACAAAATATCATAAAATTTATTATGACTTTTTCATTTTATTATAATTTTATTTGAAAAAAATATTTAAAATTTGTTTATAAAAGCTTATTTTTACTAAATTCAATTATAAGAATTTTTTAATGATTGGTTTTAAATACATTTATTTTAGGCTTATTTATTAAGATAATTTTTTATATTACATTATTTATCAGTTTTGTTTTATTATTTATAATAAATAACATAAAATATTCTTTCCTTATGCTAATAAAAAAAATTAGAAAATTTTTGGAAAAAATAAAAAACAAAATAAAAAAAATATAAAAAATAAACTATATATAAAAATAAGCCTATACTAATCTTAAATTTAAATTATTTTTAATTATAGTAATAAATAAAGGTGGTAAATATGAATTTAAGTAATAAATTCAAATAAGATTAACAATATGGAAACCATTCTTACTAATAGGTTATATTTTATTTTATATTAATATTTTTTTTAATAAATGTAAATTTAATAAATAAATTTTGGGTTAAAGTTAAAAATTTATTATCGATAGAAAAAAAATTAGACTTTATAAACTAATAAGAGAGTTATAGATCCCTAATTTTTTTAAAACTGTGTTGTTTTAAAAACTTATGTCAGGGAAAATAAAAGTTATAACCTTAGCATCTTAGAGCAGGAAAATAAAAAAAACGAAAAAGAAAATTAAAGAGTCAATTAATTTTCAAAAAATGATAACGATGATAATTTTTATAAATAAAAGTAAAAAATGTAGTCAGAATAAGAATAAAATTTAGGGAATTTCAAACCATATATTATGGAATAAAATCATATAGTTTAATTATAAAAACTAGATACTGTGATTAATAAATTGTTTAAATATTAAGAATGGGAAAATTAGTTGAATTAATATCTGTAGTAGACAATAATTAATTAATAAAATTAATTATGTAATTAAAATATTGGGGACAAAACATTAGAATAAACAAATCAAAAAATTTTTGAAAATACCAAAAAAATAAATATAAAAAATAAGAGTACCAGTTAATCTAATTAAAATACTAAATTTCATTTTAAAAATCCTCATTTACATACTTTAAATAGGAATGTTTTCAATTAAAATATAAGCAATTTACAGAAAAATACTGAGAATATTAGTACTAATTATATAAGAATATTGTTAAAATAATTCGAAGATGATAATATCGAAAAAAAAAAAGATGATTTATTAAAATTTATAAAATAAAAGTATGATTGTTTATTGTAAAATATTTTTTCGGAATATAACGAAAATTGTAAAAAAATTGGGAAAGAAAATTAAAAAATGTAAACTTATTATGAAAGAGGCAAAACCTAAATTGAAGGATTGAATATAGAATACAAGATCTGTTGTAATTGTATATATTTTAGTAAATAAATTGGAGGGCATTGTAACTAGTGTGTGAATCAAAATAATAATAAAAATTTGAAAAGAAAAAGCTCTGAGTTATTAAAAAATTCTAATTTATCCTAAATTGAAGGAAAAGCCTAAAAAAAAAATAAAAATAATAATAATTAATGAAATTAATTATACTGATATATATAATTATAGATGTATATAAAATGTTATTTATCATAAATATTTATATTAATTATATTTTAATAGTTAATTTCCATTTTTAATTTTTTAAGTTTATAAAACTATACAATATATAAATATATAACATATTATAAAATACTAAACTTAAATTTCATTTTTAATGTTATAATTTACCGTATTGCTTATATTGCTATCATAGTATTTTTCAGTAGATTCAGATTTTCCAAATTTTAAGATTAAACTAATTATATTTAAATAATTTTTTCCATAAATTTAATAATTATAATTTTTGATAAAATTTAGTGTTTATCTGTAAAAAATTAAAAACACTAAAAATTAAAATAAAAAAATTTAAAATATTCAAATAATTTTTAGCATTAATAAAAAGTTCAAAAGGTAGACAAGAATTTAAAAAGACGTGCTAATATATGAAGAAATTTTTAGGAAATATTTTTAAAAAGGGTGAAAAATAATAAAAAACTGGTTTTGAAATTATTAATAAATCAGGTGATTGTTTGCTACATAACACGGCTGCATTTCCAGATGTTAAAGCTAATCATCATTGTCACACATGCAACATAAAGTATAAATTAAAATAAAATAAAAATTAAATGTTAATTATCTTATTATATTAAAAAATTATACTAATATGCCTTTGATTTTATTTATAAAATTATTATGAATATGTTTTTACTTAAAATTAAATTTTGAAATAAGTATGTGCTATATATGTTCAAATAAACACTTTGAAAATAATTGCGATATAACATGGACTAATAAAGATTTGTAAGTTGAAACTTTGGATAATAAAAATAAATTATTTAATTAGGGATACTTAACTAAATTAACGCTTGAAAAGTTATAATGTCCTTGTGGTTCCTATATAGATTAAGAAAGGCCTGGTTCTGGAATGTGTGTAGCTTGTGGAACTGCGACCTGTTCTCATGAATGTCATTAAAAATATGTTGTAATTAAAAGTTGATAATTTTTAAAATAATTTTATAATATAAAATGTAATTTAATAACTAAAAAATATATTATATAAAAATTTTTAATAAATATTAAAATATAAATAAAAAAAAAAAAATTCAAGGAAGAAGAACATTAGTGTACTTTTAACAATAATTTTTCAAAAGAAATGAAAGGAAGGGGTATGAGATCTTTATTATTTAAAAATATAAGTATAATGAAAAAAAAAGGATATTCAGATTTTACATAAATTACAAAAACATCTCCACATTTTATTACGGGGTTATTAACTGAAAAATTAAGCGAAATATATTTATTAAGAGGTTTCAGGTAAGCAGGATAATGATATATCAATTTAAAATTTTTAATATTATGTCTATTTATAGTAAAATAAATTCTTTATACTTTTTTTTATATTTTATCATAATATTATATCAAAGGTGTATAAAATTTTTTATATATAATTATTTTTTTAGATAATATGGAAACCCTGTGAACGAAACATTATAAAATATGGAAGTAATAGCGTAGAAAAATTTGGACTACGTTTTAAATGTGTCTAGAGCTTGTGACTGTGAGTGTTCAACTTGTTCTAATAAAGATGTTCATCCTTTTTATAATTGCGAAGTTGACTGTAAAAAGAGAGAAGCAGTTTTATTTACTGATATATCATAGGATGAAAGAATGTAAAATGTGTGTGATTGTGACTGTTCTTTTTGTAGTTCTGGGGTCACAGTATTGAAACATAGAAAACTTGATTGTATGTTTTTCTGTGAATATAGTACCTTTAATTATAATTAAGTTAAATGATATTTAAAATTAATGTATATAATATAATGTGTGATTTTTTTATTTTAATTTTTAAAGAATTAGTGTTTTAATTCAAGGTTGCTTAAATATTTTTTAGTTTCATGCCCATAAATTTAATTTTAAAATTATAAGGGGTTTTTTAAAATTATTATTGTTATTATATATGTCCATTAATATTATTTTAAATATGATGCTGATAAATAATTTTTGCTTTAAGGAAAATTTGTTAGTAAAATTTACTTGGTAAATTGAGCTTCTAACAAATATAGTATTTAAAATTTTACATTTTAATAAATTGTTAAACATTTGAAAATTTATGTAATTATTTAATATACTAATTTGCATTATAATTATTTTTAATTATTTTAAATACCAAAAATCATACTAATAAAACATTTAAATACAAATTTTTCAACTTTTATAAAAAAAATCTAAAAATCTAAAATAAATTATTCTTTTAAGAAGGTCCATAAAATAAAAAAAAAAATCAATGAGTTAATAAGTAAGCAGTAAATCCAAAAATTTATCATTAGGAGAAAAAATAAGCCAAGCTTTAACTCCTGGTTCTTAACCAAGCACTTAAGATGTTTTAAATTATGTTTTTGTTATGAGATAAATTTTCGGATTAATTTTGGGAATTTTAGCCGGTACTTATCATTTACAAGGAATATTCGTTATAATTTATTTTGCTATTATGAATATGGTTGTCGTACATTATTATGTATTTAAATATTTGAAAATGGATGAAAAATAGTTTGAGGAAAATGAGGTATATACTGATTCAATTATGATATCTGTATTTGTTTTTATATTGTCTTGGACTCTGGTTTATACATTTACTTTATGAATATGGTGAATATGCAATTTTTTAAAAATTAAAATTACATGAACTATATTGTAATTATGAAAATAATTTCTTTATACTATGAGGAAAATAAAATATATAAGCTAATTAGGAAGTGACATAATATTTTAAATAAAGTAGAGTAATTTTAATTTTTATTATTATATTTAATTCTATTTTATTTATATTTTATTATATTTTATATTTAATTATTTAAAATTAATAATTATGAATTTATGTATATTTGTTTGTTTTGGTTCACAAATTTTTATCTTTACTTTCTTTTAAATTTCTTTATTCCATTTTTTAAGATATTTTCTAATTTTTTAAAGATTAAGTAGAACATATAAATTTAAAAACAATATTTTACCTATTTATATGAAAGTAGGTACTCATTTTCGGGATCTATTTCAAGATGCTTTTCTATAGCTTCCAATACATCTTCTAATCTTCCTAATTTTATCAATGCACTCTTTTATAGTTAATTTAATATAATTTATATATTTCATATATATTCATACTTTGCTATATAAAATATAATTAATATTAAATAAAAAATTTACAGCTTTGTTATTCCATAAAACCTTTTACTAAGGATTTAATTTTAAACCTTCTATACAAGCATCTAAACCCAATTAGTATAAATGCAATAATATATAGCAATGCTATAATTAAGATAAAATATATAAATAATTATTAAATTAAAATTAAAACTACATTATACAACATATATTATATAATAATAAATTACACTTATATTGACATAAACATTAGAATCCTCAAGATCTTTGTTTAAACTCTATTTAAAAGCTAATATAGCTTCTTAATACTTTTATAACTTTTGAAGACAATACTATATAAAAAATATAAATAATTTTATATAATCTCTATAATATAATTATTAATATGTATATATTATAAATATATAGTGATCAATTTTTTTTATATTTATTTTATTATTTAATTGTTTTTTTACTCCTTTTTAAAAATGGGTTTATGCATTATCAGGTGTGAATAGTAACTGGAAATTATAATATTTTATCGCATCTTCCCATTTACTTTCATTTCTTAATTCTTCCTTTTAAATATAAATTTAATTTGATATTTGATAAAAAATAATTAAAAAAATTAAATTTTTAAGATTTAATAAATTATTATGAATTTTTTACTCCTTTCTCATAATTACTAAAATCTGAGTCAGTGGGGATAAGGTTTTTTATTTTTTCAAACGATTTAAATTTATCTAAATTTTTTTTTATAATTTCTTCTTCAAAATTCTCGACCATTGATTATAAATTGTCTAATTCTTAATTTATATTAGGAGAGCCTATAAATTCAAGGCTAACCTCTTAAATCTTTTCATTTTCATTAAACATAAGTATCTATAAAATTTTAAATAAAAATATAATATAATTAATAAATAAATAATAAACTCTAAATATAACAAACTAAATTAATTTTATTGTTATTTAATATATTTTGGTGATTAAATACTTTTTTTAATTATTAAATGGTTTCTTAAAATTCTTCTTCGTTACTGGGCTGTGATAATTTATTTACAGAATCTTAAAATATAGTATTATCATATGATAAACTTTTTATCAATTCTTCTATATTAATTATCATTTATTTGCTGTAATTTATTAAAATGTTCAAACTTTAATTTAATTTTTATAAATTTCCTACTAATTATTGTTTATCTTGCATTAAATTTTCATCTAATTAACCATTATTGGCATGATAAAATTCTAATATTTGATTAACTACCCTTTTTACACTTTTGTGTTTATGTCCTTCTATATTATGAACATTATTATCATTACACTCTAAGCACATATTCTGAAATAAATAATTATTATTTATTTTATAAATGGTGTTTGTTTTGAATTTATATTATTTATAATTTGTCATTTATAATATTTTATTAAAATATTTACATCTAATTATTAATTATTTTTAAAACATTTTATATCGATACACATTAAATTAGCATCTTCGCTTTAATGACCTTCTTATTAACATTTATAAATTTTGTAGTCTGAGCTTATGGTTTTTGGAATTTGTATAATTGAAACTTGTGAATGATTTTCCATTTTGTAAGTAATTTTATTTTTCTTTGACTTTTTTAATATTATTTATTGAAATTATTTTGATAATAATTTAATAATTTCAAAATTAGAAATTTTTTTTGATTTAAAGATTAATTAATTTATATATTTAAAAATGTTAGAATATTATTATTGCTATGGCTTCAAAAATTATATCTATTTTTTTCATAAAATCTTGGTATATATATTTGGCATTATAAATAAAAAAATAAACTAAATATAATTCCAAACGATTGATTTAAATAAGATTCTAAAATGTTTACATTAATTATATAAAAAATTATTTATTTTTACGATCAACAATAATATGCGGTTATTTTATATTTTTAATACTAGAAATTAAAAATTGCGCAATTATCCTTCAATTTAATATATTTAATTCAAATAAAACCCTCAAAATAAAATTTGATATTGAAAATAATTTAAAAAATAAATAAAAATAATTAAATAAATAAAAACTGATTTTAAAATGACTGAATAAGCCGATAAAAACTAAACTTAGGAAATTTCTACCGAATAGTAATAAATTAAAGAATAAATAGGTTAGGCTAGAGAAAATTAAAGAGAAGAATCAAGGTCCCAATAAGTTTAAGATACCTTATAATAAAAAAGAGAATAATTATTGAATGATAAATAAAATTTAGAGGAAAACAAAGAAAATTAATAATCATAAAAAAATAAAGAAAATGATGAAGATGAAGATAAATAAGAAAATGAAGGAATTTCTTTTGACGAAATTTAGACTCCATTAAAAAATTTGATAAACGAACTAGGAACAAATTTCGAAAAAATTAAATAGGCTTGTAAAGATAATAAATTTGTTTAAGAAGGTAAAAAAAAATTAATTTTTAAATTAAATTATAAATTGATATAAATTTTGTTTATTTTAGTTATAAAAAACATTTTTATTATATATTTATCAAAATGCTTGTATATTAATTTTTTTTTATATTTTTAGGATAAATTGAAGAGAGTTTTTAAGAAAAAATATTAAAAGCAGCTGAATCTTAAGATATTTAATAATATTTTGAAATTATTTTACAGAGAGCTAACCCTTTAATTTCTGAAATGTTTGCTAATATGGAAAAATAATAAGGAGTTAAAGTTGAATTACCTACTACCATTGAAGAATTTAATTAAATTTGTTGGTAAGATTTGACAGCCCCTATTGATAATGAGGCTGATGAAGATGAAGATGAAGACGAAGAAGAATAAGAAGAAGAAAATTAAAATTAAAATGAAGAGAAATAGGAATGAAAAATATATATATAAAAAAATAGCTTATTATATTATATAATATATGTTATTAATAATTATTAATTTAATTACTTTAATTATTTATTTTGTTTAAAATTTAATAGCAAATTTTATTTTTCTATTGTTTGAAAATGGTATCTTAACCCAAGATTTATAATTTAGATTTTGAAATAACTTATTAGTGTAATTCTATTTATCAATTATTTCTAAACAGAAATGATTTTATGTTTACTTAATTTTTTTAGTTTTCTAACTTTTTAAATTAGCATTTTTGGAATTTACAAATTATTTTTATTATCCCATTATTTTAGTTATTTTAAACTTATATTAATTTTATTTTAAACATTTTACTATTTTTTGTTCTTACTAGTTTTGAAAAAATATATATTAAAGTTAATGAAATACAGAAAAATAAAAAAATATATAGTTTTGTTAATATTTACTAATATTTTTTTATTATAGATCTAAAATATTATTAAAAACTATATTTAATATTTTTTTCTATTGTAGAAAATAAATAGTAAATTCAATTAACTATATTTTTATTATTTAAATATTATATACTTTTAAAAATACACAATATTTTCCCTATTATATAAAAAACAAAAGATGTATTAAAGTATTTTATATAAAATTTTTTAATATTTTGTATACTAATATTTTATTCGATTTAAAAAGAAATTCTAGATACTTATTAAAGACAGTTTTGGGCAATTAATATCCTGTTAAAAATAGTGCTTTTAATTATAAAAAGAAAATTAAAATAAAATAAAAATAAAAAAAGAACAAACAAAAATTTATAAAAAGTTCTTATAAAGTAAAATAAATGTAAAGAAATTTATTAATAACTGGTGCAAACAAGGGTAGCGAATATATATATATTTATAACTTTTATTTTTTTATTAAATATGATTTTTTTTATATTTCTATAAAAATTTAAAATAAAGGATTAGGCTTTGGACTTATTAAATAACTATGTAAAGAAAATCCATTAAATTTACATATAATTTTAACTGCTCGTTCTAAATAAAGGGGTGAAGAAGCTTTATAGGAATTACACAATTAAAATCCTTCTGCTACTTTGTAATTTTAATAATTGTTAATAGGAAATTAAGGTAAATTATTTTATTAAATGATAAGAAAAATTTGTTTTTGTTTTTTTTTAATTAAATAGTAATTTTATTGTGAAATTATATAAAAAGAAAATATAAAAATTAATTCAAATTTATATAAAAATAATAAATAATTTTTATAAAATGATATTTTTTATAAATAATTTTTTTAATCTTAATATTTTATTTTTAATAAATATGAAATCAATACATATTTATATAATATTTTTTTAACCTTTTTTTTTTTAGAATCGCATGAAAATCTTGTTAAAAAATTGCAACAATAGAAAATGCTTATTGATGTTCTTGTGAATAACGCAGGTATTTTTACGTGGGGAAAAGATAAAAGTGAAAAATAAAGAGTTTTACAAACAAATTATAGAGGCACAACAGACTTTACTAAGTTGATATTTCCTTAATTAACAGATGATGCAAAAATTATTTTTTACAGTTCTTAAATTGGAAGAATTTCGTAAATTATAAAAAATATTTTTACATTTATTTACTAGTTAATTTTTAATTTTATTAAATTATTAATTTTTAATTAATTAAAAGCAAATAAAACAATGCCACAAAAGAGTTATATTCACAAGATAATTTAAGTGAATCCTAAATTGATTAGCATGTAAATGAATTTATTGAGGGTAAATTCGAAAATGATATCAATGCATTTGCAAAAGCAACTTTGAATACTTGGGTAAAAAATGTGGGTTTGAAAATGCTTAAACCTAATTAAAATATGTTTTTAATTTGTCCAGGATGGTGCAAAACTGATGTAAATTTTTAATTAAATATATATATTTTAAATAATATTATAATTTAAATATATTATTTTTTTCAAATGTATTAAATTTATAATAATTTAATTTAAAATAAGTTGGGAGGTCAAAAGGCGCCTAAAAGTGTAGAATAAGGTGTAAGTTATCCATTTGAATTAATAAATGATTTTCCATTCGAAAGAAGTGAAAGAAATGGATAATTATATAGTTACGGCAGAAAGGCACCTAATTGATATATAAAAAATATATATTTTAGTTTTTTTACTTTTAATTAATATATATGTTATAATAGTTTTGTACAAAAAATATGTAATTAATAGAAATATAAATGAATAGTTATAAATAATAATTATAGTAAAATATGTAATAATAATAATTTAAATTTTATATATATTTATATTTATTTCAATATGATTCTTCAGATTTCCCAAATATCATAATAATTTATCATAAAATTTCATAAATTTTTGTTATTTTTATCATTATAATAATTATAATCTTTGTAAAAAAGTAAGTCTTTGGCTACATCTGCGTACTAAATACCGTCTGTTACGGCAGCATACATAGGAACAAAATTTCTTAATATATAATTATACATTTAAGGTCCATATAATTTATATATAGCTCTTAACGATTTCCCTTATATTGAATAATATAGCCATCTTTTAAACCATTAAAATGTGAAAAATTCCCATATTTTTTTTGTTATTTTTTTTGCAGTTAGGGCTGTTTTTCGGGCTAATTATTTTAATTTTGAATTTTTCCAATATACTACTTCTAAAACCGGAATTTGTATTTTATTATCTGTTTCTTCGCAAATTAATTAAAAAACTTAGTTTTCTTTTATTTTTTTCCCCTGTAAATAAAGCTCGTATTTATTAACATATTGGTAATAAAAGTCGGCTAAATTTTGATACTCACCTTAAATTTATTAAATTGTTAAAGTTGGGTAAAATTTATTTGTTTACATTTTTTTGTAAATATATTTTTATAATAATAATTAATAAATAATTGGTAATTTTTTTACTATCGATAATTTATGAGTGACCTTTTTAAAATATAAAGAATTTTTTAATTTCCTGAAAAGAGGTGGCGTCTTAGTTTAAAGGGAAAGTAATTAATTGTCTAAAATCGACCTGGTAAACCGATTCAAAATCTGGAAAAATAACCATATCAGAATTTTCTTTTTCTTCTTCATCTTAAATTTTTGCCTTTAATTTGGCAATATTTTGATCTTTTCTCTGTTTTTGTTCATGGGATAAGAATTCTAATTTTATCACAAATTTATGATATTCCTATTTTTACTTTTTGTCGGTGAAACCTCCTATAAAATTTCCTATCATTTCCATTTTTATTAAGGTTGGCAAAGTTTTAAGATATTTTGTTTGTAAATGCCTGTAAGAAAAAATTTAAATTAAAAATTTGTGTTTATGTGTTTTTTTTTTTTTTTATTAAAATATTAATGTTAATTAATAATTTTTATGGCTTGTTTATTGAATTATTTAATTAAGAATTATTTTTAAGAATAACTAGTTTTATCAGAATTTATTGATTATTAATATGTTGAAAAAGTCTAATTAAAATTAAAATTTAAAGTTATACTATATTTCAATTGAGTTTAATTAAAATAAATATTTAAATTTTAAAATTTTTTAAAAATATATTCTTATTTTTAAACGATAAATTTTTATCACCTAGTTAGTATTTAAATTTGTCTTAGAAATAACCGATAAAATTTTTAATTATCTTAAAAAAAAATTTTTAATTAAAATTTGTTATATTATTTATTTATAGTAATTTCTAATAACATCTCGAATTATAAAAAATTAAATAACATATTTATAAAAAAACTAATACAAAAAACTTTTAAATATTTGACATCAAATATATAATTTCTAACACAGATTATATTATATAATTAAAAATATATATAATGATTAATACTTCAAACAGTTCTATAAATGATATTTTGTCTTCAGTTGATGATGACCCAATGATGAAAGAAATGAAAGCTAAATTGGCTTAAATTAATAATAAATATCCTGATATAGGAGTAAACAAAAAAATTTTAAACATTTAAATGAAAAAAAATAAAAATAAAAATCGAAGAAAATCCATATAAAAATATAAAAAAAGTTAGATAATCTAGTAAAAAAACTATTTAATATTTAATTTTAATTTAGGAAAGTGTAGACGAAGATATAGAAGAAGATTATAAGGAATAAAATGAAGAAGAAGAAGAGGAGTTTGAAATGATGGATGCAGTTGACGCTGATGAAAATTTTTATTTAACTTAGGAAAAATAGAAAAAAACGAACAATTAAGTTTAAAATAGTAAAAGTTAATCTTAATCAAGATAACTGTCAAATAGACTTAGTGGTTCACCTTAATATTACGATACCGATTCAGAAAATTAATAAATTTCTAGCGGAAAAAGCAAATAAAATTAGTAATATAGTTAGAAAATACAAGAAGAAATTAAGGAAGCGGAAGAGTAAAATAGAGATGATATAATTATGTAGAAAATGCAAAAAAAATTAAAAGAATAAAAAGCTAAAGTTGCTTAAAGTAAGGGCGGGACAAAGCCTTTTTACAAGGCTGAAAAAACTGACGCTGATACAATGGTTAAAGACATTTTGAAAAGACATAATATTAAGTTACAAGAAATTTAGAAAAAAAATGAAGATTTATATGTGAAAGAAGCAATTGAAAAAATGAAGGCTAAATAGGTAAAATAAAATTTAACTTATTACGATGCAGAAAAAGATAAATAGTGGGTAGATGTAAGAACAAAAACAGAAACGGGCCCAAAATTTTAAAATAAAAAAATTGATAATGAAAAAAATGCAGGAAAAATTGCTAGTTAAATAGAGTATAAATTAAAAGGTTAAAGGCCCCCTGTAGCCAAAGTAATAATATCATATTAAATATGTATTGTTTTTTAGTTTTAATTATACTAATTTATATTTAATATTTAATGTTTATATTATTTTTTATATTTAATATGTAATTTTTAATATTTAATATTTATGTTTAATGTTTATATTATTTTTTTTATTTAATATTTAATGTTTAATATATAATTTAATTTATTTGAGTTATTATTTTAACTAAAATTTTTTTATTTTAAATTTAAGAGTAAGGTCGAATCAAAACCAGTTTCGGATCAGTAATCAGTTTCTACAAAATAATAATTTAGTGTAAATATTGGAGCTGGGGTAAAAACTGAGAGGGAAAAAGGGGAAATGGCTCAAAGAAAAAAAATATAAAGTATGGCAACTTCTGCGATTTCTAAGGGGCCAGGACTGGGAGATATGCAAAGACTTTAAAAATTAAAGGAAAAAGAAAGATAATTAAAATAAAAAGAAAGAGAAAGATTATTGGCCGAACAAGCTAAAAAATTTGTGAAAGAGGGACAGGATTTCACAGAAGGGAAAAATAATGTAAATTATAAATGATTTTATTTAAATAGCTTTTTTAGAAATTTAAAAAAGATAAATGCTTTAATTATTTCTTTTTTAAAATTAGGTCATTAAAAATATAAAATAATCTAAAGAAAAGAATGTTTAAGATCCTAAAGAAGCTAAAAAAGAATAAATAGCTTTAGCAGAAAAAAAAAGAATAGATGAAAGAAATGAACTAGAATAAGAGGAAATAAAAAGGCTAAGGGTAATTTTATTAATTTATTTGCTTGTTTAATTATAAAGTTTTTAATTAAGAGTATTAAATAATTTAATCTAAATAATAAAAAATTTAAATTAAAGGTTTAGTTAAGACAATTAAAAGAAGATGGATAAGTTCTTTAAAAAACATATAAAGAGGTAGAATAATAAAAAAATTAGGTTTTAAAAAAGGTAAAAGT
The DNA here is from genome assembly GCA_001447515.1 of Pseudocohnilembus persalinus. Lineage (NCBI taxonomy): Eukaryota > Ciliophora > Oligohymenophorea > Philasterida > Pseudocohnilembidae > Pseudocohnilembus > Pseudocohnilembus persalinus. The sequence continues at coordinate 326,842 of LDAU01000048.1, forward strand.
ATACGAAAAACACCCTTCAGTTATTTGTTTGGGCGATGGATAATACACCTCTTTTTCTTTGGTTCCGGAAAAAAAAGACCAATAATCTATGGCATCAACTTCTGTAATTATTTTTATTTTAAAATAAATTAACCAAATTTTAGATAAATTATTTATCTAATAAAATATGAAAATGTATATTTTAAATTTATCGTATATAAAATATATGAAAATTAAAAATAATATTATTATTTTATAAATTTTAATAAAGATTGGAGATAATAGTGATATTCTTGATGACGACTAAGATGTTTAAGAGGAGGATGATAAAGATAAAAGAAGTTTTGACTAAGATGAATAAGAAGCTATTATGGCTATGACAGTAGTGGAAAAATTAGTTACAAAATTAGATGAATCAGGAAAAGATTTAAATGATGTATTTAAAATAAAAAAAAGAACTTTTAATAAAAAATAAAATTAAATTTCATAATTTATAAAATATATTTACTAAGTTAATTTCTAATTTTTAAAAGCTCTTTAAAATGATAGATAGTGATGGAGATGAAATATTAACTATAAAAGAGATATAACAGGGTTTGCCCGAACTTGAAATTGATGATTTTTATTAAGAAGATATTGATGAATTAATAAAAATTTTGGATGAAAATTCGGATGGATTAATTGACGAGTAAAATAAAAAAATAAATATTTAAAAAATAATACCTATTAGATGTTTTATTTATCTAAATTATTTAATAGGTAGGAATTTGTACAGGCTTTAGAGTCAAAACTATAATAATAAAAGGTATTAACTTGATAAATTTATATAATATATATTATAGAAAAATTATTTTAATTTTTAATTAGGCTTATAGAAAAATTATGGGAAATAATAAAGCTGACCCTTAAGAACTTCAATTAAGAACATTGGACATGTAAATAAGAGCCAAATATGTTATAAGAAATTTCAAAAAAGAAAAGGCTGTAGCTTCTGTAAAAGATAATAAATATAAAAAATTGATATAATAGTTAAAAAAAGAAGAAGAGAATTATAAAAAAAGACAAAGTTTAAAAAAAAAAGTAGATGTAAAATAATTAGAAAAAGAACTCGTTATGTACTAAAATAAATAAAGATAGGTTTTGGATGATAAAGACAAGTTAAAGTAATTTCTTATAAATTTATTGAATAATTAATAATATTAAAAATATAATTAAAAAATAACTATATTATATAAAATACTTAAAAATTTTACATTTATTTTATATATGAATTAGAATAATGTAGTAAGAAAGAATATCGGAAATTATGGACAATATACAGGATTTATTAGAAAAATTAAATATGTACACTGAAAAAGTAGTGGCGGGAAAACTAGAATTGCAGTAAAAAAAAGAAATGTATTAATAAATTGCTTTAAAGGAAATTGCTTATGACCAAATTAAGGACAGAATTCATTCTTTAAAAAAAGAAAGAGAACAAGATTTATTAGCTTAAAAGGCCAAAAGGGAAATGCAGTTAAAATAAAAAGCAGGAATGCAAGCTGAATCTAAGAAAAAATTAATAACTTTAAATGAGACAGTTAATGCAGCGTTGTTAGTTTAAAAAATTGTAAGAGGCTGGAAAGAAAGGTAAAAATATAACATCTAATTTATAATTAATTATAAAAAAAATTATAAAATAAATTATAAAAAAAATGACTTAATAAATTATAAACGAAAAAAATTATTAAATAGATTTTTAAATAGATAAATATTAAATTAAATTTATATTTTTTTTAAATTTTATGTTAATAATATTATATAGTATTAATATAATATAAGATATAATTAATTTTTCCATAAAGATTATATTTTTAAATTTTTAATTTTATTTTTATTTTAGAATAAAAGCGAAAAAAAGAAAAGACTTATTTGTAGGCGCTGCTAGATTAATTGGAAAAGCATTTATATTAAAAAAAAGAGATTAAGGTATAAAAGCTGGAAAAGACGCTTTAGTATCTGCATTTAAAGGCATGTAAGAATTGGGAATGGCTGGAATAAGGCAAAGATATTTAAGTATCAAAAATGATATTGTTTATTAAAAAATAGATAACGATAAAGTTTTTTAAAATTACATAAAAATGGGTAGAGATGTTATATATAAAAAGGTGAATAAATATTTATATAATAATAAAAAATTATTATTATTTTTATTATTATTTAATTTTTTATCCCTATATTTATCTGTGTTTTGTAAAATAATTTATTTTTATAATATATATTTTATTAGATTGATGTTGAAAAAGAAATAGAAGATGCGATGAATGCTTAGATGGAAATGGATATTTAATAATAGGAATTATTTTAAGAAATGGAGTAACATAAAGGAGAATAAGCTGTCTACTAATAATAAATTGCAGAGGTGGATGATAAATCTAGTTAGCTAAAACCTTAAATTTAAGATAAATGGGGGTAAATTATTTAGAGATTATAGGGGCATTAATTTAATAAAGATATAAAATAAGAGGTAAATTAACAAAAATTATGTATAAATATTATATGAATATTCATTATAACAAGATTCTAATTTTATTTAAAATATAAGAAAAAATTATATTTGGAGGAACTTAGTTACTATTACTAGAAATTTGTGCTAGGAATTATGATAAAAAATCTGGTAATTTTTATAATTTATAAAAAATATAGGGTTCATTATATAATTTTTTAATTAATTGTAAATAGAAAAATTAAGTTTGCGCGATTTGTTAAAAAAATAATGCAAATAGACTTTGTTATGAATGTTAAGAATAAGATGATTAATATATTTATTGTAATTAATGTTTCAACGATTTCCATAGAAATTATAAAAATAAAAATCATTTACATGCTGAATGCGAGGCCGAATATATTGATTTTGTAAAAATAATATATTATATTTTAAATTTGTAAATTTATTTTATATTTTTTTAATTATATTAATATAATTAAAAGGATTAGCATAGAACTGAAGCAGCTTAGGAAAAAGAAAGATTTTAAAGGATAAATGAATTTTTGTAAGATAAAATTTATGACATTAAAAATTAGTTTATTTATAGAGACAATTAGTATTTAAAATTAGGATATTTAGATGTAAAAATTATTTTAACTATAATATGATAAAATTAGTTTAATTAAAAGTTTATTCATTATTAATATATAAATACAAAAGGAAAAATAAATTAAAGATGCTATTAGATAAGAATTCTAATATTTATTTAATAAAGATTAACCAAAAAAAGAATTCAAGCAAGTAAGTATATTTTTTAAAAAAAATTTTAAACTAAATAAAAAAACCAATTTTAATTTTATTTAAATTAATAGATAGAAAAAGATATTTACGATTCAATTTAAATTTTTGGAGTAAACTATTAATATATAAAGTAATTAAAATAATAAGATTTACCGGAATTAAAAGAAATTCCTTAATAAATCTAATAAGAATTAGAAAAAAATAGGAATTTAACATTATATAACTATTAAAAATACATAGATGCTATAGAAGTTTGAAAAATTAAATAATAAAATTTATATTTTTTTTTAAATAATATTTTAAAGTTTTTATACTTTTAAAAATATACTTACTATAATTAAATTTCGTATTATAGTATTTTTTTGTAAAAATTTTTAAGTTTATATAGTATTTTATTAAAATAAAATAATATAATTAATTAATCTATTATCTCTTATTATTTGAGTGTTGTAGAATAATTTAAAAATAATATTTATATAATAAAAATAATTTTTAACAAAACAAAAAATTACAACAAATATAAAATCTATACACAATTATTTCATTAATTATATTTAATAAAAATTTAAAAAATGGCAAGAGGAAATAATTCATCAGATGATGACGAAGAATATAAAGTTAAAGAGAGGCCAAAACCCAGAAATTCTAAAAATTAAAAAAAAGTTTTCGAAGATGGATATGATGAAGATTTCGTAGGAGATGAAAAAGTAAAGATAAAATTTATGAATTTAAAAACAATATAATATATATATCCAACAAATATTCACATAATAATTTATACTTTTTAATTTATTTTATAAAAAAAAATTTAAAATTAAAACTAATTTATATATTATAAATAACTAATTTTATGAAATTTTTATTAAAAAATAAGGATTAAGAGTATTTAGACGGATTGAATGACTTGGAAAGAGAACAAATTATTTTAGAAAGAAAAGAAAACAGAGAAAAATTAATAGATTAGTAAAATTATAGATAAATGCAGTAAAAGCATAAAGAAAAAGAAGAAAAAGAGTAATTTTAAATAGGCATAATATAATTTATATGACTATAAATTAAAAAATAAAATAGTTAATCTAAAATTTAATATATAAAAATAATAAAAAATTTAAATAGTTATAATTAAGTTGTTAAATAATAATTTATTTTTTTTTATATAGAAAAAGATTAAATGATCTTTAAAAAAGAAAATAGTAAGCTACTGGTAAAAGAAAATCATCTTATTCTTAATCTTCAGATTCAAGAGACAGTTCTAGATCTAGGTCTAGTTCTGGATCTCGATCAAGATCCAGTTCTAGATCTTATTCAGTATAAATAAAATTTATAATTTTATTTTAATAAATATTAATTTATCATATTTTAATTAGAAAATTTCATTATAAATTTATATAAATTATTTTTATAAAATATAAATTATATATATAAATAATTACTTTATTAAGAATGACAGTTCATATGATGATCATAAAAAACATAGATCTAGTAATAATAGGGATAGAGGTCTTGGAAAAGGAAAAAGTTCTTAAACTGAAAATTAAAAAGAATAAGAAAGATAAAAAAAAGTTGAATCTTTGGTAAAAAATATTGTTTTTACAAGAGATTAATTGGAAAATTACTATTCAAGAACTAATTTTGCCGATTTAGTGAAGAACTTCTATGTAAGAGTTAAGTAAAACAAAAAGATATATTAAATTTAATAAAACTAAAAAGAAAAGTTATAAAATAAAAAATTTAATCTAGAATATATATAAAAAATTTACATATTTTATTATACAAATCTTAATTAATATTTACTATTAGATGTGCAAGTAATATTGCTGGAGGACATGGATATTTATTCAGTAAAATTAAAAAAGTAGCCAAAGGAGATAAGGAGTATGAATTATCAAATGGAACAAAAACAAATTTAATTTTACTTTTACAAGATGGAACTTAATTTAGACCTTTTTAAATTAGATATGTATCAAATTAACCTTTCGAATAGTCTGAATTTATTTATTGGTATACTAATGGGTAAAAAATTAAATATAAGTTTATAATATAAGAAAAAAAATATCATTACATTATTATTATTTTATTAAAATGTAATATAAATAATTATTTTAAAATATTAATTTTTAAATATTATTAATAAAAAAATAAAATCTTTCAAGAAAAGATTAATTACCTGATTAGAAGGATATTGAAGAGACCCTAAAAAAATTTTAAGAGAAAAAAAATTTTGTTCATTAAGAAAGGGAAAGAAAATAAAGAGAATATAAAAAGAAGATTATAAGTGATTTAGAAAATAATGCAGATTTATAAAGAAGGGAAATAACTTCATATATAAGTAATAAAATAATTTTTTAAATATGTAATTATTAAATTTTAAAAATTTTATGATTTTATATTTTGTTGTTTAAAAGATGTAATTGAAAATGAAATTGCTTAGTTAGAATCAAAATTAAGAAAATATTAGGAATAGGAAAACCCATAAGTCGATGAAAAATAAATTTAATAGAGTATAGATAAAAATAAACAAATTTTAAAATAATTGAAAGATAAAAGAGGATAAATTGTGGATTAGGAAATTAATCCAACTATTAGAAGAAAAGTATTTTTTTAAAAAGCTAAAGGTGCTGATTTAACTTAAGAAAAATTAAAATAAAAAGAATAAAAAAGGTATTTTTAAATTCTAATTTTTTATTTAATATTTAAATTTAAATTTCACTTTATAAAATATATATTTTTGTTTTTATTTAATTATACATTACAATCTTACTTTATATTTATTTTTAATTAATTTATTAGAATAAGAAAAATAGAGTAATTAAATGCTTCATATATGGAAGAACTAGAGTTAAATAAAAAATTTGCAAATTTCTAAAGCGCAGAAGAAGTTAAATAAAGCTTTATATAAATCCATAATAGACCTTTATAGCTAGTTGATTCAATAGTTGACTCTTGGATAATTAATGAAGATATACTATAAGAATATTTAAAATGAGTATTTTAATTCATTTATCTTATTTAATATATATATATAAATTTAATCTAACATAAATTTATCTGAAAAATATATTTATAGAATCAATTCATTAATATGTAACTGCAAAATTAATTTTTTACTAACATGCTAAAATATATATAAATCATAAGTTTTAAATCCATAGTATATAATTAATAGAATATTACTTTTAAATAGTTATAATGTAAATATGTGTATACAATATAATTGAAATATGTATTTTTTTAAATATTTTAACATTATTTATTAAATTAATATTTATATTTTGTTTTCATTTCCCTCTATGCAACAATCCGTCATGTTCAATATATAGATGGGAGCAAAAAGCTCCTATGAAAACTATACCGAATAAAAGAGAACCTATTAAATTAGTTTAAAGATTAGCAAAAATACATAAAGATATATTATAATTTTAAGTATATTAATTTTTCATATTTTTTTATTACCAAATTGATTATTTGGTAGAAAATGGGCAACATTAATATACCCCATTAAGAAGGTAAAAATTATAAAAGGACTCCAAAATTTAAACACAGGCCAAATACAAATTATTAATGAGAAAAAGCACAATGTACCAGAAATAGTACCAACATATAAGATTCTTGGACTATAAGTGTCAAATTCTTCTTTTATTTTTAAAATGTAAGGCATTATAACTGTAACATAAAAAGCTATTGCTATATTTATTCCCATTGTTATCATAAATATTCCAAAAAATAATCTTTTATAAAAATGAAAATAAAATATTTAACTAATTTAATTTAAAGTAAAGTATTATTATAGATCATAAATTTATAATTATTTTTGAGATTTATTTACTAATTGACATTTTCATGATTAAATAATACTTTGAAAAAATTTGTGTAGTATATGAGATATACAGTTCCAATTACCCATGCTGCTGCTTCGGCCTAAAATATAATAAAAAATTTTAAAATTTAAAAAATCATTAAATATTATAATTTAATATTAAACTTATTTTTAGTATTACTTTAATTTTGAGCCATTTTAAAAATTTTCTAAGTTTTTCCTTTTTTTCATCTAATTCTTCTTATGGCGTTCTTGGTCTAAATAAAGCGATAAATTGTTCACCAATTTTGATATATTAAATTTAGTAATTAATAAGATATAATTTTCATTTAATTATACTTTTATTTTGTTAATTTGGCGAATTTAAATTAATTTTTAATTATTTAAATAATATAAATGACTATTTCTTACTTTTATTTATTTTCGCCAGAATTTAATAATTAATCTTCCTCAAAATCTAAATTTCTTTTTGTAATGCTTTCTTATGTTTCGTTCATATTTTTGTTTTGTATTTTATATTTATATTATTTTAAAATAAATTGATTATATAATTTTTAAAGTGTTGGTTTAAATTATTTTTATTTTTATTTTTTAATTTATTTGATTAATTATTTATAATGATTAAATTAAATAGTTTATTATTAGCATAAAACTGTTTAATTTTTAGGTTAATTATAGTAACATAATAAGGTACTTACTCATTTTTAAATTTAAAATAATATTTTATTCTTTTTGATGATCTAACTTAAATTAAAAATTATTAAATTCACTTGAATAAATTAAAAGCGGTTTCATAATTTATAAAAATTTATAAAGTAAATTAAAATGGCGATGATTTAAAAAATATAAATAAAAGACACTAAAATTAGATACCAAATAAATACAAATATATTTTTTTTTTAATACTCTGGTCAGTTTTTAAATAAAAATTTAATTACTTAATATATATTTTAATTTAATATTTATATTAATTAGTGCAATTTTACATACATATATAATATAAATTAAAATCACTAAAAATTTTAAATTAAATCATTCCCTAAATAATTAGTTTTTTATCCAAAAATCTAATGGAATTATATATATTTTATTAAAACTAATATTTTAAATTTCCAATAATAATTTAAGTATTTTATTAAATTAATAAATATGTATTTTAAGAATTACTAAGATGTTTATATATATATTAAATATATTTTTATCTATATAAATATATAGTATGGTATTTGTAATTTATTTTGACATCATTAAATAGTATCAAAGAAAAAATAAATAAAATATATTATTAATAAGTAAATAATAAATAATTAATTTAAATATAGAAAATAATTTTTAAAGATATAAATATATCTTAAAATGTGATATTTTATCTTAATATTGTCTTCAATTTTTTTTCAAATACACTTTAGTGTATCATTTGGTTCTACATGAAACTTTTATATAAAGCGAAAATGATTTATTTTAAATGAAAACAAAAAATAAATGTAATAACCATAATTAAAGAAATAATTTAATTAAAACTATTTTTCTTAGGTAATTTAAATAGAAGTATTTAAATATGAAATTTATTTTTCATAAGTATAAAGATACATAGTTAAATTATAAACCATAATTCATTATATTTTTAATTTAATTTATTTAATAATGTATAATAAACTCTTTTGTTTAAATAAGGAAAAAAATGTAGAAAACTAGCTATTTATTTAATTTAAAAAAGATTATTTAAAATAAGCTAAAAAGAATATTAAAAATCAGACCTCAAATAAAATTCTTTATAAATTTGATTCTTATTCTTTTTTCTCTTCCATATTCTAATCTTTATTTTCATCTTCTTTACCACCTCTAATTAATTAAGCAGCATTATAATTTTAAACGTCATACAAATTTCCCAAAATAGTTATTAATTTATAATAATTTGAATAATATATATAAATGACATTTAATTGCCATTACTATATTAACAAAATATGATTATTATATAATCAAATATATTTTAAACAATAATGTTTAAACTTCCCAATAATTAATAGCTATTTTTATTTTTATAAACTAAACAAATATATTTTTTACTTGTTAATATATATTTTTTAAGAAATATTATAGGACTATTTATTTATAATTTATATCGATACATTATTTTAATATATACTATTTGTAATTTTTTCTGACACAATTCAATAGTATCAGAGAAAAAATTAAAAAAATTATACTAAAAAAATAAAAATAATTAAAAAATATGTAATAATTTTTGCAATAAGATATAAATATCTCTAAGAGAAACAATATTTTATCATAGTATGGTACTCAGCTTTTTTCAAATACCCTTGTATACCATTTAGCCCTACCTGAAACCGCTATATAAAGCGAAAATGATTTATTTTAAAATAAATAAAGAAAATAAATGTAATTATTTTAATTGAAAAAATAATTCAATCAATAGTATTTTTCTTAGATAATTTACGAACCAATAATATAAACTTAACATGAAAATGATAAATAAAATTCGCTCCACTTATACAATACTTATTTTTATTTTTAAGATTCTCAAGAATTTGATATGTAAAGAAATCAAAAGATTTTTGAATTTAGTTTAAAATAATAATAATAAACCTATTTTTATTGTAATAGCGTAATATTAATAATTAAATTAGAATTTTTTTTAGAATAGTAAAATATAGATTCTTTTGGATAATATATATCAAAAATAAAGAGTGTTTAAAATGTTATTTTATTGATAAAAAATACTTAATGGAAACAATAAAAATTAAAAAAAATGTTAATAAATTTTTACAAAAATTTGAAAGAAAGTATTAAAAATATAAATATTTCTATAAAACTGGATTTAACAGTAAATGATAAAAATAGCTATATTATATATAAAGAGTTATAAGAAGTAGCAGAATATTTAAAAAAACATTAATAAAAATTTTAGTTATAAATAATTTTAGTTTATCACTAACTTAAATGTATTTAATCTGATTACCTTAGAAACAAGTAACTTTAGTATGATTTTTTTTAAATTTAAAAAAAAGAAAAAACTGATGTAAATGATCAAACAGACTAAAATTAAATTAAAATGAGTAGTAATTAAATATTATTGGGGAATTTAAGTTAACTAACTTTTGAAGTCGAATTGAAAATACCTGTAGAAATGAAAAGATTTTTTGAGCTTTTTAGGTATGATTTTTTTAAAAATTAAAACTTAAGTTGTTGCTTTGTGGATATAAATGCTTTAGGAAGCAATTTTTTTTAAGATAAATTTATGCTTGTTTTTATGAATTATTTATTGGACAATGATTTGACTTAAAAAATAAAATTATAAGATTATTCATATTCAAATTAAAAAATTAGCATAAAAAATGCTATATATTAGAGGGTTTACGATAAATTATTATTAAATTTTTTTGATAAAAGCAATGTAGAAAAAATAGAAATGAACAAATTAGATGTTAAATTTTTTTCAACAAATTATTCTTCTATTAAACAACTTGAATAATACCCTATTGGAATATTATAATTTTTAAATATTAAGATATAGGAAATAAATGTATATGATGATAGCTAATTTTTTCCTATAATTATTAATTATTTACCGTATTTTAAAAAGAATAATTCTAAGGTGAATATATAAATTACAATTTAGTAACATAATTTAATTATTGACTTTTCTTAGCACTATCATAAAATAATGGATTTTACAAATAATAATAAAGGTTATAATTAATTTTCCATTATTACTTAAGAAAATTTTAGTTAAAGAAAAACTTAAAATTAGATGAATTAGTAGAATAAAACCATAATGAAGATATCTTATAACAAAATTTATTTTGGAAATATAGATATTTAAAATTATATTTGTCAAAATTTTAATAGGTACGATATGTAAATTGTTAAAAATTAATTATATATGTTGATAAAAATCTAATACCTTTAAAGCTTTTAAAATTTAGAAATAAATTAACTATAATTATTTATAAGTGACCAATAAACCTATTTTAATTGTAGTTTTATACTAGATATATTTAAATAATAGGATAAGTAAATAATTATAAGTAAATTAATTTTCATTGTATAACTCAATAAAAATGAACATAAAATGAAAAATTATTTAGATCATTTATATGATAAAGTCAAAATTATTAGATAATCGTACAAAAATATTAAAATTGCTAGTACCGATATATAAATAATATATAATGTAGATATTTCTTAAGCAAATATAAATTAAAAATCCAATAATTATCCTTATCTTTCTCAATTATTTTAGTAAGAATTTGGTATAATATTTCCAATAATTTAAGCTGATAATTTTTATGGAGAATAAAGAGGTAATGATTCCTAATATTAAAAAAATGATTTAAATTAAGATAATAATTAGGTCATAGAATAAAATAAATAAACAAAATAGTAGGAAGATCTAAATTTCTTATAAAAATTTGAGGAATTCAGAAAAAATACAAAAAGTAATATTGAAATTGGTTTAAGATTCATAGAAGAATTTTTAAAAAATGACAATATTTACCTTGAAAATATTTATTTGGAGATAAATTAAAAAAAGAAGTCGGCTCCAAATATTAGGGGAAATTAATATGAAATATCAGTTTTCGAAAAGTTACCCGATAATTTATTAAATTATTTTTTAAATTTTTAATAAAAATTGGAGTAGAAAAAATAAAAACCTATATTCCAAATATATATAACTGATAAATCTAATATTAGTATTGATTTTTTAAAAAAAGAAATACATTATAATAGCTAATGTTAGTACGATATAGAATAATTATAAAAAGTTATACCTGCCAATTTAAATAAATATTTTAAGTTGAATATTAACGTACATTAATTAAATTTTGTACTATAAGAATAATTATTATTTGATTCCACTAACATTGTAAAATGGTTATAAGATATAAATAATTAATATAAGGTTGATTAAATATTAATTTCTGCAAAAGATGAATATTAACTATATGAAATATAGTAATAATAAGATTAAGATCATAAAAATTATCAAATATAGTAAAGGATTAATAATTTAAAGAAAATTATAAAAGTTTTAGAGAATTAGAAATACAAAAATAAATTATTATTATAAATTGAAAATATAAATAATAAGTAAGTAAAAATTAATTATTTGCATAAATTTGCCTAATTATCTATTGATACTGAACGTATTTATTATAATAAAAGTATATATATTTTTATTTTTAAATATTTAAAAGATAATAATTTTAATATAAATTTTCAATTTGACTTTAAATTTGAGAGTCCTTTGAAAATAAACTTAGTGAACAAAGATAATATTGAACTTATATTTGAAAAAATACAATATATCTTTAAATTGGTACAAAATAATGAGAATAATAATAATAAATCTAATAATAATGTCAATTTGAATTAGTTATACTCATAAAGTAATAAATTACTTTTTAAAAATTTGTTAGGACTGATTAATTTATTTTTTAAATAAAAAACTGCGGCTTAAAATCTTTATGTATATAATAAATTTTACAAACAAAATTTTAGGAAAGAAATTTTTTGGGATTTATATTCTAACTATTTAAGACAATTTAATTGAAATTAATAAATAATATATATATAAATATGAACTATATATAAAATTTAATTTGTGCCAAAAAATATTATATAGATCACATAGTATTATATTAATATCTTTCTTAATATAAACATTAAATTTATAAATATAATATAGTATTAATTTACAATTTAAGAAAGTATAATAAAAAAATAAATAAAAATTATTCAAAAAAAAAATAAAAATTTTTTATTACTATGCAAATTTGTAATCTAAATTAAGAATATTTAGTTAAAATAACAAAAAATCCTAATCTTTGTGATGATATTAATAATTTTCAATATGATGATCAAGATAACGATATAAAATATCGAAATATAGATTTAAAACATTAATTTAAAGATTAATACATTGAAAGTTCTCACATAATTTTTGAAATCTGCAAAAAAAATAATGTATAATAATATTACAACATATATTTTTTATTTAATGAGAAAAATAATGAAAGAGGTATTTTAGAATTGTCAAAACAATTTAGTTTTGAGTTTTCTTTAAAGGAATAAAGTAATTACAATTTTAAGTGCTAAAATATATTTTATTTTACAATTCTTAATTATGAAAATTGTGAGTATTTAGAGAATTATCCAAAAATATTTTAAGATTTCAATAAACTGGTAATAATAATAAAGATCAATATGATACCAATTAAAGTAAAAATATGTCATTGTCCGTTTTTATTCAAAGATTTTATAATTTTTTAGAAATAAATAATATAAAAAAAAAAATAATGTTTATAATTGATGTTCATTGTAAAACAGATTATTTATACTTAGAATTATTATAAATATCAGATTTTTTCAAAAGTTAAAATAATTCGATTTTTAGATATTTATATTAAAAAATAATCTAAAAGCTAATAAATTTATGGAAAATTATAAATTTGATTAATATGCTCATTTAAATTACAATTTTTAAATGAGTGAAATCCTTGAGACAGAAAATGATAAGGTTTAATAATTGATAGATTTAAACTAAATTGATGGTATAAAAGATTCATCCAATGAATTATCCTTTTTTGTAAAAAAATTGGCTGATTTAAATTAAATAATTAATAAAAATTTCACTGAATATTCGTATCGCACTAATATTATGGATTTAAGTCAACTTTATATACACTATGATTTGGATATTTTAAAACTAGAATTTATTAATAATATTTTGTAATATGGATTCGCAAATTCAATAGTTATTCCTCACATTAATTTATATTATTATTATTCTAATAATCCTTGTAATTCAGATCTTATATAAAGTATTCATTAATAAGAATAATTTTAAATAAAATTACAAAACTGTATCAAAAGTGCAAAATATGTATAGCTTTTTCAAAATATATTCTAAAAAATTAATAAAAATAAAATATAAATAGATTTTTTATAAATTAATATAAATAAAGAAAATTCAGGAGGAATTAATACGAATTATTATTAAAGCAAACCACTTAAAATAAGTTACCTATTTAATTGTCATATATCAATTTTAAAAATTTAAGTTAGTGCAAATAGTATAAATTATTTTTTAAATGTGATACCATATTTAAAGGCAAAGTAATATGAAATAACAATCAAAAATGATTAATTATTTGATGGCAGTAATATAATATTTAAATAATTTTTACAAAACTTAAAACAACTAGTTCTTAGTACATAAAATTTGCACAGTATTAATACTAATGAAGTTTAAATAAAAGTATTAATTTAGGATATAACATGGCTATATAATATTGAGATTTAAAAAAATAAGATTATTTTTTAGAATTTATTTTTAGATTTCTAAGCAATACAACATGTTAATAAAATTTAAAATTCAAGATTCTAATAAAAAATTAAAAATAAATAGTCCTCATATTTAGTAATTTTTAATGCGATATTAAAGTTTCTTTTTATATAAGTAGTATAAATCAAATAACTTAATATATTTATTAAATGCAAAGATGATATTGATTATATATTAAATTATATAAAAAATTTAAAAAAGAACTTTAATTAATCAATAAATGTTAAGTTAATTTAAATTAAAATAGATTTAATGAATATTGATTTATTAAATGAATTTGATGAAACATACTAATGGATTTTTTGTTTATTAGATAACCTAAGTATATTTTTGAATGATGAATAAAAAGAATAAAAAACATTTATAAATATTGAAATTATAAACAATAGATACTTTTAACTTTTGGATGGAATAGAGAAGTTATTGAAAATTATTTCTAATTATCTTAATTTTTTAGATTTCACAATAACTATACATGAGGCTGATTAATTAGTCAGAAATGATTTTGATTCATTAGTCAGTAAATTAGTTGAGCTTGAGAAATAAAAGAATTATTAAGGCTTTAATATAAAAATATACATATTTGACCATTTTCTTTTTAAATTTTCCTAAAAATTTATTAATTTTTATGAAATAAATTTTAATAATTGTGACAAAATTTATGATACTTCTATTAATTTGGAAGGGTATCAAATACGATTTGATTATGAATATGCTGTTGTCAAGTTAAATTAAGATTAGGTGTTAAAAAATGAAGATTTTAAAAGAATATACTACTGGGTTCAATATAAAAAAGTTTTTTTAGATAATTTGATTGTATATATTCATGTAGATGAAATTATAAATTAAGTTTCATAAATAAATTAATAATAATAAATATTGCTTAATGAAAATAATTAAAATATAATAACAAAAATAGATAGTCTTAAATGTATTTATAAACTTTTAAATTGTTATAGTATACGTTGTTTAAAGACACGTTATACATGGGTAGGTAATTAAATAGAAACTATTGTTGATAGAAATAAATTAAAAATAATATATCCTTTGTAGAATATACCACAAATGTTAAATATAATAGAATAAACCTTGCATATGCTTTTAAAATAAATAGATATCAATAGAAAAATGCTAATAGTTTAATTTAAAGATGGGGAATAAAATAGTTAATTCGTTTAAATAGCCTTATAATTATTTAAAGAATTTTATAAATTTATTATAAAAAACTAAGAATAATAATTAAAGTTAAATAAAAAGCTAGGAATAATTATGTAACTGGAAGTTAATTAATAAAATTAGCATTAAAAGTTTTAAATAAATAATTATTTTTAAATTTTAAACTAAGTATTAGATCTTAGGTCAAGAACATTTTTGAGAATACAAGTTATGCAGAAATTAGATTACTTTTTTTTTTAAGATAATGAATTTCTATAAGATTGGGTTCAAATATATAAATATTGAATATACCCCATATATTTTTTAATAAAATTATAAAAAAATTATATATATTATAAATTAATGGAAGTATTGTAAAAAAAACTATAAAATATATAATAGATGGTTAAAAATATTTATCTATTTATTAGTGTATATACTAATAAAACCAATTGCTATAATTTAATATATTATATTTAATTTAGTTTATTCTTATTAAAGCTAGCCGAAACTATAAAAATTTTGTTGTTATTATTTATTGATATATATATATATTTAAATTAAAAAGGTGCTTAAATACATATTAAATTATGATATACAGATTATTTTATTCACTTAAAAAAATATTAAAAATCAGACCTCAAATAAAATTTATTCCTAATCTGATTCTTGTTCTTCATCATCTTCGTCATCTTCATCTTCATTATCACCTGTAATTATTTATGCGGCATTAAAATTTTCAACGTCATCCAAATTTCCAAAAATTGTTTTTGCACTTAAAAAAGTTATAATAAAAGCAAGAAGTATAAAAAGTGTTGAACCTATATCCATGATTTCATGAAAAACTGACTTTTTTATAGAGTTTTTATTTTCCATAAAAATGTTTAATGTGATAATTTCTCCGCTATATCCGAGCAATATTAATTTTCTTTTAAATATATTTAATTATTATCGAACGATTAACAAAAATAAAAGAAAATAAAATTAATAAAAATATAAAATATAGATTTATTTATAAATTTTTACAAGCTTTTAGAATTTTAAATAGGTTCAAAAGTGTAGTAATCCTTCAAATTGTACTCGATTATACTATTAGAAATTTCCCTAATTTAAAATAATTCTATCGATTAAGATGAAAAATCATGAACTACTTTAGGATTATTTATTTCATTATTATCATTTTTTTTTTATTGACTTTTTTATTTATTTGAATACTTTTAGTTTGATTCAATGTTTATTTTTGACATATTAATAACAAAAAATTAAATTTTTTTTGTTTTTATATTTTTTGCCAGCAAAGTTAAATATCTTCCATATTTCGAAAATTATATGTCTTATATTTCTAAATCTTCTTTTTCCAATTTTTAGTAATTTTATGGTACAACCTCTTATATTCTGATCTCATTTTAACTTTATTAAATAATTGAGATTTTAATTTTTAATTTGAAATAAAAATAATCAATATATATGGCCTATTTAGGACGCGAAATACTAATTTTTTAAAATATATAAAAACATTCAAAACGTTTGTATCTTTAAATCATAACGAAAATTGAAAGAAATAATAATTTTATATACTTTAATAAAAAAAATATATAATTTAGTGTCAAAATTTTTTCTATATACTTTTTGCTAATTACTCCCATTATTGGGAATGAAATTATGAAAAATATACTATCAAATAAGAATTAGTGTAAAATTCCTCATCAAAACTATATCGGATTACCAATTATATTATATTGTTAATTAATTTTTAATAAATGGTTGGTATTAGGATTTAGTAAAAATATAAAAATAAGGACTCTAAATTATTATTATAGTAAATATTATATTTTTTATAAATAATTAGTATTTCGCAAGCTAGATAGACCATAATAATTTATTAATTTATTACTTTAATTTTATGTATGCTATATTATCTTTAAATATACAAATAGCTAGTTTTTAAGTCAACTTATTAAATGCCACATGAATTTAATTTAAAACTTCATTCTACCATTTATTTATGTGTGGACCAAATGCAGTGTTAATCTATTTAAAAATTAAAATTAAATAAAAATAATTAATTTAAATTATATTTAATTACCTAATTCGTGATATTTTTTTTATATAAAGTTTAAACCAAAGTTAGATTATTTTCGTCTTTATTTTGTTTATCATATTTTTCTTTTTCATATTATTTAAATTCATCGCTCTATTTATAATTATTTTCTTCATTTTTATCGTTAAAATAATATTCCCCGTCTTTATAATAGCCTAAATTATTTTTAACCTATAAGTTTGTGGTATGATGATAAGTTTTCATATGGTTCGAATTTTGGTCTTAATTTTCAGCTTTAATTTGGTATAAATCGCAACTTAAAAATTATTGCGTATGGGAGCCTTAAATATATATTAAAATAACTTAAAAATCGTTTTCATAAGGGTACTTAAAAATTTTTATATCCACTATTTTAAAATAATTTCCTTAATTTTAATATTATTCTACATTTAAAGAATAATACTACGTTTTTCCTCCAATATTTCTATAATTATAAAAAATAATTATTAATATAATTATATGATTTATGATATTTATATTCAAATCTTTTTTACTATAAAACTCTAATTTAATTATGGACTATATTGGTATATACTATTAGATCTTGATTATAAAAGGCAATTTTATTTATTGGTAGGTAAGGGCTATCATATATATTATAATCTTTATATGATTAAAAAATATTATATTTAAGATTTTTGTCCTAATCTGATAAATTTTATTGCTAATTGTATTATTATTTTTATTAAGAATGACTAATTTGGTCTTTGATCTGATTTTAATTTTTATGCATGTATTATGTTATATTGTTTTGTATCAAGCTGCTTAACTTACTTTCACTCTATATATATTAGCTTATGTTTTTTAATAAAAGTTATTATTGAATTAAATTTAAGTTCTTTATTTATGAAAAATTAGAATTTAGAATATAAGCATCAATTTTTTCTGTACTTTAGCAATGTAAATTTGGATAATATTTAATAAAATTCTGGCCTTTTAAGTTTTGGTAATTAATTACAAATCCCAAAAATGTAGGAGAAGTATCAATATTTGTCACTATACCTTCAATTTACTATGAATTTTAGATTAAATTAAAAAGGTATTCTTTTTATATTAAAATAAATTTATTATATATAATATATTACCTCTACATGGCATAGCTTCCAATTTAATGGGGATTTGGTTTCAAAAAAGGCATCATTAAAAATTTTATTATCCTCTAGCGTGAATATGGAAATATCTTGATAGTTAAAAAAATAAATAAAAAAGTTAAATTTTATTTAAAATTTAAAAAATAATTACAAGAATAATCGGAATCATTGACATTATGAAAAATTTAATAATTTTCAATATTAATAAGATGTATTTAGCCTGTTTCTGGGTTTGGAATAAAATAATTATTAGACAATTTGGAAATTTTTCTGTTTAAAATAGTTTAATAAATATTTTGCAATTTTTCTTAATTTTCTTTTTCTTATAAAAATTTTTATCTAAGATTTTCCTAATTATTTTCGATGTAAATTTGTTTTTTGAATTATAAGTCTTTTTAGTTCTTATATTTATGATTTTCTTATAAAGTAGTATTAAATGATATTTCATGCTAAGTTTCTCCATCTATTGTAGAGTAATAATAGGAAAATACCTATTCATAATAATTATGTAGCATTTATTCTAATTACTAATCTGTATTTTAAAATAAAGACTCAATTTATTCATAAGCATCTAAAATTTCTTCACATAATCTTGGTCTAACATTTTTATCTTTTTTATAATTCGTCTATTATTATAAAAAATTATATATTTATTAATTTATAGTATAGTAAGTTAATATTAAATATGTTTTTTATTGTTTTATATTATTTTAAAAAATTTGTATACATTTCTAAGTATAATCATATGAAATGATATTTATCTAAGAATTTAAAAAATATGTCAAAGAAAAATATAATATTATTTTTAGTATACTCTATATTATTATTGGATTTTTTTTTTAGGAACTTATTAATGATATTTTAAATTAATATATTTCATTCTTAATTATTTAAATATAATTGAAATACAATTTATCAAATAAATTAATTACAGATTGGTATTTTATTTCTGCTTCTACAATTGTGAAATTACTTCTAATTACAACTATCAAATCAGGGACAATAATACATAAAAATATTAGCAAAGTTATATATATTTAAGTGTGCATTTAGTATTTTAGATTTATAAAATTATATTTTTTTTTGTTTTTATAATTTTTATTTATTATAAATAATTAATATTTTGTATAAGCTATTATAGGAATTTAACTATATTCATTTTTGATATATAAAATTATAGTAATTATTATTATAAATATAGGTTGGATATAAAAAGAATAAAAATTTTTTCAAAATTCTATTAGCTTTCTTTAATTTTTTAAATCTTTGAAATTATTATATAAATATTTTATTAAAATTAGAAAAAATTAATTTTAATATAATAATTATACATATTAAATATTGAAACTTTTTAATAATATACATTATATTCAAAACAATATATTAATAATTATTTTTTATTCATCACTCAGAGAATTTATTTTATAAATACTGATAGGATTTCAATTTCTAATAAATCTATGGTTTCATATATTTTAATTATAATTCATAAATTATTTTGAAAATTTGTTCTCTTTTTAGACTATTAATCCAAGTTATAAATAGTTCAAATTAGTTACTCGACTTATTTATTCTTGTTTATTCTATTCTATAATTATTGAATAGTTCTAAATTAATTTCACAATTTTTTACATCAAAAATATTGAAGATGTATCCCATCATTAAAATTTACAAAGAATCTTTTAAATAACCGATTGCAGCAAAATTTAATTTTTCAATTAATTATAATTGCTTCCTATTTCTAGACCTAACATGACTATTAAAATAAAATTAATGGTATTTTTATTTATATATATTAACTAAAAAATTTTAAACTTTACAATTATTAATTATCAGCTTCCTCTTAATTTTATAATGCACATTAGAATAAACAATTATGTATATATATAGTATCATTTCTTAAGGGAAGCTTTAAATCTATTGGTAAATTATCTATAAATATAGGTAATTTATTTTTTTATTAAGCTTAATCTAATTCTTATTCAACATCTATATCTATTGTATTATTAATAAATTTTTTAATTTCTTTTACTTCGTATTATTCTTCAGGGATATATTAAATTTCTTCTAAATAGTAGTCTAACTTTTATTTATATTATTCAATATTTTGTCTAATTATATTTAGTAATTATCTTAAAGGATTGCAATTTGCATAAGTTGGCCTTAAAAAAATTAATTATTAATATGAATAATTTAAAGATTTTTATTTAATTTTTCACAAGCTTATTTATCTTTCTCTATTAAATTAAGTTTTTTTATTACCAGTCATCCAATTAAAATATATTATGTTTTTATCTTATAGCTTCTTCCAGGGCTGTAGCATAGTATAATGCAGATTTTACTATAAAAAATTTTGCCTCAGTTACCATTTTATACTAATTTTCATCAAAAATTTACATAAATGTTTCATTAATAATAAATTCTTGTTCACTTACTTGGAACATATATTAATATCTAAGAAATTTTTAAAAGATATGTTAAAATTATAAAAATAAAAATAATAGTTTTGTAAAATATTACCTATTTATATAAATTAAATAGACTTCTAAATTTTTAGTAATCATTTTACTCGCTAATTAAGACTATTTAATAATTATTTATGTATTTAAATGCTTAACTCTTCTTTTAAATGTATTAAGATTTCTTGGTTACTAAAATATAAATATAAAAATTAACATATAAAATTTCAAATTTTTTTAATTATTTAAAGTATTTATTTTACCTTCTAATCTTCGCAATGTAATTAATTTTCACTTGATAAATTATTATTGCTATTATTTTTACCGTTTCCATTTATACTATTTTTTTTTATATAATTATTATTATCATTATCATCATCATCTTTTAATTCATCATCAGATGAATTGTTTTCCCCACTTATATCAATATCATTTTCGTCTAATTTTAATTCCTAAAAATCAATTTCGTTATAAATTTTGCTATTTAAATGCAATAAAGAAGGTGCCTTGGTATATAATTTATTTATTTCTTATAAATTTGATATATAAGGTTTAATTGCCTCATGTTTAAATAGGTCGGGATATGAAAATCTTTTAAATTATATTATTTAGAAAATATTTTTAAAAAGATCTTTGTATTTGTCCGGTAATTATGTCATATTAAAATTAATTTTCTTATTATATTTTTTGGATTATTATTTTAAAAAATTTATTGTTTTATCGAAATCAAATTCAGGGGAACATAATTATTCAATTTATTCATATTATGCTTTAAATAAATCATAACTATTATTAAAATTAGCATAAATTACAAATGGTAAAACGCCTACTAATAATCTAAACAATACTATTCCTAATGCCCATATATCAATTTTATAATTAATTTCCATAATTTTCCATTTTATAGTTGTCGAATTATCTAATTTATTTTCTATTGTTTTTATGTATTCTGATAACATTTCAGGTGCCTTTTTTAATAATTTTTTAAAAATGATTTCATGAATATATAATTTAATTTCAACTATTAATTATATCTTATTTTTAATGAATATATAAATTAGTTTATTTTTATTACCATATGTGTTAATGTACCATTTCCAAGACCTTTTTTTGACTCAATAAAAGTTCCCTCTATAGCTTCAGATAATCCAAAATCTGTTATTTTTGCAACATTATTTTTAATTAAAATATTTTGGGTTTTTATATCTTTATGCATAATTCTAGTAATTATTTATAAATAAAAATCACATAATTAAAAGTAAATATTAGAATATAAATGAAAATAAATGTAGATTTATTAATTATTTTCTTAATAATGGTTATTTTTTATAATTTTTTACTTTTATGAATGTAGATATCGCATACCATTTAATACTTATGAAAATAAAATCATGGCTTCTTCTTCAGAAATTCCTTTTTAATTTTTTAATTTGTTGCTTATATAATTAGATAATGAATCATCACAATATTCCATAATTAAAAATGGCATTTATATACCACAAAATTAATCAATAAATATTTCTTTAACGTGAACAATATTTTCATTTTTTAATTTTTTCATTAGCTCTCCCTCTTGTAATAAGCTTTTTTTTAAAATTTCAAATCTTTTTTTACTAATTTTTTGATTTATTTTTAGGCCTAATAAAAATAATTTTTATATTTTTTTATAATATATTTATATTTAAAATTTAAAAGAAACAATTTATTTTAATTTTTAAAATCATTGACCCATATTTATAAATTTATATTTTCTTTGTGATTTATTAATATATTATGCTTAAAATTTTTATATAATTTTTTTTTAACCTTTTAAGGCATAAATTTCTCCTGTTTATTCTTCTCTACATTTATAAACTATGCCAAAACCTCCTGATCCTAATTCTTGAATTAATTCATAATTTTTAATTTTGGTAAGATTAGACCAATTTTAAGCTTATATAGAAGATTAATCCATACAATATAATAGGTTTTTTTTTATTTTTTAAATGTAAATTTTTATTTTTTTTTATTTTATTTTACTTTACTTTTCTAAAATGTAAATTAATTATTTACAGATTATTTTTTTGAAAAAATTATACAGAATTTATAATTTTGTAATTAAATACTTTTTAGATAATTTTCATTTTATTCTTTAGAATTTATCACTATATATTGATTTGGATGATTATTAAAATGAAATTTTACAAAAAAGTGGGTTTCAAGTTTTTAATTTACTAACTATTATTTTTATTATTACAAACAAATTATAATTAATTTACCATAAATAAATTTAGTAAATTTTTATTTATTTATAGTTTATAAACTCATATTAAATAAATTAATTTGAGATATATTATCTTACCATTTTACAATAAAATTTATAATCTAATATAAAAAATTATATATGGAAAATTTTATAATATAACATAGAATATAATAATATTTATTAATATAATTTAATAAAATATTTTATAAAATAGTACATAATTTCATATAAAATATTGTATCATTACTAAAGAGTAATTAATTAAGTAATTTCATTTAATAATAAAAATTTTAAATTTATGTTTATGTTTTTTACAATAAAATCATATATTATCAAGAGGACTTTCTAAATGAAATAGATTATTATTATTATTTTTATTTCTATTTAAATTTGGGATTTTAGGAAATGAATTTACAGGTTTAAGAATAGGTGAATTTTTTACGAAAAAAGGAAATTATCTATTACCTTTTAATTCATTTTTTTCCATTAATTTTTTGTGTTCAGAATTATTAATATTAATTGTTGCTAAATTTTTAGTAGATCTTTCTTTATTTAAATTATTTCTATTTAAAGATATGGCTGAGAAATTTGAATCTAATTAACTTTATTAATTTTAATGTTAAGAGTTACTTTTATTTAAATTTGTTTATTCTAATTCATTTTTATTTAAATATCGTTAATTATAATTATTTTTGTTTAAGCTTTCAATTTCGTTTGAGTTTTTATAAGTGTAGGTTTTGGTTCTGCCTTTTTATAAATGATTTTGCATAACTTTTTATTTTTAGATGTCTTGAACTAATTATACAATCGACTTTGTTTCCTGCTGCTATCTCTAATCATTTTATGTTAAATAAAAATTATAATAATTTGCCTTTTTTTCATTTTGTTTATTATATTTTTAAAATCCTTAAAAGTTATCTTTGAAATTTAGCAAATATTAACCATTTTAAAAATCTTCTTATGAAATATTTGAGCTATTTAAAGCACTTTTTAAGTTTTACTAGGAATGATGTGATAAATTTCTTAGCTATTCTATAGTTTTAGTTTTTTCCACTTAAAATTCATCTTATTATGGATATAAAAATTAGTTTTCTGATGATTTTGCCCTCTTCCTTATTTCATTGTGTTCTTAAGATTTTGATGCTTCTAAATATATTTTAAATAAATATATTTGATTCATTTAAATTGTTACAAAAAATAGGTTTACCAAAAATATATATAAAAATATTATAAATAATTTTTTTTTTACAATGACATTCATTTTCCAAGTTTTTATTTTAAGTGTATGCCTTGCATCTGAATAAGCTAGAATTTGGAGGACTTGAGCTTTTATAGGATGATAAAATGTCGACGTTATTTTTTTCCTATTATTAATTATTATTTTCAAACTAAAAATCGCCATTGAATCTACTTTTTACAGAAAAATTTTAAGAACTTTCTTTAAAATATTAAGAGCAATTTTATTTTATTTTATTATCCTATTACTACTACTTTTCAAGTTATTATGAATGATATAAATTAATTGTTTATTATTTGATTTCTTGGACTAATTTTTTAGCATCTTTTTTATCTTGTATTTATGGTAATACAATTAATTTTTATAATTACTAAAAAAGCATTTTTTTTTATTAATATATTGGAAGGTCAGAACCATCTTATTAAATTTTTTTTAGTTTATTTTGTACTATATCGTAACTTTTAAATTGAAAGTTATACTATCTTTTTATCCTAGGAACATAATTGCCATTTTTAAAACAGTTCTAATCTCGTTCAGAAGAATAGCTATCTGTATTATTATAATGTTTTAATTAATTATTTTGATATTTCAAAGATCTAATGGTTTCCTTTTATTATAATTTGTTATATAACTTTTATTAATAAATATCTACCCTTTTAGACATTTTTCCTTTAATTAATTCTATTTTATCAATTTCTGAAGCTTGAAAGTTTGCATCATTTTTCATTTTTTATACCAATAAGTCTTAATTTTTTATTTGCTATTAGTTCTCTTATAAATTTTCTTGGATAAAATTAAACCTATTTTTATTTATAAAAATTATTTAATATACACCTTATTTTTTTTTAGCTTTCAAACTTTATTTGAACAAATTAAGCAAATTGTATCTCAAAAATATTAGAAATTAATTGAATTTAAAATGTATATATTTAGAATTTATTGAAATAAATTTAAATTGAATAAATATTTTGCTAAACTTTTATATCTATTAAAATTTTATTTACAACTTTAAAGTAGCTGCAAAAAAAATTTTAAAAATATTGAATTACAAATTTTTATTTTTATTTAGTTGAAACATAAATATGGTATTGATATATTTAAAATATATTGCATAAAATTAAATATTTTTTTTAATTAATTTATTAAAATTCCGTATCAATAATTTACCTATTTTTCATACATTGAATCTATTAATCAATATGATTTAAAAAATCTGGATATGTGTTATTTTATTTCAGTCTATCTAAAAATTATTTTTGTGAAAATTCATAAATAATTGTGGTTGATACAGAAACTTTAGCCATTTGTATTCTTTTTTAAAAATCTGTAGCTAATTCTAGTCCTCCAAAAAACGTTTTAGGTCCTAATTTAGCTAGAACCACCCTTTTTTTATTATTAAATTTTTTTATATATTTTTCTTATTAATCTTTTAAACATTCGTTACCGTCGTAAAAATCTATAAATTTATGTATAAAAATTCTATATAATCATTAACAAATATTGAATTAATATATTTAGGATCTATTTTTACCTTCAACAAAATTAGGATCATTTAAGTCCACTTCTTAGGATATTTCTATTTCTCCTTACATTATAAAATAAACACAATTTGGCTCATCATTTTCTTTATAAATGGTTTTGCAGGTGGAGAAAGTGAGTTTATTCATTAAAAGAATATAGCTCATTAATAAAGAGTCTAATAATTATATAAAAAAATTTTTTTTACATTTTTCATTTTTAAAATAGTATTAATTATAATTTCGCTAATGTTATTTTACTTTGGACATTTTAAAAAAATGAAAACTCTTTTAAAAGATTTATTTTTTATTTGTCTTAATTAGCTATAGCTACTCCTAATAAGGAGTCAAACTTACTTTTACTTAAAACTGCAATTTAACTTTCTTAAATGGCTATAATTGTTGCAGTTCTTTTACCGTTGGTCAATACAGATATTTCTCCAAAGAATGAACCAGGTTGATAGATTTTAACTAATTCCATATGAGAATAATTTTCATCTATATGCTAAATTACTTCATCCTTAATAATTTTTTATTTTAATATATATGTTTATAATTAAAAAATAAATATATTTTATTTATACCGACAATTAAGTTAGTTATTCTTTAGAGAAATAATCTGCTAATTTTTAAGTAATTTATTCACTAACAAATTAGGTATTTTTTGACATTATTGAATCGTTTTGTAAAGTTTTTTATTCATAACTTTTATTTACATCGATGGTTTTTTGAGAAAAAAGTTAGTTTTAATTTTTTTTTTCACCACTATTATCTTGTATTTTCTTTTATTTCGAAGGTAATAATAAAACACTTTATCCAGAGCATTAAAAAAAGATAGAATGAGAAATTTCTCCTAAATATAATTTAAAATTAAATAATTTAGACTAGGATTATATGTTAAATTTTTTTTATTTTAATAAAATTACCAAAATTAATAATTGGATCATTTGTTTGCACTTCTTTTATCTAAAATGCTTGTATTAAAGACTTAATTACGCTCTCATCTTACAAAACCTCCTTATTTTCTTAAAATAATTAAAAAGTTTTTAGGTAATTGGTAACAAATATTAATTCCTATTATGTAATTCTATTCTATTTAACAATTTCTGAAAATGCCATACCATTTTCATAAATATTATTTTCATTAAATTCATCATTTATACATTAGAAATATTTGGAATATAAAGACTAAGCTTGTTTTTATACTTATAGAAAAGTTTTATGAAAGTCTTTAATATGTCCTATTAATAAAAAATACATAATTAAATTTATTACTATAAATAGTCATGGTATAACTTTTTCCAATAATGTAAATAACCATAAAATTATAGTAAATATGTAAATATGTAAATATGTAAATAAACATTTTTAAATTGAATAATGATAAATAAATAAAAAAATAGGGATGTAAAAAATTTTTAATTTGCAACTATTTTATATAATAATATCTTATTATATTAAAGGTATACTATATATTAAATGTTATTTTTGTAATACTACTAATGTATTGAATAAGTAGCCTAAAATTTTTTAATAAGGATAAATTGTTAATAAGAATAATAATGTATATAATTTTAAAAAGTTTTCAATTTAAAGTATTAATTATCTCAATATCTAAATCTAAAAAAATTAATATTTGTGTATTAAATATTAAATATTTTCTATAAACAATTAAAATTTAAGACAGTTTTCATATACTTCTTATTAATTAATTTAATATTACTATCTAAATTTTTTGATAATAAATTTATAAAATAGCTAAGAACAAATGAATGCATAAAATAGATGATAAACAATAAATAAAAAAATTAGTACTTTTTTTTAAAATTATTTTTATATTTTATTACCTAATTATTAACTTATAACATCTAGTTAATCAGTGGTATTATTATCCTATATATTATTTTATTCTTATTTATTATTTGTATTTTCTGTATTTTACAGCCAAAAAATGGGTTTCCTTTTGCTCTCTATAATTTTTTTTAACTTTAATTTTATATTTTCAGAAAGTCTAGGGCTTTTAGAATTGGCTTTATTATTTAATTTTTTAAAAGAATTATTTTCTGAAATTTCACCAAAAAATTTTGATTGAGTTATAATTTCTTATTCTTAGATTTTTTATTACTTTTTCATTATTACAATTTTCTTTTGTTTTTTTTTTTTAGTACATATATTATTTTTTTTTTATGTAAGAATTTAATTATTATTATAATATGCAAGGAATAATTATTATAATAATTAATATGATAAAAAAATATCTAAAATTTGATGTTTAATTGATATTAAAATAAATAAATAATTAAATTAGATTTAAGTTATATATAATACATGAAAATTTAAATTGGGCTTAAAATAAATTTTACTAGTTAATTTTTGTAAATTTAAATATTTTAATTGCTTGATAATTAAAACTTATTCTTAAAGTAAGCATTTTAACAAGTCACACCCAATTTAAAGATTTATTATTTTAAAAATCTAATATATGAATAAAAATTTAATATTTTTTTATATTGGAAATAAAATGAAGTAGTATTCAAACTATAATTACTAATATTTTACTGTATAACTTTTAATAAATAATAAAAAAAAATCATTAAAAATGTTAATTATTTATTTGATTAAATATTATTATGGCATTTTTTCACTTTATATTAGTTTATTTAGTCATTAAAATTTAATACTGCTATTGTTTTAAGATATTATCTATATTCTATTTAATGGATATTATTTACTATTTGAGAATTATGAGTAAATTGAAATTTGAATAATTTCTCAATATTTTATAATGACTTTTTGTAATAAAAAATTTAGTAGTTTGTATTTATACCTAAAATTTTTGAAATAATAAATGATTTTAAATCTATTTTAATTCACAATACTAAATCAAATAATGAAATAATTAATTATATAATTAAAAAGTAATATAAAAGTTAATGAATATAGATATAGATTTTTATTTTTTAATCATTTCCAAGATTTTTATTACTATTTTTTTTTATCATTTTTTTGACTTTTTTTAGAAATCTAACTTTATCTAGTTAATTAACTTTTACTAATCTATTATTTAGTAGAGGAACTTAAATTACTTAAATGACTTCTTTTACTAACAGATTAGCTATTTTAATTGCTAACATTATTATTATAGTTAGATTTTAAAGTAAGTTTTAATTTTCCTCCATTTTATTACTGAAAATTGTTTTAGTTTTAATTATTATTTTAGTTTAATTTTTAAATGTATCTGGCATATGGGTTCTTATTATCGCTGTTATTTTTAATATTAATATTGTTATTTTGTTACAAATTATTTGTTAAAGAATTAAAGTTGCCTTTGTTTTAATTGTTATAGTATTTTTATTAAATTTATTATTATTAAATTTATTGTTACTAGTTTTATAAATGCTATCCTTATTATTGTTTAGAGGGTTAATATTTGTTTTATTAATCATAAATAATCTAATTTGTTTATTTTATGTTATTAATATTTTACTATTTCTATTATTATTATTTTTATTGAGACTATTATTAATGTATTTATTATTTTTTAATAGATTTTTAAGTTTAAATAGGCTGAATTTATTTTTAATTTTAGACTTATTATTATTGGTTTCCTAATTAAAGTTATATATTAACAACATTTTTTTTTTACTTATTTCCACTATCTCTTATAATTTCTTATTCTTATAATTCATTTTAGGCTTCCTCTTATTTTTATTATTAAATTTTATCTAACTTTTCATTTTCACCGGGTGCATATGAGAAAGCTGAATATACAAGTCTTATTGGCGTTTGTGCTTCTTCACTATCAATCATATCTACAGTTTAGCCCCTTTTTAATTCATTAATATTTAATTCCATTTATTTTTATTAATTTTTAGTATCTTCCTAATTTATTAAATTATTGTTATCTAAAACATTTTAAAAATTTTAACTTTTCTCAATTTATTAAAGATTTTTATGACTTTCATAATTTTATTCTTTATCTATCACCACGTCATTATTTTAATAGGATTATTAATGACTGATTGGATTATAACTTCTTTTATAAGGACTTTCAGAGCTATTTTAATTCGAATTTTAATGATTTATATGAGGAAGTTTTATTTTTATATCTTCATTTTATTCTTTAATGCTATTTTACTATTCAAACTATTTAAGCTGTTCCAATTTATTTTTATTCATTTTACTTTAAAGTTATTAAATTTATTTTTATTAAATTTATTCCATTTATGACTATTTAAACTTTTAATTAGCACTGTCATCCAATTATCCTATTTTTTATTAACTGTTAGACTAAATAATTTCCAATTAAGCTCTACTACCTTATTTACTGGGAGAAATTGAGCTTCTTAATTTTTTAGAAGAACTAAATTAAGAACCTTAAGATTTATTTAAAGGATGAGAATCTTTTTTTTATGAATCAAAAATTTCCTTTTTTATTCTAGTAGCTGATTCCCTTAAATTTTTGAAATCATCTTGCTAAAGTCCTTACATTTATTGTTATTTATGTGCCTCTAATTTTTCTTATAAAAGTTAAGTGTACTAAGATTGCGTTAAAAAATTATAATTAGGCATTTGTTCAGCTAATTTATACTAATTATTACTATTATTATATTGATTTTCATATTTATATAAAACTTCACTTTAATTAATTTAATTTTAAATTTGTTATTACTAGTCGACAAATTTTTGATTTTTACTATTTATATTGCTATTTTATTAATTTTTATGTTCATAGTATATATTTTCTTAGGTTTCGTTATTGGCTTTTCCATTTAAATAATTGTTATAATCGTTAAAATTGTTATTAGTTTCATTGAAGTTCATGCTATTTAAATCAATATAGTTATGAGATTCTTTTGTGGGATGGTTACTTTTATACTAAAATGTATAGTTAGTTTAAACTAATTATTAGGGATCATAATTTTAATTTTAATATTAATGTTAATTTTAATATTGATTTTAATTTTTATTTTAGTTTTATTATTATAATTTGCTACTTTAACTGTTTATTTCTGAAATTTTTCCTTAAAGTGACTCTATTTAATTATTTTCGTTAGGATTTCTATTAATTTATTCTTAATTCTCATATTATTTTTATAGTTACTATTTTAACATTAAAGTATTTTATATGTAATCTTAATTTTCCGTATTAAAATTCCCTTAATTATTACTTTTATAGGTTATATTTTTATTGCTGTGAGGCGTATTTATATCATCATTTTAATTTTCATCATTTTAAAAATTTTTGTGAGGAGTAGGAATAGGAGAATGGTCTGAAATTTGTTAAGCTTCTGTATATTATTATTAAGTTTACTTGGTTTTATTTTAAGCTTCTTCTATAATTTTATTTACTTAATCTAAAGATTACTAAAGTTATTAATCATTTTCTATAATATTATCTTAGTTTTTTTACAATACACTGTGATATTTGCTTTAGTATTAATTTTGACCATTTATATTGCTATTGTTATTTTTGTCGCTATTAACTATGTCTAAGTTATTTTTTTAATTGTTTTAGACTAAGTTACTAGGCTGTATTTATTATTATTATTGATAATATTGTTATAGATATTATTGGTGAGTTTTTTAACTATTCTATTGTTCTTAATGAGAGGGATTAATATCCGAATTTTTTGTTATTAGATTTTCACAAATATGTTAAATATCTTTTCGATTAATGATCTTTGGTGAAGGTTCAAATAAAAGTAGGCTTTCATTTTTTATTTAAGACTGGTTTCCTTAATTAAATTAAAGTTTGCTTGCAATCACAGTATTGGAATTTTAATTTTAATTAAAGTTTTTCAGCTAATAAATTAAAAATTATTCATAAAAATTAATTGGAAATAAATAATAAATAAAATATAAATTAATATGATATTTACTTCAGCTTGTGCTGGAATTTGCTGATTTTTTTCAACTTCTTCTGACATATTATAATTCTATAATTGTTATTAAGGAATTTAATTTTTAACAACACCTTTTTCTTCTTCTTAAGGAATTGACATTTACGTACAGTCATTATTAGTTATATTTTAATCAAATTTTTAATTAGTAGCAGGGATAAAATTTTATGACTAAGCATTTTAATTTTATTGATTTAACTTTGATTCATTTTTATCTTAATTTAAGCCGCTTTAAGACAATTAGGAAGATTAATAACTTTATATAAATTCTTAATTTTTTTACAGTGTTTAAATATGTTATTTTTTTATAGGAATAAAATCTTCATTTTCCCCCTCATTTAAATTATCATTTTTATCTTTGCCATCTTAAATAATAATTTCTTTTTCATTTTAATTATTTATATCAATTGTTTCTTTATTTTATTATAACGGCTAATTTTACAATAGTTATTTATTTTCTTAAGTCAAATAAAATTATTATTAATTATTGTTAGTTTGCGATTCATATTGCATTTATCTTTCAATTTCTTAATTTTCATCAGCAACTGATATATCTCCTTCATCATATGATTATTCTATATTTTATAATTACTAATATTTTTCATTTTTTAAATAGTTATTATTTTACTATTATTATTGAAATTAATTTTGGTCCTCTAATTATTATAATTATTTTTAAGGAATATTGATAGGTTATTAAAATTAGTATAAATTTTATTTGGACCCTTGTTATGGGATGAAATATTAGTTATTATTTAATTCTACTTATTAAATTTATGACTCGTGGAAGGATCCAAATTACTTGGGGTCTTTTTGTAATTCTTTTAATTTATTTGATAATTCTATTTAATCTTAAATATCTGCTAATTCTTATTATTTTCTAGCCTCAGAAAATTCAGTTTAAGTATTGTTCTGAGTTTCAAAAGTGTTAAAATTTCCATGTCTTTCTTAAGAGTTTGTTAGTTCGTTGGCGGAGTTATATAAATAAGTAAGGGTTTATTAAATATCCCATCTTATTCTCGGATTTACTTCTAGCATAGATGCAATTATATATGCTAATTAAGTTGAAAACTATTTTTCAATTTAGTCCAAATTTTTTTCTAAAATATTTTAATTTATGTAAATAAATTTTATCTAATTTAAAATATTATATATTTTAATATATAAAAAATTTTTAATATTTACCTAAAAATTCTTCATTTATACCACTAAATCCATCAGACTCATTTTTCAAATAAATATTTTAAACATCATCAGTACACAATGCCATTTACATTGTAACTAATCCTAATGAAAAAGTTTCACACTTAGATTAGTTTAATGTTTTATCATTTAAAAAAGGTTCAGAAATTTTATCTTAATAACTTTAAAATAGTTCGGGGGCTAAATATATTTTATTGTCTGGTATTATATTAAAAACTAATTTATCATAATTTGTATAGCCTTGTAAAAAAGCTACGTCAAAAATTTTATAAATTTTTTCGCCTGCACTCAAAATATTTTCAGGGCTAATACTTCCATGATATATTCCATTTTCTTGTAAAAAGTTTATAGCTTAAGAAACTGTGTATATGAAGGTCAAAATATCAGCTTAGGAATATTTTTCCTTTAAATAAAAATTAAAATAATCATAATAAATTGATCTTATAATAAAGCTTTGAATTTTTTTATGAAATAAACATATTACTAATAAAATAACATGTTAAAATAACAATCAATAAATAAAATTTAATTTATTTATTTTACATTTTTTTTTATTTTTTCTTATATTTGCTGTTCTAGATTATTTTCGTAGTACTCCAATAAATATTCACAAGTATAGGTATTTCCGCAAAATTAATCTTCTTTTAAATATTAAGTATCTATAAGTTAAATAAAATAGGGAAAATGCAGTTACTATCTTCTTTCTCCAAATTTCAGAGCCCTTTCCATTTGTTCTCTTTAGGTAAAATGCAGAGATTTTAACGCATATAACTATGATTCGTCCTTTTTATTGTACATGATTTTTATTTTTCCACCGTAATTGGCATCTGTTTTTTGTTTTAATGTGGTGAGATCTTTTAAATGTGGGTATTATTATTATTGTTCAGCGGTTTGTTGGTTTCCCATTTTTTTTTTATCTAAATCTTATTTTTAATTGTGTATTTGGTTTTAATTTTAGTTTTTGATAATTGTTGGTAGATTAGGTGTTAATTTTTTAACCTTTTTGATTTTTTGATTGAAAAAGAATTATTTAATTTGTTGTTAGTTATCTTGTTTGTTTTATTATTTTTATTTTTTTTACTAATGATTTACTTTCTACAACTTAGATTTTGCTATTAAGGGGGAAAAGAAAATTGAGATTATAAATTATATGATAAATATTAATAAAATAATAAAATGTTTTACATTTAAACGAGAAGATTTAAATTGTGAATTAATAAATTCTATTAATTTTAACATATATAAAAAATTAAAAAATTTCATTATAGCATAAGTAATTAAAAATTTATATAATTTATATATCTAAATTTTGTACTATATTATTAGGCATATATATAATTATATATTTAAATTTTTGAATATTAATTTTTTTCTTATTATTCAACCGATTAATTATATTTATTTTTTAATTAATTTAGTTTTATTATAACTTTTTTTTCAAATGCTTAACTAATTAATAATTAAAAAGAAGTCTGAAAACTATTGAATTTATAAATAGTTGTTACATAAAGTTTAACCTAGAAATACAGCATTTAAAATCAAAATAAAAAATTTATTAATTTAAGTTATTAAATTATTTTAATTGTTATAGAATTTTTTGATTATTTTAATGTTGAAAACTAGTTGTATAAAAAATAATTAAACTAATTTAAAAATTCAAAGGAACTCTTTACAATTTTGTTATTATTTTAAATATGAAAATAAGCTTGAAATTGGAATTTTTAGAAAAGTTATAATAAATTATTCATTAATTATAAAATATAAAATAAAAAATTTACGATTAAATTATTGAAAAAATACTATAATTAAAATAAAACAATTATTGTATTAAAAATTAATAAATATAAAAAATTTTTATTTTCTGTTCTATTTTTAGGTAAATATTTTGGGGACAAATATGAATAAATTTTAAAAAGGATTAATTTTGAAATATAATGAAAGATAATAAATTTATTAAGCAAAAACAATTTTTTATATTATAATGAATAAGTTAATAAATAAATGAATTAATTTTATTTTCTTAAGTTTATAAAGAAAAAGCCACTGCTATCATTATGAGAAAAAAAATAATTAAGTATTTTATTTTAAAATAAGTAATTTATATAAAAAAGCTTCCAAAAAACTAAAAAAAAATAAAAAATATAATTAAAATAAACCTAAAAGAATAAAACATATAAAAAAATCAAAAAATCAATATATATATAGCATAACAATAATATATAAACACATTAGAAAAATAAAAATTAGAACTTAAAAATTTAAAAATAAATAAATATAATGAATAACCAATCAGTTTCTTATGATATTTCCAACATGTCTATGACCTGTGACGAGGAAGCAATAAGAATGTAATTATCAGTTTTGCCACCAAATTTTTGGTCCTCTATAATGTAATTAGAGAAAAAAGTTAAAGATAATAGTATAAAAATAGATGAAATAGAACATTTAATTAGCCAATATAGGGTAAAATATTTATATACAACTTTGAAAATGATATTATAAAACAGATAAATGATAATTTTAAAGCATATTTTTTTTCGAATTTTTTACTTGTTTTAATTTTAAGTTAAATCAGAGAAAGTTAGTAAAATTTTGATTTTAAATTGATATAAGAATATTTGAATTAGTATTTAAATATGCTAATTTTAATTTTTTAAACATTAAAAAATTTATTAAAGGAAGTTTTGAAAATAGTTTTTATCTCATTACAAATTTTTTAGTTTTTTGTTATAGTATATAATAAATTATTTATTAAAAAAGAAAGCACTAGAATACTTTGATGATGAAGGTGATGATAAACAATGTGAACATTATAAAAAGAAAATGAAAGATTTGCATAATTATTAGCACGTTCTTGAGGTAATAGCATCTTAACCTAAGGACTAAGTTAAAAAAAACATAATATAATAATAGTAATAATAACAGCAGTAATAGCAGTAAATTCAATAACATTAGTAACAAATTTAAAGATAATCGGTTTAATAAAATATGCCTGGATATCAAAACTCCACTTATTTTACTTACAATAATAATTTATAAAATGGTATGTAAAATATGTTGATGAAATAAGTATAGTCTTCTAGCAGTTTACCTACTGTTACGCATACATTTAACACATAAGCAAGTGATGATGTAAATTTATAATAAAATATAAAACATTTAAATTTATAGATAGTTTTTAAAAATAATGTTTTTTTTTTGTTGATAAAAATTGTTTTAAACGCAACCTGCAATATAATAATTTTAAAAAAGGCCAATAATAATTATAATAATTCTTTGAAGACAACTGCCAGGGTAAACTATCCTAAAAACTCTGAAGATTAGGTTGATGTAGAACATTTTATAGAAAAAGAGGAAAAAGATATAGAAAAGGCTTAAAAAATGGTAGAAAAGGACTTGGACTCCCAAATGAGTTTAATTTAGGAAAAAATAAAATAAAAAAAAAATAAATTGACAAATAATAAAAATAAAAAAAGATAGTGGCCAGTTACACCTATGCTTGCCAAGAACTCTTCATCGAAATCCTACTTTTAAAGCAATACTGAAAGTAATTAAAAATTAGTTCTTCAAATATATTAAAAAATTTTAATAATATTTAATAAGGATAAATATGTTATATTAAGAAAAATATTTTCAATATAATTTTATTAAATAAATAATGAATTAAAATTTTATATAAGTTTAATATTTTAATTTAATTTAATATATTAGATATGATTAGTTAATCTTCGTATGGGGCTGAACAAGATATTGTAGAATAATTTATTAGATGTCACTTGGACACTATAACAAAAGAATTAAGAAAGTAATAAGAAGATGATATGGATATAATTGTGTAAAAATATGAAGAAAAAAAATATGGAATTTAAAATAATATGGAAAAAATGAGCGGTAATTCATTTTAAATTAAGTCCGATATAAAATTTAAAAATATTTAAATTAATATGACTAAATATAAAAATAAAAGCATTATTTAATTTATTTGACTATTTAAATTTAAATTTATATTTTTCGTTATTTTAGACAATTTAAAAAAGAAAATGCTTGAAAAACTTGAAAAATAAAAATAAGAAAAATTAAATGAAAAGGAAAATCAATGGAGCAAGAAAATTGAAATAATTATATAGGAATAACAAGAAAAATTAAACTAAACCAAGCAATAGTTTTTTGGTATTATGGATAAAAGTAATAATATATTTTTTGATTCCGGAAATTAGATTTTAAATGGAAATCTGGATGTTAATAATAATTTATTTAATGAAGTTAATATATAAATAAACAAATAAAATGATTAATAAGTAAATAGTAATACAAATAATATAAATAATGGTAAAAATTGCGAAAACAAATCAAATTTTTGTAAAAAGAAAAATCAATCCAGTGAAAATTTAAATTAAGAATAAAATAATGATTAATAAGTTAGTGAAAATATCAATTTTAATTAAATAAAACACACTAATAATAATATTTTAGATGAAATACATGAAATTAATGAAAATTCATAATAATAGTAAGAGAATGAAAAAAATGATTAAAGCGATTCTTAATAATAAAATTAATAAAATACAGAACAAAAAAATAATTAAAAAAACCAATAAAACACAGAAAATGTCTTATAAGAATTGAATAAAGAGGCTTGATAATATTTTAATACAAACTGTTCTTACTAACTAAATTTAACTAAAGATACCAATTTATATATATTTACTTTTTAAAATAAATGATAAAAAGATGAATTAATAAAAATTGATAATTAATGATTTATATTTATAAATAAATTTTTAAACTACTTAAAAATATTAAAAAACTTTAATCTATATATACAAAATTTAACTACTTTTTTTCATTAAAATTAAAAATATTTATATATCTATATATTTTTTAAAAACATAGAGTTAATATATTTTAATATAAAAAATTTTATATAATTTTATATAATTGTTACAATTTCAATTTTGGGAGTTAATTAATTATGTTAAGTATAATTTTATGATAAATTTTCAAATAAAAGATTCTGATGTTATAATATTTTATTTTAGAAATTTTTATAGTTTTTTTATAAATTTAATTTTGAGTTGTTTAATAATTTATTGTGGATTTAATTGTATGTTAATTATATTTAAAATTTAAAAATATAACTTTTAAAAAAATAAATATTTTTCTTTTATTAAATATAATAAAATAGTTTATATACTTTTAATTTTTTATTTGGTATTGTCTATAAGTAAAAGTGTGTTTTTGTATTAATTTAATACATAACTAATTATTTTTATAATTACTTAATATGAAAAGCTTAAAAAAATAAAATACAACCCCATTTAGAAAATATTAAAAGCAAGTATTTTTAATTTATTAAATACAGGCCATTTTCATTGAAAAATTAAAACCTCTCTAATAGTAAAAAAAAAAAAAACAATCAAATTAAATTATCATTTTAATAAATTACATAATAACATAAAAAAATTTACTAAAAAAAAAAAAAAACCATACTGTTCTAAAAGGAAAAAAAATAAATAATACCTAATAAAAGAAAGCAAACATATAAAGTTTAATTTATATAATAAAAATTACAATAAAAATGATAAATTCTCCACTTAGCAAACGTGATATTAGTTTCATGTAAGAAGAAAATAATAACAATAATTATAACTAAGATGTGGAATTCGATGAGTTACAATTAGATTTGGATGATATATAAGGTATTGACGAAGAAGAAATTTAAAATAAATTTTAAGAAATAAATACTTACTATGATGATTATTACTATTATAATAATTGTTATTCAATTTATATGAATAAATGTTGTAGGAGTTAAATGTAGGACAGGGTAAGAAAAATAAATAAATATATATTGTTTTACATATATATATTTTTTGTTTTATTTTAGATGAGTTTATTAATTAATTTATATAGAAAACAAAAAAAACTTTTTATTGTAATCTGATTTTTTTTTTTTTTTATTATTTTAAAAGAAAACTATGTAAAATGGTTATATTTTTCAACATTTTATTTAATTTAATGAAAAAGATATTAATTTTTAATAAAATATATATTTTATAGATATTTAATTTTTTATATATAATCTTAATTATTGTAACTTATTTTTTTTTTTTATAAAAAGTATTGTTTGATACCTAAATTTGATTGCAAAAAGGATATTTCTTATATGGCAGTTTTCGATGGACATGGGTCTGACAAGATAGCAGAATTTTTGGCAAATAATTTACATTAGTATATTTTAAAAAGTGAATATTTTGCATATGATATTCCTAAAGCTTTAAAAGAGGGTAATTTTGAATTTGTTAAAATTAGCTTAAATTTAAATTATAATTTTATATAAATTTTTATGTTTCATTTCTAAACTTAATA
Organism: Pseudocohnilembus persalinus; assembly: GCA_001447515.1. Classification (NCBI taxonomy): domain Eukaryota; phylum Ciliophora; class Oligohymenophorea; order Philasterida; family Pseudocohnilembidae; genus Pseudocohnilembus; species Pseudocohnilembus persalinus. Next base: position 366,558 of record LDAU01000048.1, read on the forward strand.
ATTTAAATCTTTTTTTTAAATTAGCGTTTAAGAAAATCGATTAATATGTATAAAATTGTCGAGAATTAATGCCTGAGGAAAATGGGTCTGTTGTACTATGCGGTATAATTTATGGAAAAAAATTATATTTGGCCAATTTAGGGGATTCAAAAGCCATGATTGTTAAAAAAAATAATTAATATATATAATTAACGACAGAATAGACTCCTGCTAGGCCAGATGAGCAAAAAAGAATTGAAGAATTAGGGGGCTGGGTTTTAAAAGTTAGAAATTAAAAAAGACTTTAAGGACAAATTGATGTTTCTAGAGCTATTGGAGATAAAAAATATAAACCTTTTATTATTTCTGAGCCTGAAATAACTTAATATGATTTAAGTTAGGAAGATAAATATTTAATATTTGCAACTGATGGGTTATGGAATGTAAATTATTTATAAACATTTTTTTTTATATAATAGTAAAATATTTAATAGTAATTTTTTATCTATATAAATAATTAAAATTATTTTTAAACAGTAAATTAATGGGGAAAGTTTGGTGTAATATTGTAAATAATCGTAAAATATAAATGAATTGCCAAAAGTTATTTTTGAATAGAGCTCACATTTGGAAATGATTAAAGACAACACCACTATATTATGTTTAGATATCGAGCAATATTTAATTCAAAACGATCTATAAAATAATTAAATAAAAAATTAATAAAAAATAAATATAAAACCATAAAATTTATAAAAAAATAAATCCATGAACTAAAAATCATAAGATGATATGGATTTAAGTAAATAATCTAGTAATGAAACTAAAGATAGTTGTAGCTAAAAATATAATAGTAATAACATTAATAGTTATAGTTGTAATAATATAGATTTGGATTTAATAACTGTATAAAAACAAGAATTTTCATATAGTTATTAGAATGAAAGTTCTGAGTCAAAAAGTCCTACTATTTGAAATAAAAAAAATTAATAAATAGTAGTACTATATAATTAAATGAAACATTATTTGTTTGTTTGATTAAATAAGATAATAATAATAAAAATAACATAAATTTCAAAATTATTTCTAATTCATTTGAATGAATAATTTCAAATTAAAATATATAATAAAATTAAACTAATTTAACTAACTAAACAATAAATTTAAAATGTCTATATGAAATAATATATAATACAAAATTGAAATTAATATATATATATCTATATATAATACAGTATCACTTATTTTAATATAAAATTCATATAATAATATCAATTTATACCTAAAAATAAGAGTAAATTATAAAAAATATAAATTAAACATAATAATATATGATAATTTTGTAACAGATTATTTCATATTAAAAATAAGTTATATACTACAATATTATGTATGTTTATTATTTTTTTGAAAATATTGTTATTATAAATAATTTTTTAATTTTTATGGTATGTTTAAATAATAAAAAAAATGATAAATTTAATATTTAATTTCATCAAAAATTATATTTGGTTATATTCTAATGTCTTAAAAAATATATGAGTAGTTTTCTTAGTTTATAGAAAAGTAGACAATTATTTTATTTTTTATAAGTATTTTTTATTTTTATTTTTTATATTAATGAAAATTTCTAAAAAATTTATTAATATATAAAATATACCTTTTTTAAAGCTTAACTTTATGTATTAATATTTCTAATAATTGAATAGTAATCTAAGTCGTAGAAATTTAATAATAATTTTTTTTACTTATTCAATTTATAAAAAAAAGTAGTAAGAATTTATTTAAATTCTACTCTTTTTACCTATTTATTTTTAAAGGTATTTATTTTATAATTTAATAATTATTGCTAAAAATAGTTTTGTATTTTTCAAATTTTATAGAAAAATTATAGAAATCTAATTTTTATTAATTTTAATACTAAATATATTTTTTTATCTTTTATAAATAAAGTCATTTAATATAGTATTTTAAAAAGTATATGAATATTTAATATATTATTTTGAAATGTACTTAATTACTTATTATTTTATATAAACAAGTAATTTAAATATAAAAGTGTATTGAAATGTTTTAAAATATAAAATTTATATAGAAATTAAAAATAACAATTTATTTATTTTTTTATGTTTTATTTTAGAAGAATATTTAAATATATATTTTCCTTTTCCTTTTTATTTTTTTTAATCATCTTTTTACTTTTTTATTTATGGTAGAGCATATAGTAAGGTTTAATGGTTAATTAATTAATTGATTTACTTTATTACATATTTTCATGTGTTTAGTTTATAAGATTTATTTTTATATCATAATTCTTTATTAAATATTATTTACTTGATTTTTTTAATCCTTCAAACTTTTTATTTATATAGAAAATATTGTTTCTTTTTAAAGATGGTTAAAATTTCTAATTATTTTATTATTACAATAATGTTATTGCTTCTTTTATTAAACTAAGAAATAGGAAGTGTTATTTAATTTATTTTTTTAAAATATAAGTTTGAAACTACTTAAAAATCCAGATAATAATATTAATTTTTATTTATTCTTCTAATGTATGTGCTTTCCATTTTCAAGTTTTCTCAATTATTATGATTTGAAAAGCTTAAACTAGAGCTAAAATTAAATTTTTCAAGTAAAGAAATATTCACTTGGTTTTCATATTATTGTTATTATTTTATATATCTATTATTATAAAATTTCTATTAACTAGCTTGATTATTCAAATTTATTAAAGGATTAATATCAATATTATTGTTTATTTAATTTTTTTACATAGAAATATCAAAATCTAAATGATCATTTATTTTTATAATAGAATTATTAGTTTACTAAGAATTATTTGTATTAATAAAATTATTAAATGAATGATTATTATTTTTACTGCTACTATTACTATTTATGGTATTTTATACTTCATTTTAATAATTTTGTATTTAAATATTACTATTTTATTCATTTTGGTAGTTTTATATAGGATTATCATATTTTTTACTGTATTATTTTCTTTGCTTTCTATTTTTTTTGGGCTGAGAATTTGATAGGGCTTAAGGTGATTCGGTGTTAGAATTATATTTAGAGGCACTGCATAATTTTTTTTATGGTTAAGGAGTATTTAATTCCAATTAATTTTCTTACTTATTTTATGGTAATTATTAAGAAAAAGATTAATACTTCTAAGTATTTCTGTCTGAACTTGTTTTTTTTAGACTTTTTGTTTTTTTTAATTAAACATCGTTTAATTATGATTCATTTTAATCATGATGTTAACTGATATGAAGTTCCTAAATAGATTAATCAGCTAAATACTTTTTTCTCAAATTTTTACTTGATGACTTATTTAATGGCTTTGAATTTAGTGAATAATTTATTTCCTCTTTTTATTAGTTTATTAATTATTAATTTTAAATTTTTATTTATTAATTCACCTCTTCTACTTCCTCATTACAAATAAAGTTATCCTAAATATCCTAAATATCATCATTTTTAGTATTTTAATTAATTTAAAATATATGTTTATCACATTTTTCTTATTTTTAATCAATTTAGCAATTAAAATCCTAATAAAACCGGTTCTTTATAAATTCTTCGCTTTTAGCATATTTCATTTGTTATTAAATTTCAGCTTATGTAAATTTTTAAGATTTTGTTTTTTTTTAATTTTTTTTTACTTTTGACTTTTAATCAATGTATTCTTATTAATTTTCTTTAGTTTACATAGAAAAGTTATTTTGAAGTTCAAATTAAAATTACTACTCATTTTAATGAATTTAATTCTAATTATCAATAAAATTATCACTCCCATTCGTATCAAATTGATCAACTTTATCCATTAAATTTTTTTCTTCTTAAGTTTCGGCATCATTAAGAGATTATTTATTATTCTAATTATATGAGGCAGTAGTATTTGATGTAGATGAATAGTTTTCGTGAATAAATTCTAATCCCAATTCTAATCCGTCATTTTCTAAATCAACAGATATAGAACTATATATTGTTTCAATTTGAAAAAGGTCAAAAAAATTATCTTACTGAGAAATAAAATTTTCCAGTTCTTTATATTCTTGTTCAATATTAAGTTCATCTAAACTGAAAAAAATTATGCCCAAAGCGATTGAACTGGGTTTCATGCCAGCATATTTAAATTCTAATAAAATTTGTTATGTAAAGATTGAATTAATAAAAAGTATTTAAAAAATAAATATAAAATAATAAAGTATTCAAAATTTTAAGGCCGATTTCAGTTATTTTAAATGTTATATTTTTTACTTAAAGTCAAATAGTTTTAAAGTGAGACAGAAATCTATTAGAATATTTTTTATTAATCAGTAGTTATATTTCGCAAAAATTTCTAACCAAAATATTGCAAGAAATCAAAAGTAGTACATGTGCTTAGTTTCCATCTCAAATTTTTAATTATATTCATTTCCATTTCATTTATTTGTTCTCTTGTATATTAATCACCTGAACACCTAATAGCCATATCAATACTGTAGGAAAAATTTTCCTCAAACTTTAATAAAAATAAAAATATATTTAAAAGATAATTATTTATATAAAAATGTTTAAAAATTTTAAATTTTGTAAGTGATTAGAAATACTGTATATTTTCAAAAACATTTTTAAAAATTTTTTTAATTTTGTATTACATATTAAATATTTTTGTGTTCTAATGTATATTGTAGTGCAAAATGAAAATAGTAAATATATAAAAAATTTTAAAGGTTACCTTAGCAGCTATGATAACAGAAGTTATGCCTAGTAATTAAAGAAATTAACATTCAAGTTCTTGGTTATTGCATAAAAAACTATCTATATAGTAAAAAATAAGATCTCTTGATCTGTCAGTAAAAAAAAACTAACCCTTCGTATCTTCTTTTAATTAATGTGTTATCTAAATTTATAGTTATATTTTTAAAAAATAAATATATTCTAATAAAAATTACTGAATTTTATATATTTTTGTTTTAAAATTTAAGTTTTAAAAAATTGGTTTAAAATTTTAGTTGATATAAAATATGATACAAATAAATAAAGAAAATAAAAATCTTCTTTATAAATTTAATTAGTTTTAGAAATTAGAAATAAAGGTGAAGAATTAAAAAAAAAAAAAAATTAATTCATTTATTTAATTTTAATAAATATTTTTTCTATTCTTTAATACTTTTAAAATCCAGCTAAACAATTGTTCTCTATTTTCTTCTGAAATATTATTTTTTAGCACATATGGTTTTAATTGAGACTCCTATAAATAAATTTAAAAATTAATTTGCTGCACTTTTAATTTTTAAAATGCTAAAAATTACGTTTATTTTGATTTTAATAAACATAAAAAAGCTATGAAAATTTTAATTTTTTACACTTTCTTCTCTTAATAGACTGGCAAAATACACTTCTTCTTCTATTTTTAAATCAAATTTTTCTTATTACATAGAAATTAATATGTAACTTATTTTTTGTTGAATTGGCTGTTTAGGATTTTCAAGGTAGTATAGAAAAAAATTTTTAGCCGATTTTGCTTTTGTTTTTTTTAATTTTTTTGTTTTCTTTTTTTATATTATAATTAATTAGTATTGCGATTTTGCTTTTGTTTTTTTTAATTTTTTTGTTTTCTTTTTTTATATTATAATTAATTAGTATTGCGAATTTGATTTTTTGTTTTAATTTTTTATTGGTTAATTTTTAATGTGTTTTTTTCCCTTTTTTATTTTTTCATATTTTTTCAATTTTAATTACATTTACATACAATCGTACTAAAAACTAACTATTTGATATATGTTATTATATTTATTATTATATGAATATAATTTTTATTGAATCAATTGATATAATAAATATGTTTATCATAATATGAGTATTTTAACCTTCTTTTTCAGATTTATAATTTAAATCTTGATTATTTGATTATTGTTTGAATATTATGGAAAATTTGAAAATTAAAATCAATTTATTTTTAGTTAAAATAATATTTCAATTAAATACTACTAACTACAAATTTAAAAACAATAGAAAAATTTAATATTAAATATTAGAAATTATATATAGATAATTCTTGTTTATGACATTTACAATCCTTTCCAAATGAATTTATTGTTTATAATAAGTTAATTATCAATTTTGCATGTATACTATATTCTACCGCTATTTTTTTATTACTATTAAATTAAATGTCTTAATTTATAAGTAGATATTTATTTTTCTAATTTTAAAAGTAATATATTTAAAATAATTTAAAAAACTGGTTATTATTTATTTAAAAAATAACAATTAATCTATTTTTATAATATCAATGGTTTTTTGAAAATTTTATTTTTATTTTTACTTATTTTTTTTTAAATTTTTCTATTCTATTTATCAATAAAATTATGCCAAATTATGATTATAAATATTGGTTTATACAAAATTTCATTTTAAACTAAATTATATAGATTATAATACTTTAATATTAACATTAAATAATCATTAAATAATCATTCTAATACTATAGTATTTTAAATATATACTTATATGATGCACTTTTTATTAAAATATAATGAAAATTATTAAAGGTAAATTATCCGAAGTTTTAATAAATAAAAAAATTAAAATTGAAATAATTAGGCTTAATGGATTAGAAATTAATTTTACTTCAATATTTTCATTATCAAATCTTTTTTATATATAGCTAGATTTATTTTTATATTTTTTAATTAAAAATATATATATATACAGTATTTCAATATGTAATATGCATAAATTTTTATTTTTATTTTTATTTTTATTTTTTAATTTTATTCTAATAAAGATATTTTAAATTAATTCCTATTTAATAGTATATACAAAAAATCAATTAGTAACAATATAAATTCAAATAAAAAAATTATAAATTAAATATATTTATTTTAATATTAAAATGATGATCAATAAAGATAATTGTAATTAATAATTATATTTTTTTAAAAAATTAATAAATATCTGATAAATTTTCCTTTTATTAATTAAAAATATTTTTATCTTTTATTCACTTTACCTACTAAATATTTTTTTAAATTTAATATTATTATTCTGCATATTATTTTAGATTAACCAAAATTTGAGCTTAGTCGCTTAAAATTTACCTTGTTAGTTTCTTATTTCCTATCTATATTAAAAAATTTTTAATTTTTTAAATTAAATATTTATATTTCCAAATTATTATAAATATGATTTAGAAATTTCAATTATTAATTAAATTTTATTTTACCAAATTCATATTTTAACTAATTATGTACGTTACTTTGCATCTTTTTTGATTATATTGCAAATCAACCTTATCCTTTAAGATCCATCCTCCTTTTAAAAAATTCAAAATTTTTTTAAACAATTTAATATTATTAGAAGAATTAAAATAAATCTTTATAAATAATTAATTTTTTTTAATTATTATAATAGGATTTTATAGATAATAGAAAATAAAAAATAAAAAAAAGATATTATTTTATAATTTGATTTATTTAAAAAATAATCTCTAAATAGAAATTTATTTTAAATATGTAAAAAATAATAAAATAATTCAAGTTTATTCATTTATTGTAATTTCAAGTAAAAATTTTGATTAAAGAAGCCTTTAAAAAAATTGTATAAATTTTTAGAAATAAATTATTTTAATTATGTAAAATTAAGAATTATATTGTGGAATTAATTATTTTTCTATTTTTATATAATTTCTAGGGTATGATAATCTTATGGTGAATTTCTAAATTATAAAAAAAATAGTATTTAGAATATAATTCATATTTAATTAATTATCATATACATATTAAAATTAAGGATTTTGAATCCTTATATAATTAAAACAATCAGACTATTCAATAAAATTTAGTAAAATGTAAAAAAAGTAATATGATTACATTTTTAGATTGGAAATTTAAATACTACAATTATAGGTAAAAATATGTAAAATAATAATATAATACTAATTATTAATAAATATAAATAAGATATTTTATTTACCTAAGTAAATATAGCCTCTCACGTGGTTAGAGTCTGGTGGAAATTTATCATCAAAATTATTCGTCCCTTTAGAAATAATATATTTAACATTGTTTTCAGATACAGTGCTTCTTAAATATATATAATCTCTCGGTGAAACTAGATAATTCGATTTTACCTTACTTTAAACAAGTTAAATACCTTCATTCAGTTAAAGTAAAATTTTCCCTGAATTTAGCTAAAGTTTATTAAATTAAAATTAAATCAAAATGTTAGTTTTAAATTTTTTACTAACTTTAATATTTAATATCGCAAAAATTTATTTTTGTAAAAAAATATGATTTTTATATAAAATATCAGATTAGTTTGTTATTTAATAAATTAATTTTTATTTTTTATCATTAGGCAATTAGCATTAACACATAATTTATTAAGTTTTGTAAAACATTTATTTTAAATTTAAACGATAAAATAAAATAAGAAATATAGGTTATTTTTTCTTAAAATTTTGTATGTTATTGAGTAAAATATATATTTATTTCTATTTTAAATTTACAAACGGGTCAAAATTCTATCTTTAAAGGAAGTTATTAATTAAATCTGTTAAGTAATTTATATCACAATTAATAATATTTTAGGATCTTAATGATAAATTATCATTTATTTCTTAAAAATGATATTAAAAATCCCCCTGCTTATGCTATAATTCCCATGATTAATCTATCTTCGCATATTACTTTATTTACATTAAATAGTTTTACATAATTTATTTAAAACTTAACCCATAATCTGAATAAAAACTTTGTCTTTATTATTGTTATTGATTTTCTTAGATATCAGATATAAACTAAATTTTTTATTATTTAATAAAAATATATTATAATTAAATAAACATTTTTACTGATAAATCATCACTAAGCTTGTTAAATTCTTCGTCTAATTTATTCAGTTATTCATTGTTTTATTCTTTTTTTTAACCGAAATCCTTTTAATTTAAATCTTCAAATATATCATCATCAATTTCAAATCTATAAATATTGTATTGGATCATATTATATTTAATAAAAAATTTTATATAAATAACTAATATTACTTTATATCATCTAAAATATTTTTTTATAAATCTTCTAAAATTTAATTATTCATCTTTATAATATAATTATTAAGTAAAGAATATGGGGCATTTAATTCACTTAAAATAAATTCTTATAAACCAGTAATAATTCCATAAGATTAATGTTAACTAACAGATTGGTAATCAGGTACTTATATTTTACTGTAATATGTAAGTTAGAATTTTTTAAAAGGTTAACTATTCTATTATAATAATATAATATATGATAAAAAATAAAATATTTTAATAAATTTAAAAATTATTTTTTTTTCTTACATTTGCATTTAATTAAAATAATCTTATAATTTAATTTTTGTTATGCTCTACTAAATAAATATAATTCTATTAGTGGAAAATAGATAATTAAATATTTTCATATATTTAGCTCTCTAGTTTAGAGTAAGTTATATAAAGTTAATTATTATTTTAAATCTAAAGTTCTTTAACTAAGGGCCACCAAAACTATCTAAGAGAAAGTCTTTGGTACAAAAAAAGGAAAAAATTTATATCTGAATTAAATTCATTTTCAATTTTATACAAGAAATTTTATTGAAATATTTATTTTTTTTAGTTTTTTTTTTGTAAATAGATAGAAGGGAGAGCCGAAATATTTAAGGTTATAACTAAAGAGCCAAATACATAACTCTAGTTTGAAGCTTCTATTAAATAGTAAAAAAATGCGAAAAATATGCCGAAAATAAGAAGAAAAGATGTTACAAGCATAGGAAGTCCCATTGAATATCTAAGTTTTACTATTAGATTTATGAATTTATTATTAATTTATTTTGACTCATTTTCCATATTATTTTTAAATTCTTCTATAGTCATTTCTGGTTGATTTTTATTGGCTCTTTTCATAAAAATTTTACAATTTTATTTTACTTAGGTTAAAACAACATCTTAGTTAAATTTTTCTATGAATTGGCTAGTAGCGTGCTAAATTTGCTCTGAATTGTCTTTTTAAATTCAAAAAATAATATGACAAAAAATAATAGAATATAATAATAAAAAAATTGATTAATAAAACTATTTTTACCTTAAAATTATTTTTCTATCACATTTTCATCAAATTTGACATCTTTGTTTTAATAATAATTGTAATAAAGTTAATTTTTGACTTTGCTTTATCCAGAAAAATCGTTATAATTATGTTCGCTTCCTTTTTCATATTCTTCATCACTTATTTCCTATACTTAAATTAAACCATCTTATGAACCCTATACAGTATTTAAGTCTTAAGATTCGGAATACTTATTAGAATTTTAATATTCTAATTGTCTAAAATTTTTACTAAATTTTTTAATAATATCCAACCAAATTTAATGATCCTGGCTAGATTCTGCCATTAATTATAGCTATATTTTTTTTTTACTATCTAATATTTAAATTGAATATTCATTTCCATCTCCTTTTCTCCTTTTTTCAATGACCTGGTTTGAATTAAACATTCAATTAATACACAAATATTTTATATAAAATAATTATATATAAATTTATGGCAATTTAAAATAATAATATATAGATTGATTTCTTGAAAATTTTTATTTCAAAAAAATTACTTAAGCTTGTTTCAATTATATTGAAAATCTACATTTTTCAGCTCCTTTATTTTCAAAATATTTTAAACTAGAATCATTATAAATTTGAACATATCTAATTGCCCAAAATCTTTTTCTTTTTATTTGTAAATACCCAGAAATAATTTTTTTCTACATTTTATTTTTATTTTATAAATAAATAAGAATTTATAATTTTCTTGGTTTAAATTAGATAAAAATTCTAAATGATTTTCTTAAATTTTATAAGAAATAATTAAAAAAAATAAGAAGTTTTGCTATATAATTTATTAAGAGGTTTAATAATATTGAAAATAAATAGCATATAAATATTAATATAATCAAATTTATATGAATAATTGTAATTAAGAAGAATAAAATTATATACAAATTATAGCGATTTTTATTAAAATTATAGTTACTTTAATTCAGACCCCCTTTATAATAGAAAATTAAAAATAGCATAATTTTTTAAATTATCAAACATATAAATATATGAAAAAAATTGATCTTTTATGATAGTATAATTATAATAATAAAATTGATGAGTTTTTTAGATGAATAGGTCTTTTTTTTCACCATTTTTTTAGATAGAATTTATAAGTTTAAATAATTCACATTTATATTAGTATATTAATCTAAATATCAAAAATCCCTTTTAATTTAAAAGACATAATTTAAAATTATAAGGACTATTTAATTATAAAGTATATTAGGACTAAAATTGATATAAATTATTATTTTTAAATAAGAGTTTTTCTTTCATCTATAAGATTTTTAGATTTTAGCTCTGGCACCATCTCCTCCGTAGTGTTTGGGTTCACATCTTCTGGGATCAGCAACTAATAAGGTTCTGTCGTATTATAATAATAATTCCTAGTAAAAATTTAAAATTTAAATTTAATTTTTAAACAAAAATTATAATAATTGAATGCAAACTTATTTATAAATTCTATATTTTATATTTATTTATTTAAAAATTACATTTTTTTTTTAGATTTTTATTAATGTTAATAAAAAAAATAAATCAAAAAAATAAGATTTTCAACATAAATGAAATATAATTATAATGATAATATTATTTTATTATTTATTAATGATTATTTATTAATTTTTTACTTTAATTTCTCTTTTGGTGACTTCATCAACGAATTTTTAGTTATAAGCAACAACTCCTTTAGCGATAGCTTATCTGATGGCATAGATTTAGGCAGTGTAACCTCCTCCTCTAACTCTGACTCTATATAAAAAAATAATTATTATATTATTGTTTTTTTAAAAAAATTATATTTGTTCTAAATAATCAAGAAAAAAATGCCAGTTTAATTTGTGAAATTTTAAAATATGTTAAAAATAAAGAGTTTATTTGATTTTATTGTTTTTTTTTTTAGTTTTTGGTAGAATTGTATTATTTTTGGAGTTTTTGGGGATTAATATTGCTGATTCTAGATTTTATTAGAGCTTTTTTATCAAAAAAAATTTTTTAGTGGATTTGGTTTTTTATATTTTTTGCTTTTTGGTATTTATGTGATTATTAATTATTTATCTGGTTCTCATTTTTTTTTCTCTGCTATTTTTTAATGGGCCAAATATAAATAATAAAATGAAATGATCACACTCTTTCATTTTGAATTAAAGTTCTGTGCTGTCCACAGCAAAATACCAAACAAAAATACTGAAAAATCCAAATTTATAGGAAAAATATATTTTTTTTTTTCTTGTTATTTCAAAGATTAAATAAAAAAGGTACTATTTGATTATGATATTTTTTTTATTTACCTAATATCTAAGTTAACAAATCTTTTTTATCCTAAAATTAAGATGGGTTCTAATACTTTAATTTAATAAGCTTAAGGAGCGAGGAGATCAATAGGAGATCCATTAACTCTTAAAACTCCTTTTCCGGTTCTGACGGAAGCAACGGCAACGGCGTTTTTTTTTCTTCCAAAGGTTTAAACTAATTCAGATCTGCTGCTCATGCGATTGTTGTTTTTATTTTATTTATATTTTGTTTAATATTTAATTAAATTGTTAATTTTTTTCTTTTATATATCCTTTTAATTAAATTTGGGTAAATTTTAATACTTTAGCTTTTTAATTAAAATAATTACTAATATTTTTTTTATTCTTCCCTTATTTTTGTTGTGTGTTTATTTTAATACCTTTTTGTTTTTTTTTAATTTATACTTAAAATAATAAATAAAATGATTAATTAAATTAATTAATTTAATAAAAAAATTATATATAATTATAAATTTACTCAACATGGAACGAACATGCTAAATCATCGAAAAAAAAATTATAAAAAAATAAAAATGTTCATTTTTTCATTAATTTAAACTTTATTTTGGTAAAATATATAAAAAATAAGTTAAAATTGAATATAAAAATATATAATAATATACAATATAAAAAATATTTTATTTATAATACTATACCGACTAATAAATTATATAATTATATACCTATAAGTTATAATTATTTATTATTTTATATAATTTAATTATTTTATACATTTTTTTAAAATACGTTAAAATCTATATTTAGTTTTTAGTATTTTATATTTTCACTATCCATATCCATACATAATACTTCTGTTATTATCATAATCTTATAACTAATAAGGTTCCCCTTTATTATAACTTTTTTAAGATATATCATAATCATAGTGTAATTTAAGAACCTTTGGACCTAATTTTGTTTCGAATTAATTATCTCTTTTTAACATATTTTTAAACAAAACTTCATCTAGCTCATCAAGTCTTCTGTGATCTTTATCTTATATAAATACTTCTTCTAAGGCATCAATTCTATTTTAATTTTTAACCAAAATATGTTGCAAATCTACGTCTTCGTCTCTTGGTATATATAGATTTTACCTATTTCTGTAATCATCTGGCACATGAGCCTAAAAACAATTATAAAAATAATATTATATAAAATTAAAATATTAAAATATAATAAAAAACAAAGATTTATCATTATCATATACAAAAAATTAAATTTACAAGTCCTTTTTTATCTTCAAATTCAATGCCGTTTCTATCAAGTTCACCTTAAACATTCTCTTTATAATAATCTTTTTTTCGAGCATCTAATATAGGATGTTTTTTTTCTTTATCAAAAATAAATTAATCTAAATATCTTTCTTAACCACATTTAACATCTTGTCTTTTATATGGGACCAAACTAGAAGCATTTTCTAAAGGTATATGTTAATGTTATGTATTAAAACCATTTATATAAGGGTCCCCCCTATTATAATAGGGCCTCGGTTTTTTTGGTAAAAAAAATTATCTTAGTTCTGGTTCAATTAATCTTTAAATAGATAAATGTTTTTTTATTAAATATTTTTATATTTTAGATTAAATTATTTATTTATACTTATATTATTATTTTTACTTTTCTGTGTTTGAAACAAAATAAGTGGGAGGCTTTTTAACTATAAAAGCATTGTAAATTTCTCTTTATCTAATTTCGTCGTTATATTATGCTTTGTTTAATTCTTACTAAAGTCTTCTTATATCTTCTTCTATTCTATCTTTTTCACTATTTGTATTAACTATTGCTCCTCTTACATTTAGCAACTATTCAGATAAATGATTTTACGAAAATTACATTTCTTATCTCAATCTTTACAATTCTTCATTAACAGTTCCTCTAAAAATTAATTAAAAAAGTATTTTATAACTTTTTTTAAAATCAAGATTAAAATAAAAATATCTAAATTTTGGTTATTATAGTAATTCATTTTATGTCATTAAAATTTTATTTAATTTTTACTAAACTTAATTGTTTATTTCGATTGGTATTTCAGCAGCCATTTATTTTTATCTTAATAATCTTTCTCTAGCTTATTTTATTTCTTCTTCTTGTTCTTTGTTATATGGAGCCAATTCTTCATCATTCATTACTGGTTATACATTAATTTATTATAATTAAGCTTATCTATTTTTTAACGCTTGTTCTATTCTGGGGTCATAAGATTAGTTCAAATTTTTATTTTATTTTTTAACTTAATGTTCAATATTTTCTAAAATTTTCCTTTCTTCTTCTTCTTAGTCTCTTTTTATTTTTTCCTACATTCTTATTTCTTCTTATTTATTCTTTTCTCTTTCTTATTCTTCTCGTCTTTTTTTTTCCTTTATTAATAATTTCAATGATAAAATATATATAAGTAAATTATTATCATAATATTATAACATTTAATGTACCTCCATTTATCTTAATTATTCTTGTTAAAGTTCTTAATATTTTTATCTTTATTTCATTTTTTCATCCATTGTATTATTATTATCATTATTATTAAAATGACTGGGTTAAGAAACTGGTTAATAAATTTATCTATACCTTTCAGTTTTTGCCATATTACTCTATCCTCCAAAAGCTTTTTAATTTTCTGTTTAAAATTATCCCGAACTTGTAACTATATTTTAACCTATACTTGATAAAGACTAATGTGATGGGTTATTTAATAATAGTTATTTATATGTATTTTATTATGTCGTTTAAAGTCTGTCCATGCTAAATTTATTAGGCAATAAAATTTTTGTTTTTTATCAATTTTAAATGATTTATAAATAGCTATAATTTTTATTTTCTAACTTTATTTATGCTTTTTATCGTTTAGTTTATTTTTATTTTATTTTTTTTATGAAGATTTTATAAGTTATTATTATATTTTTTTACTCTCTTTAATTGAAAAATAAAACTTTATATATTATTAAATTAGGTGAAAAATTCCAATATTAGAATAGAATAATAAAATGCTTATACTTTAAAATATTATATTTTAACTAATTTATGCAAAATAAACTTTAATAATCAATAAATTATACTGATTGGCTACAAATTTTAATGTTACCATTATTAAAATAATTCATATAAATATATTTTTTATCAATTTGCACTGTCTATTTAATCAGATAGCATAGTTTTATAAGGGTAAATAGAAGTATTATGGCCGTCAGACCATTATACTGTAACAGCGTAATTTCCAGTCTATTAAATCTCAAAAGCTTAAACATCTTTTTCAATTTCATTATCTTTTATTATTTTTTTCCCAGTAAACTCATCTACACAGCTAGCACACTTTTATTTTTATAAAATAATATTTTTTTTTTGAAAAATTTTTACAAAATTATTTAAATTTTATTAATTTACTTAACAAGACCTTCTTAGTTCCCAAGCATCTATTTTCTTCATTATTTCATTTCCTTGTTTAACTACAATTATTTATTTATTTCCTTCCATGACAGTTCTATTAATTATTAAAATTTTTAAAAAAAAAGTGTTAAAAAATATTCATTTTTTTTATAAAAATTAAATATTAACAATTTATAAAAAAAAAATATGTTTTTTAATTTAAAAATTTTACCCAATATCATATTTAGGATTTTTAGATATAGCTATCAATTCTTGCACTACCATATCACTTAAATTTTTAAATTTATTGTAAACAGTGTGTTTTTCTGGTAAAATATGGACAGCAGGTTAACCAGCATCTGAACAAAGGGCTAAGTAATTAAATAAGGGTAATTATAAAGATCTTTCAATTCCAAATTAGTTTTTAATTTAAGCTAAATGTCCTTATCCAAAAAATTTATGATGCTTATCACATTAATCGCAAACGTACTCTGACTTTTAATAAATATATCTAAATTATAAAAAAATAAATAAATATATATATATACCATATTTTCAACTATAGCAATAGTGGGAACTTAAAGCACATCAAACATTTTGATTCCTTTGACAACGTCCATAAAACTCAATTTTTGAGGAGTTGTAACTTATTTTTATTAAAAATTTTTATTTTTTTTAATAAAAATAAAATTTTTGTTTATTTATATAAATATTTATTTAATAAGTCAAAAAATAATAATTTTTATTAGGTAATATTTTATTACCTATAACAGCTCCATCAAATTTAACTTCCTAACACAAAGTCAGTTAAATATCCCCAGTTCCAGGAGGAAAATCTACTACCAAGTAATCTAAATCCCCCCACTAAGTTTTTGTAAGTAGTTATTTAACTATTCCTGTAACTTAAGGTCCTATTTAAATATAATTTATATTTATTTATATATTAATATTTGTATTTATCCTATTTATACTAACACAATCTAATTTCTAATTTTATTATTATATTTAATTATAAATTTACTTTTATTATAAAAATATTTAAAATTTTTAAATTCAATTTATTTATAAATTTAATAATAATCTAAAAAATTCATTTTTTACCTCTTATCATAGCCTTGTCTGTAGAAGCAAAACCGTATGACATAGCTTTCATACCTTCATATTCAATTGGCAAAATCGCAGTACTATCTGATTCTGGTGAATATAACCTAGAGTCTTCTTTTTTTATTAAAGTAGGTAAAGAAGGTCCATAAATATCAGCATCATAAATACCAACTTTTTTTCCCTATAATTATTAATAAATTTAATTGTAATAATCTAATAATTTAATTAATTAATTAATTAATACAATAATTTTCATATTTATTACTTATTTTTAGAGCATACATGCTAAGTTAATAGCGATTGTAGATTTTCCTACTCCCCCTTTACAACTAGAAACTGCAATAATTTTCTTAACTCTTTCAAGACCACCCTTAAATTAACTTTTTTTCTCAGAATCCTTTTAATAAATATTAAATTAAATTTTAAGTTTATAAAAAAAATATTATATTATGATAAGCGTAAATTAAATTTATTAAGATAACATGCATTTCTTAACTAAAAATTCTTTTTTTTAAATATTTTACTTATGAAGCAATGGTAATTTTTAAAGATTTTATCCAACTGGTTTCTGCCAAAATTTATTTGATAATATTTCTTATTTTTCTATAATTTTCATCTAATTTCAAATAAATATGTACTTCTCCTTTAGAATTAATATCAATTCCAACAATATACCCCATTGAAACCAAATCTCTATTTCCTAACAGTTCAAGCTTTTAAGAAGATAGTATATTTTTTAATTATTTCTCAGCATCTTTTTTAAATTTAATTTAAATGTTAAATGTTAAAAGTAAAATTAATTTTAATTTTAAAATTATCTTTAAATATTATAATAAAATTAATAAAATACTATTAATTTATATTTTTGTATTTATTATAAATTACAATTTTTAGTTTAAATTATATTATACAGTCTTATTTAATTTTTTATTTAAATTTTACCATTTGCATTAAACATAGGTATTTATTTTCCAGAAAAGTTTTATTGTGGTAAATAATTTAACCCAGTTTATTAATTTATATTTGATATGAAAGCTAATGATTATATTCTTTGTAATTATTAAAATTACTAAATGGATTTTTTAGATTTTAATAAATTATTTTAAAATGTTTTTAAAATTTATTTTTGCATTAGAGGTTTTCCTTTTTATTTTTGAATTGTGTATTTATTTTAAACTTTTTTTAAAAAATTAAGGATTTTTTTTTTTATTGGAAATTTTACTACGATAAAAATTATTTAGTGGTCAAAATTTGATTTTTAAAATTTTTCATTAATATAGTAGAATTAAAACATATACATGAAAAAGAACTTAAGTTTTCCTTAAAATTCTAAAAATATTAGTAATATAATATTAGTTAAAAAATTTTAAAAAATATTTTCTACATTTTTTATATATATCTTGTAATTGAGAAATTTGAATCATAAATTTTCAGAATTTAATATTTTTTTTTAGAAACATAAGGGAGTGATATCAATATTTTGTAAAAATTTATTATAATTATCAATCTAACTTTACAACAGAGTATTATAATTCTAGAAAACCCAAAAAAACAAATAAAATAAAAACATAAAATAAACTTATTTATAAATAAATAAAAAAATAAAATATTCAGGTAGAATAAATAGAAATCAGAAAGAAATGAAATATTCAATAATATCATTTTTAGTTTTATTAGTAGCTATTATCATTGATTTAATATATAGTGATACATTTTTTGAATCAAATTATAATTTTGTTAATGGTATACAATAATCATCGGGATCATTTTTTACTTTGTTTTTTAGTTTTATGTCCCTTTTAGGATATGAAGGGCCAGGTAAAATTAAAAATTAAAAAATAATAACAAATAAATTTTTTTAAAATAAAAATAAATTAATTTAAAGATAATGAATTTAAATATATAAATATTTTTAGTTATTGGGATATTATTGATATTTTATCTGATTTTTCCTAATAAAATACATACCTTATGCGTGATTTCATATATAGGTTTTATAGGATATATGATGACATTTTTAAAGTTAATTTATCATGATCCACGACCTTACTGGAGCTATGATACAATAAATGTAAACTATAAACTTTATATTCATATTAAAATACAAAATTAATAAGTTTCTATATTACATAGATATTAAAAATTTATTATTTTATAACATACTTTTTTTATAATATATAAAAATTATTTAATATTTTTAAAATACATTCATTATATTTATTTTATAAATTAATCTTATATAATATAACTAATAATTGCTAAATATTAGGGTTATGGCTGTGATGGTGGTTTTGGAAAGCCAAGTGGACACGCATTTACTTCAGTTGTTATTTTTTATTTTTTAATTGATGGAATTCTTAAAAAATAATTTTAAAAAACATACTCATCATCAGAATTGATAGATTTTATTTAAAATAAAAATGAAAATAATGAATAGTTACCTTTTACCTAAAATATAAATGAATTTAATACTTAATTACAAGGATTAAGCTAGTTTTCTTGGCCTTTTTATGTATATTTGTTATTGATAATTTTAATTGGGTTTTCAAGAATTTATTTAGGTGTTCATAGTTATAACTAGGTAATCTTAGGCTGGCTTTACGGTGTGTTTTTTGTTTGCCTATATTTTGAACTTGCATAGGTTATTTAAAAATAAATTAATATATGAATATATATAATAAAAATTTTAATTTTATTATATTTTTTTAGAAAAGATATGAAAAAATAATGGCAAAATATATTTATAAATGTTTTAAAAGTACTTAAGATTATGTAAAACATTTATCTATTGTAACTGGAATATATGTATTTATAATATTTGTTACTGTTATTGCATTCTATAGAGTGGATAATAGTATAAGCGAAGAATAAATGGTTATATGGTTAGAAAAAATAGCAACTTGCAAAGACAATATGGATTTAAGTATAACAAAAATAGCATAAAATAAAATATTTTTAGATTCTGGGAGTATAAGTATATCTTACTCATTATTAATTACTACAATGCTTACAATGGGAGAATACACACCAGAGGATTTTTAAAATAATTGGAGTTCTTTGAGAATTTCTAAAAAATTATTAAGGTTTTTGATTATTGTATTAGTAGTTGGTGTGCCTTTTTTGGTCATGCATTATGGTAAAAAAATTAACTTTATTTACATATTTATATGTACTATATATCATATATAATAGACTAAATTTGTTAAATGCAGTTAAAAATATTAATATAATTAAATTTTTTAAATAAAAATAAATAATTTTTTTTATTAAAGTTTACTTGACAGTTACTAATATATACTTTTTATATGCTTTAAAATCTATTTTTACATTTAATCTTGTAATGTTCTGCTTTATTAAGGTTGTACCTTATGCATTAGCTAAGTTAAATTTGGATATAAAAGGAGATTTATTTAGATTTTTGCCTGAATAATCTTTTTTCAATTGTAGATTAAAATATTAAGATTTTCTTTCTAATGATTATTTATGAATTTGATAAATTTATTTTAAATTTTTAAAAATTAATCATTATATTTTCTTAATAATAGTATAATTTTGAATTACTATATAAATTATCCAAATAAGAAAACTTTATTAAGATCAGTATTTAATAAAGTTATAGTTTAATTACCAAAATACTGCAAAGCTTTAAAATAATATAATAAAATTTATAAAAAATGAATACAAATCATCAAGTAGATTTATAAAATAAAAGTATATTAAAAAAGGTATATTAAACAGACTTTACGGCCAGCAAAGGGAATGCTTTATAGGCTTGTATATGTAGTATTTTTAATCTAAATTTAGAGTAAGTGCCAAATTTTATATAAGATGAAAGAGGTTATATGATAGGAATAAATGAATTTTTATAATAAAAGAATTATAATTTAAAAGCGAAAAAAATAAAATTAGACTAAGAAGGTAGAATAGAAAATAAAGATAAGTTTAATATGTAATTATTATAATGTTTAATATTAAAAATTATTAAAGGTTTTCATTTTTAAATATTATTTGTGATCATTTTTTTAGAGAAAATTAAATATGTTTAGTAAGAGGTAAAAGTCCAAGAGGAGATTTTGCACATGTTATTTGTGGTTTTTTAGAATAATAAGATAATAAAATTGAAATATAATATATTTTTGACCCACATCCTGACTCCACTAATTTAGATGGCTTTAAAGATGGGAATGGCTGGATTTTAGTTTTTTAGAAAAATTGAAAAAATAAAATCCAAATATTTTAGAATTTTATTAAAATTAAATAAATAATATAATTAAAGCAATTAATATATAACACTCTTTTAACTGTTTATATAAGTTATTGAAATAAATTGTCTTTTATATAGTCAGTAATCTTTTTATACGACTTCTAAAAAGACATCTTCTAAACTAGACTAAGATATTCCATAATCTTTAAATTTAGTAAAAAATAAATATTAAGACTAAAATAATAAATCTTTATAATTTTAAAATAATTTAAATCTTACCTTCTATAAACCAATCGTCTTTATTTTACTTTAATAGTTTATATATATGTGATATTGATGTGCCTTCTCTTGGTACTTAAAAAATCATATTTCCATTAAAATCTTAGACTTCATACAAATTTTTTATGTTTTAATATAGTTTTTATTTACAGAATTTTTAGTTTTATTTAGCTAATTATAGCGCCTGTTTTTGAATTTCATTTAGACTTAAATTAGAATTTTCCTAGCTGTATATGAATAAATTATTAAAAATTAAAAAATCATTATATTTAAAAAATATATAAATTTTATTAATTACTATAATTTTTATTCAAAATATTTTTCTTTTCTACAGTTAATTTCTATATGGAATCCTTATCCATATACAGTTTTTAATCTTTATTATGATCCTACACATCTTAATTATCCTTAAGTTACTATTCCAATTCTTTGGCAAAGAACATCAGCTTCTTCCATCTAAATAATTAATAAAATATAAAAAATGCATTTATTTGAAAAATAAAAGTTGTATTAAATAATAAAAATTTACCTTGATATGTTTTTATTAAATATAAATAAATATAAATATAAAAATTAAAATTTTATATTATATTATAAATTTATTTTAAAAATTATTGATATTTTTAGTTACTGAATGGGTGGTTAAAATCATGGCTCTTTTTCCTTTATTATGTGATAAAATTTCCCACATTTATCTTCTATTATCAGGGTCTAGGCCAGTAGAAGGTTCATCTAAGAAAATAATGTGCGGATTTCCAATTAAAGAAATTGCGACCGAAAGTCTTCTTCTCATTCCGCCCGACAAAGATTTCGCCAATTTATTTTTAAAATTAAACAGTTTAACTTCTTTTAGTACTGTATCAATTTGATAAGGAATTTAAACTTCCGAAATTCCTTTTAATCTGGCATAAAATTCTAAATGCTCGTAAATTGTTAAATTACTCCATAAAAGATCAAATTAGGGACAAACTCCTATTATTGAATGTATTTGATCTTATTATGTTTATATATTAAAGCCCCCTATCCAAGCGTCTCCTTAAGTAGGGGGTAACGCCCCTGTTAACATACTTATTAGTGTTGTTTTTCCCTTTTATTTATAAAAAAAAATAAATAAAATTTAAAAAGCTATACTTAAACTTAAACTTAATATAAATTAAAATTATTTATCAGAAATTTAAAAAATAAAAATAATATTATTTTTTTTTTTAAATTAATTATAATTTTGATTATGAAATATTTACGGCTCCATTTGGACCTAGTAATCCGAATATTTCTCCTCTTTCGACACTTAAATAAAAATCTTTTACAGCTGTGTGTTATTTTCTGCCACCAACAGGTTTATAGGTTTTTTTTAGATTTTTTGTTACCATTGCAAATTATTTATAATCAAAAATATGTTCAATTTTCTGTATTTCTTCTATTATACCTGGATCGCTTAAATTTTATACGTCTACTATATTTTACTAATTATTTAATTTAGCGTTTATATTATCTATAGAATCGGGGTTTTATTAAAATGAATTTTAATCTTTATCATGAATTTCGGAAAGCAGTTTCAAATTCGGTTTTTTTTTAAATAAATGCTTGTATTTTTCTAAAAAGAAAAGTGGCTTTTTTTACAAACCAAAATCTTTCGGCAAAACTTCTTGTAAATATATTCCAAAAATTAAATAAAGAGTGCCTGCAGTATATAATTAAATTAAGCACATTTATAATTCGTAAGGCAGATGAAATATACTTGAAAAACAGCCGAATAAACTACAACTGTATCCTGTTAAATAAAATATTCTTGAAATTGTTAAAGGTGGCATAAATGTGAAAAAAAAGGGAAAATGTTCAGGATAGGGATAGATAAATTAATTTAAACTTATTGAAATAATAGTTATTAAAATAGAAAAAAGATATCCTAAAATAGTTGCTGTGCTACTTGATTTTATTAAAGTCGATAAAAAAATGCTCATTGTGCTTTGGCAGTGTGCCCATCCCAAAAATGATAAGATCTATTTTAAAAGAATTTTTTGTTATAAAATTAATTTAATTAATTTTTGATTTTACAAATAACAAAGATGAAGTTTAAGTAAAAACTAGTAAATTAAGTACATATTTTCCTACAAAAAAAAAAATTCCATACGTAATACAAGACAAAATCATAAAAAAAAAGTATGATTATAGCCAATAATATCTCAGTTTTAATCCATTTATAACCATCATTTATAAAGTTTTTTCTTCTTTTTCATGTACTAATTATGATAAAAATACGGGCAATAATAAAGAAAGACTTAAAGGAATTAATGCGGATGCTGTATATGATAATAATTTATTAAGTAGATCATCTTCTTGGTTTTCAGAGGGCATTCTTACTACACTTGATAAAATATGCACTTTATCATTTAATTGGTTTATGTATGCTTTGTTTATAATATCTTGGAAATGGATTTAACTAAAAGATTAAAATATAAATTTAACATTGTTTTATATATATTTATATGTATTTTTATTTTTTATTATATTTTAAAAATAAATGTTTTTCTGTATCATAGTCATAATTATAATTATATTTAAATTTATTTAATTTTTTACCCTATTGGTACATCTAAGTAATTTTAAGGTTTTCCATCTATATAATAAAGAAATTTTGTTACACCGTTATTTCTATGCAATAAGGAAATTGAACAATCATTTATTTATATATTATATTTTAATTTTTTATCATTAGCTTCAATAAATGTTACGGCCCCATCTGGCATAAATTCTAAACCAGGAGCTGTTTCTTGTCTATCTCCTATGAATATAGGTTATTCGTTTATATAAGTAATTGTATCATAAATAAGTTCTTGCATATCTTAGGCGTTTTTTGTTTATATAAAAAATGGAGCTTTTTATATCTATAAATTTTTATCAGTTTAAAATTCTTAGAAATTGTTTATTTTACAATTAGTTTATAAAATATTTTCTAGCAAACCTGACTTTTTTTTATTGCCGTCATTCTAACCTAATTTTATAAAAATTTATATTTTAAATTTGATTTATATAGGTGTATATTTTCTTTATTAATTTTTGTAAACTATTTAATATTCAAATTTTGGTATAAAAATATTTTATCTTTTTTACCCACGTAATTTTTTGTTTATACAGTGGCGCTTGGATCATAATCAAAATAATACCATTCCAAACAAGTTTAATTTACAAACATAGGATAAGCATGATTGATTTAAGGTACACCTAAAATTTAGGGAAATTTCAAGTCAAAATTAATGCTCATACTTTTATATTTTTAAGAAAATATGAATAAGAATTATTAAATATTTTAAAATAGATATTTTATGACAAAATGAACAAAACAAAAATAAAAATAAAATTTGCTATTTTACACTTATTTTCCCAGATAATTCATCAATTATATAAACACTAGACATAATAAAGGGGTTATAATCTGTAAAAATTTTATGAATAATTTTTTAATTTTTATATTAATTATATACATAAATTTTGATAAACTTATTACTTATTTTTTATATTTTTATTATTATTTTTATTATATTTTATTTTAACTTTACCTGACAAATATTTGTAAATAACTGTCTTTTTTATAAATTATAAGCTTTATAGAATAGAGCTTTAAATTATTGGGAATTGTTTCTGGCTTTTAAAATTTTTGTTGGACTGTTGTTGAAATTTGAATTTAATATTTTTTCTGCTGAATTTTATTTAATTTTTGAAAATTAATTTTTATTTGAATTTGAGGTTTATTTTTCTAGTTTTTATGGAATTTAATAGTTTTGATATGTTTGGCCCTAAGATTCATCTAATTTTTCCTGAGGACTCAAATCTTAATCTGTCATATTTATTATTTGTTTTTCTTAGTCTGAGTCTTTTGAACTTATTTTTCTTTCTGTGATTTTATTTAATTAATATTTATTTACCATCATTTTAAGGTTTTATTAGTAGTTTATATTAATATTTTATTTTTATTTTTAATCAATTCTATTTGATTTCCAATTAAAACAACAAATCAAAAATAGATAATTAAGGTTTATTGTAAAGCCATTCTTTTTATTTTTTCTAGATTAAGTGAAAATTCTAAAAGTATAAATTATATTACTTAGTTAATAAAATTATTTTTTATCGAATTACTCTATAAAATTATATGATAATTGAGTTATTTATATTAAACGATATATTAAGTAATAGAAAAATATTACAAAATAAACTAACCTTAATCTAAAATTATTTAAATTTAAATAATCAAATAGGACCAAAAATTTTTTAAAATTCAGATAGATATTTATTAAAATAAATATATTATTATATATGAGAAATTATATTTAAAATAAATCTATTCTATTATTTTTTTATATGACTATATTTTTTTTTTCTTTCAGTTATGGGCGCTATTAATATCATAAATAAATCTGAAAACTCTACCAGTTTCTTTTTCATTAGTAACATCTGGGATGGCATAAGATATGTAATTGAAAATATTTCTTAATTTTTAAGGTTCAATATTGAAATGTTATGCCCAATATTACAAATCATACTAAAAAATAAAAAAAAATAGTAATTAATATAATATATTATATAATAAAAAAAAATAGTAATTAATATAATATATTATATAATATAAAAAAATTTTAGATTTAATATAAAAAAAATAAGTAGTAGTTAAATATTTTTAATTAAAAAATAAGTAATTTATTTTTAAGGAATATATTTTTTTTTTTACTTTTTTGGGGTCTCTATTATTTAAATAAAGGACTTTGGTCATTTCTGAGAGGAGTATTTTTTATTCCTAAGGGGCTTCTAAATTTCCAATAGGACCTCTAAACATTTATATTCTTTCGGCTCTTTTTTCTTCGGGAATATCGTTCATAGCTTAAGCTAAAATATTTAATTTACTTACTAAACCTTGGTCTTTATTAACTCTGTCTCTTCCTCTGATAGGCTCAGTTCCTTCTATTTTTTCTTGATATTCTTCTTTAGCTGAATAAAAAGTTGAATGAAATATTGGGTTTGTTAAATTTAAAATTGATTTAAAAAAAATAAATATTTATATTTTGAAATTATATAATATATATAGCCAATTTATTCTTAATAACTTTTATATTATCGAAAAATATATTTATATAATAATAATAAATATTTATTATAGTTATTACATTTTTTAATTAGTTCTTATAAGTCGATATTTTTCTATTAAGATAACATTTTATCTAATTAAGATTCAGTAGATAAGCTAGTTTCTGGCATAAATATACTCTAAAATTATTAAATAATAATTATTTAAAAAGATTATAAAAATTATTTATATTTAATTTTACTTCACTGAAGTCAAATGAATTTTTAACAATTTCTTCCCATTTTTAAGTCCACATTTCAGATAATTTAGGATGATTTTTAACAAATTCAGGAATATCTTTAAAACAAAATATATTAATTTATTTTTATTAAAATAAAATAAATTTATTTGATAATTACAAAGTTCTCTTTATTTTTTAGCTATTCTAACTTTATTTAATTTAACCATTTCTTAATAATCAAGATTCATTTATTTCAATTATTATATATCATTAAATAAATCTAATTCTTCATCAGTTAAATCTTTATCAGAATTTTTTCTAGCTTCCACATTTTCAAGAATAACTTCTATATTATGGAAACCTTAATCAAGTTTCTTTAAAAATATTAAAAAAAATTTTACATGAAATTTTATTAAATAAGATTATTTTACAAATTAAATAGTTTATATTTAAAATTCATTTTTTTTACCGAAAATATTTATTCTCCGTGTTTAGTGGCTACAGCTATGGCTCTTTTATAAATTAAATCCATCATTTCATATTCTTAGGCTTTTAATTCTTCAAAATCTTTATAAATTAAAATTTTTTGGTTTTGAATTTTAAGAATATTTATTATATATAAAAATATTTATAAGTATAAAATATTTTTACATTCTAATTTTTTAGGTTTCCAATCTTTTTCGACTGCTCTAACTTAGTCGGTTTGGTTCTAATATAAGAATATTAAATAAGATTAATTTATATTTTTAAATGAATTATATATACTGAATCTAATCTAGGTCTTTTACTGTAAATTTTTTCTTGTTCAATTTTATCTAATTATTCTATTTCTGCTTCAAAAAATTCTGGTAAAACTTCATATAACAACTATCATTTATAAAAAATATTTTATTATTTCAAATTTAAATTAAAAATTTATAAAAATAACAATAATTTAATTATTTTAATCTTATTATAATTATTTACTTCTCTTCTAACTGGAAGATTATGTTCTACATGATAATGGATAGTTTCAATAGCTTTTATAGTTTCAGGATGAATTATACAACCTGATAAATTTCTGTGTTAAAATTCATAGTAAGCAACTTGGTTTAAAACAATTCTTTTTTACATTCCAGTTATAAGTACATATCTAAAAAATATAAAAACAATTAAAATATAAACATATATACTATAATATATATATACTTAAATAATAATAATAATTATGTATAGATTTTAATATAAATACCCTGGTTCTAAATCCTCAATTTTTTATTCAGTTAATTAAATATCTTTTTTAGTTTCTTGAATTTAAGATAATTCGGTATTAAGTTTATCTAATTCAATTTCAAGTTTGATAATTTTTTCTTTTTCTTCGGCTTTTAATTTTTCAAATTCTTCTGGGTTTGTTTCTTTTTATTCTTTTTCAGCTTTTTAAAAGGTATAAAATTTGTATATTATTCAAAAAGATAGTTCAAAAATTAAAGAAATTTTAAATTATATAGAAAAATTTGCTTATATAAAAATTATTAAATATTTATTTGCTCTTCTAAATTTTGGATTTTTACCAGCTTCAATTTTTTATTAATTTTCGTCTGAAAATTTGATTTATTGCTGATTTTTTATCAAATGCTACATAAATTCCTCATAACTTCTAAATTATCCATATTAATGCATATCTTAAGCTTTTTTAAATTCTAGTTACAAATCTTAATTTTAAAGTTCGCCTTGATTTCCTTTTAAATAACTAATTTATTACTGAATTAATTTTTTTTTTAATTTTTTATTGTATTCGATGAGAGACAATCTTTGTTTTTTTCTAATTTTCTCAACTTCTTCGAATTGGTGTTAAATTTCAATGTGTTCATATTTTCTTTGTTTATGGATATTTGGCCCAGTTCTAGAAAATTTATTAAAATTTGTTTGTAAAAATCTGTGAAAACTTTTTAATAGTTCGTGTTTTTTGGACATGATATTTTATATTTTTAGATTTTATTTTTTTTAAAAAAATTATATTTTTGTTAATTTTTGGGTTTTTTAATAGTAAACTAATTAATGATAATCAAATAATGTGAGAATTAATTATTTAAATAACAAATATTTTTTGTATTAAATTTTTTTAATTGAGGTTGTAAATGAAAAGAATAATTATGAATAATATATAAAGAATAAGAATGGTAGATAAAAATGATAGAAATAGAAGAAGAAATATTGCGAAATTAATTTTTGAGAATAATATTTTATTAAAATTTTGATAAAAAAGAAAAATGAATGAAAAGGGAGGCTCATAAAAGAAAAATATATATGCTAAGTAACTACTGGTTTTTTATTGGCAGGTTATTTATAAATTAATTAATTATATAAAATTTTAAAAGAAAAATTCATTAATTTTAACTTTAATTAATAATTAATTTAATTTATTCTAGTGTATATCATGAAATACCAGTATCGTCACTCGAACCAGACAATGGTGCTCCTATTAAGTGGTTTTAAAAAAGAAATTTAGGGTGGATATAAAAATAATAATAAAAAAAGTATTTAATGTCAACAGATACCATCATCATCTAATATAAATAAATATATTTTAAAATTCAATAAGAAAAAAATTGTTAATTAAAATTAAGAATTAAAAGGGTTTTCATTTTAATTTTCAATCTTTATTTTTGGAATAATTACGTATCCTCTTTTTTTTATTTAAATTACCTTCATCTTAAATAAAAAAAAAAAAATAAGTTAAATAATTATTTTAATATATATAAAAAATTTTTTTTAAAAGAAATACTTGTTATATAATTTATATATTAATATTTTTTTTATCTATTTTTTAAAATACACAATATTTTGAAGTCATTTCAGTAGACAATAAAACATTATTTTGTTTCCACTTTTATTATAATGATCAAATATTGGTAAAAAATTGATATATTATTAATTATATATTTTTATGATGTAAAATTTTACCTTATTCTTCAACTCCAAGTAATCCAAAGGCTTGAGGGTCGATTGTATATATATTAGCAAGGGATAAATCGCAAGCAGCAATTTTTGTCATTGTATTAACATTAAAACTTTAAATTTAATAAAAATTACGTTAATAATTTTTATTTATGATTAGTTTAAATTTATTTGAATATGATATAAAATTTTATAATCATTAATTTAATTTATATGATATGAATATATGCTTTAGGGCTTTTGTTCATGGTAATATTCATTTTTTTTTAGACATATATATTTTTCATCTCAAATTATTTTGATAATTATTAAGATTTCATAAAATATTTTTTTAATATTATTGATTTATGTACTAAGTTTATTAGGATGATTTAGTAAAAGCTTTGTAAGTTTATTGGTGGAATTTTCCAAAATTGTAACCACCTCTATAAGCTTATCTGAAAACTTAAAACATTTTTACAATTATTTGTTTATATTTTATTAAAATTATATGATTTTATTTTATTAAAATAGCAAAGAATATAAATAATATAGTTAATTAATTTTATAATGAAATTTTAGATTAATTAATTTTTAAAATTATGAAAAAACTATATATTTCACCTCAAATTAATTTTTCTTAATAATTAATTAATATTATATCAACTTTTTATTTAATAAAAAAATAATGTTATTAATTAACTTTAAATACATATAATTTTTGAAATTTATATGCATTTATGCATAAATTTTAGATATATATATTAAATAATTTCATAAAAATCACTCTATTATTATATTTTAATAATTTTCAATTTTTAAATAGCGAGAGACTAAGGGCATTTTATATTTTTAAACTTTTATAGATAATTTTTATTACTTATTTAAAAATTTCAGCTAATATGTTTTTGTTGCCCATAATTGTTAGAAAAAAACGATATATATAATTTCTTGATTTCTAAATAATTGAATTTCCTGAAACACGATAAAAAACATAAAAAAACAAAAAAATAAGTTAAATACAAATACTTTAAAAAGCAAAATTAATAAAAAATTAAAATAAAATAAAATGGGGAATGTGCCAATGTTAACAATTAAAGAAACGAATTATCTTAAAAATGAAACTAATTGTATAAAATTTTATAAAATAAATTATATATTAAAGGAAATAAAATATGTTTAAAATAAAAAAAAATTATATAAATTATAATAAAGAAAGTGATAATTAAAAAATATTTATTAAAGTTAAGCTATATATAACAATTATTTAATCTAAAATAATAAGTAATAATATTTATATTTATTAATGTGTTATTATTAATATTAGATAGTGAAAGAGAGGTTAGAAGAATTCATAGAAGATTTGTAAGATTAGATAAGGTAGAAAAGGGTCATGTATCTAGTAATGATATGAGAAGTGTTTTAAAGCAAGGAGGGGAATCTGAATTTAGTAAAAAAAAAATTTATAACTAATATCTAATAAATAAATATTATGTTATATTTATATATTATATTGTTTTTTTTTAATTCAATAGCATAAAAATTAACAAGGTAGTTATAATCTAGCAAACTTTAGGATAAAGTGGATTTTAAATAATTTATTAATGTAAAACTATGTATATTATTTTATTAATTATTAAATTGTTTAATTTTATATATTAAAGTTGATGGCTGCTTTTTAAAATAAAGATGAAGAAAAAAAAACTTAATGTAAATTTAATAATAATAGATTATTTTTATGATTAAATTAATTGTATAATATATAACTATTTATAATTATTAGTCATATTTAAATTTTTTGATAATGATGAAGATGGATTTATAAATGATAGTGACTTGTATAATATAATTTAGATTTTGGTTGGAAAAGAAATGTAAGAGTAATCTATAATTTATATGGTATAGTTACTTATATAGTAATACGATATAGACTAAGATAAAAAATTAAGTTATAATGAATTCAAATAAGTAAAATAATAGATTATTTAACTTTTTTTATTTGTAAAAATTATATTTAATTTAAAAAATTTTATATTTTAGTTATTGAGATCTGTGAATAATGAAAATAACTAATCTTTTGATTAATATAATTAAGAAATTTAGGAAAATGGTTTAATGGGTTTAGAATAAATTAATTAATGAATTATATTACATTTTATAGTTAGTATTTAATACTCCTAAACTTAAAAAAGAAAATAAAATGTATTAAAGTAATGATAATTAACATGTAGACTTTCTATTCATTTTAAATATATAAAATACATTAATAATAATATTTCAATTATATTTATAAAATATATTTATATAATAAATTAAATTATAAACTAACAATATTTTAATGTTTATATTTAAAAATTTAATTCAATTCATTTCATCGTAAACATTTTAAAAGCGTTTTAAGGTAATATTTATTTGAATTCTCACATTTTTTTTATAGAATTTATCGTCCTTAATTAATGAGACCAAATTATATTTTTTATCAATAATTAAATAAAAAAATAAAATAAATAATATAAAAGAGAAATTATATATAATACATAAATATATTATTACATTTTTATTACATTTTAAAATGGAAGAAGAAAAATATTAATAATAAAACGAATAAAATAATTAATAAATAGATTTAGTTTTAGGAAAAGAAAATTATTTAAAATTATTTATATAGTCTTCTGCATTATTAGTTAAATCTAGTAATAAAATTCCTACCAAAGATGATGTTGTTATGACAAAAAAATCAGAACAGACAAAATAAAAACTAGTAATATTATAAAATTAATTGATATTTACTCAAAATTATTTTTTATTACATGATTTAATTTCTAATTTAAATTAAAATGATAATATTTATTTAGAATAAAGTTAATGGAAAATTTAATGATTTGATGAATAGAATAGCAAAATTATCAAATTAAAATAACTCTATAAATATTAATTAATTTGGAAGTGTTATAGAAATAAACGATGAATATTTGGAAAACGTAGATTTGGCTCTTGATAAAATTAGACAATAAAAAAAAGGTGAAAACAAGTTAAAAATTGAGTAAAATATATTTACTCAGCCTGATATATACAACCAATAATAGCAATAAAAATAAGATTAATAATAATAGTCTTAAAATAAGCTTTTAAACTTGAAAAAAGATAAAGTTTAAGACATTTATTTTTCTGAGTGTATTGACAATACTGAATTACCATTTGTGCCCAAATTAAATGAAAAATATAATGCTAAAATTCCTTTAGATGAAACCATAGTTACAGCCTAAAATGAGGGTGTTAATTTTTTTAAAGATGTGGAAAATATTGAAAATTATGAATTTCCTCACCCTTATTTTAATGAAATTACAGAGTTAGACTATTTACCCGAATAAACAAGTAACGAAATGGTTCCTATTTCTGTAAATTTTATATTAATTTTTTTTATTTATAAAAATTAATCAAAAAATAATTTTATTAATTATTTAAAGGAAGTAGAAATGTTAACGAATGATAACTTTTTGTATGTTGATAATGAAGAGAAATTGAATTAAATGATGGAAGATTTAGAAAAATAAAAGGAAATTGGTATCGATTTAGAACACCATAATTACAGAACCTTTTAGGGAATTACCTGTTTAATATAAATTTCTTCTAGAAATAATGATTATGTTGTAGACCCTTTTCCATTATGGTAAAATTTATAGGTGCTAAATAAAGTTTTTACAAATCCTAATATAGTAAAAATTTTACACGGAGCTGATATGGATATATTGTGGTTATAAAGAGATTTTGGACTTTATATTGTTAACATGTTCGATACTGGATAGGCTGCTAGACAATTAAATTTACCTAGTTTTGGTCTGGCATATTTATTAAAAGTAATAAAAATATTTATTTATAAAAAAAATATATATATTTTAGAATTATTGCAAAAAATAAAACTAATAATAATTTTTATATAAATATTTATAAAAAGTGAAAATTTTATTAAATAAGTAAATCTTTTTAATTTTTAATATTCTAAATATTAATCAATTTTTAATTAAATTAGTATTATTGTGGTGTAGAAGCTGATAAAAAATATTAATTAGCTGACTGGAGATAAAGACCTTTGTCAAAAGATTTATTGTATTATGCTAGATAAGATACCCATTTCTTATTTAAAATTTATGAGAATTTAAAAAACGAATTAATTAAAGTGGCATTAGTAAAATCAATTGACCCTTATTAATAAATGATAAGTGTTTTAAAAAAAAGTGGTGAAGTAACTTTGAAAAAATATCAAAAACCTTAACTAAAAGACAGTGCTTATGAATAAATTTTATAAAGACACAGGTAATTTATATAAATATATTTTTTTATCTATTATCTTATATTTTATATTAAGTGAAAAAAATTATTAAATTTTTTTTTTATAGGGGAATATTCAACAAAAATAAATTGAAAGTTTTGGAAGGGCTAATGGAATGGAGGTTTGAAAAAGCTAGAATTTATGATGAAAGTTTAAGATATATTTTACCTAATGATGTTTTATTTTAAATTGCGGCTTAGTTACCAGGAACATTAAATGAATTATTCATGAAATTTAGAAATCTTAATGTTATTGTAAAATCAAATGCTTAAGAAATTATTGACATAATTTGCAATTCCTATGGGGAAAAATCTAAAAACTAAAAAATGGAAGAAGAAGAAGAAAACAAAAAAAAGTAAGAATTATTGTATATACCGTAAATTCCTTTCCCAAGTTAAGCATAAAATCAAGCGGAATTTGACCATAGCTTTGAAAAATTGAATATTTAAAATTTAGACATAGATATTAATATTTAATTTAATGATGAAAAAGGTTTATTAATCAAGAATATTTATGAAGATGGTAGATAATAAAAGCAAGAAAAACTTCAAGCCATTAAAGAAAGTTTTTCTTACTAAGAACCTTTAGATTTGTACTGCGAATTTTACCCATAATTAAAATAAGTTTATTTACAAATATAAGAGTAAGAATAAGAAAGAGTTAAATAGTTGGAATTTGAAATTTTAAATAATCAAAATAAAGAAAAAACTGAAGTTTAGGAATTGAATGAACCTAATAGGGTGGAATTTATTGAGTTACCAAATATGTAAGAATAACAAAAAAAAGAGCCAGAAGAACTTAGATTCCCTAAAGCTTTGGGAGATTAATATGATATTAATATTAAAAGAAAAAGATATAAATTTGCCAAAAATGATTAAGTTTAAGATACTGTTGTGAAAAAAGTTAAAAATAACAATTAATTTATGGGACTTTAGGAAGATGAAGATGATGAAGAAGAAGAAGAATAAAATGAAGAATAAGATAAATAAATATAGTAGAATATCTAAAAAAGTAATATTAATTAATAATAACTATAAGTTGATAGTGATTTCGACGAAGAAAGTGATGATTTAGATGAATAGTAATTAAATAATTAAATTAATACATCATTGAAAATGAATGAGATCGCCGATAAAATGAAACAAAAAATAGATGGTAAAAGAAACAATTTTATGCATTTAGGAGACCCTATAGATAATTTGTATAGAAAAAATAATATGAAAGGAAAAAAGGGCAAAAAGGGAGGAAAAGGGAATAATTAATAGTAAAATAATAAAAAAAACAATAAATTCAAAAATAATAAATAAAAATAAAGGCCTGGAAACTTTTGATTTATCTTATATAATTAAAATTTAAGTCATAAAATATTGAGTTTTATTAATATGATATAATTTAAAATAACATATAATTATAGATATAATATTATTTATATTTATTTTATTTATCCAAATTTAAATAAAATTAGAATTTTAATTAGCTCTATTTACTATAAGATTATTGTAAAAATATATACTTACTTATCATGTAAAATGATATGAATTATTTACATTAGGTATTTTATTATATATTTTAAAGTTATAAACTTTATAAAATTATACTACCTTTGTATTGAAATAACTCTATTATTTTATTGTTAATAATATAAATTTTAATTTATTATTGCTTAATTTAATAAAATTTAAAATCTCTAATTTTGTCATATAATATTTATTTTTATTATTATTATATATAATATAATATAGAATTATATTGTATTTACATAAATAATATTTACGAATAAAT